>QLNU02015270.1:3984364-4018407 GCA_006491805.2 Dysdera silvatica | reverse complement strand
TCAAGAACTTCTTGAGCTGCTAAAAATATCCTTGCCATTTTACAAATACGGATTGATAAAAAAAGTAAGGTAGTTAGATTATAAGCATGAAAGATAGCAAACACTAAACAACCTAGCGATTACCACCCATATAGAAGAGCCTATCAGTAAAGAGCGCATTGGGTACAGTCCAATACGTTTGAAGAGGGGTATTGACAGAAATGGGAATGCTTCTCTTTGAATCTATGGCTCTCCCTTCGTGATAATCTGAATGTCAGGGAAGATCGTGAATGAAGGGAGAAAAAGGTTGGGATTGAACCATTGTCTTGTTTTTAGGATACCTAGAAAATACACACAAGATACTTGTGTAAAACAAATTTTTTCGAAGTTATTTTTGGTTGTGCTAATAACACCATTTTTTACTAGAAATTTTGGCTGCAATGTTTCGAATTAAAAATATTTGTAATGCTAAATTACACATTAATGAAATTACAATTTTGAAAGGGTACTTTTAAAGAACCATATTTTAAATTAAAATAAATCTGAAAGTGTACTTTATTTCTAGGCAAAATTTCTATTGTAAAAATGTCATGAAAAAGTTTATTAAAAATATCCTTATTATTTTTCTTTTATTGAAGTTTTATCGAGCTGTCGTATTTTTAGGACGGTGGTCCGATATGGGTTAATTCGAGGGGGCATAGTGAACAATTAGAGATGGCCTACTTTTGAAGTCGCACTATGACCCTGATTCATACATATATCATTATCATCATTATGATGGTGATATTATGTACATTAATTGTTTTTATTCGAGAGGAACTAGAATGATAAAAAAAAAATTGAAGATGCCCCAATTTTGAAGTCACACCACCACTGGCAGTTTTATTATGGGCTGATTTACTATTTTTCTGCCCCTTCCTACCGACCCCCAATCAGCAGTAGGAACATAAAAATTGTTACATTCAATATACGCTACAAAAGTTTATATTAACAGTAAATATGTTGAAAAACAAACTCATAAATTGAAACATAAACATTAAACAATATTAACTTATATTGAAGTATTATCTCTTCTTGGTATATAATAAATCAAATTCAATTTTATTGAAATAAATTTTAATTTTAGAAAAAAAAAAAAATATATCGAACACTGGTATTTAAATGGAAAGCATGACGTCTAGCTTTCTTCTCGGCAAAACATCTGATTATATCATCATATATTATATCATCGTATGGTATTAATTTTGTTATATTAGACTCAACACACGGAATTCTGCCACTCTAGTAATAGCTCTAACCTATTGGGAAATACGGTATTGCGCTTTAAGCTACCATTCAATAAGATGTTCTCATTTCGATTTGCATATTACCACCTGGGTGTATATAATTTTTCCTCTTAGTGTGAATAAATGTTTTTATAGGAAATGTATGAGAAAGATTTTTCTCTGATGTCATGCTTTGTAAGTAAATGTAGTATAAAGTTTGGGTATCATGCAGAAAATTTTGAGTTTGTATTAAAATGGTGGTTAATTCTTGTCATTTTTCAACTCATTCGTAATCTGGGGCCATAAAGCAGAACGTTTTGCAGAGTTCTGCAACAAGCCTTTAGCTTATCGAAAATGTTCTGTAGGAGATGCATGTGTATATTTATATACGTATTATATACATTTTTAAATTCTATAAAATGTAAATTCCTTTTTAATAGAAATGCAGAAAATATTTGCCGGACAGATTTTATTTATTTATGCAAAAAAAAAATCAATTCTCCCCACAGTTGTTCTGCAGTGAAGGTGTTGCAATGTGCGTCACACTTTTTAGCATATTCTGCTTTGGGGATCTGAAGTTTGATTCCTTTGATGAAAATATTTCAGATTTCTTGAAAAACTGCAGACCCTTGCATTATAAAACTTTTAATAAAGTTTTAAATTATTTATATTTGTATTTGAAAAACTTTGTTGTAAGCTAGCAGATTGTATACATAGTGCGGAAACTAGTTTTATGTGAATATTTTCACAATATTAGGTTTTCTTATGTGCCTCATCTTTAACATGCACAAATAACCTTGCAAAAGGTAAGAAATCGATGCATTTTAATTTCACTTCATACTCATTTCACATTTTGGCTTAACTGTATATTAATCCCAGCCTTCTGTGGTCAAATGTGCTAACTTCCTTCCTAGATGCCAAAACTTCCTTTCTGAATTCTGCCATGATGAATTCACATTTTGCGAGCCTAGAATTTTTATGTATTAAAAAGGATTCTCCTCTGCTTTTGGATTGGAAGCTTCTGTAATAATTCTTTTAGGAAACTATTAAAACAATTTTCTCTCTGCCAACGATCTTCATAGATGCCACCATGATGGATTCACATTTTGTGAGCTCGGAAATTTTATAAACATATTTTTAGTGTGTTTATAAAGTTTCTGTAATAGATGTTTATGGCAGCTGTTCAAACAATCTATCCTCCACAAACAGATGAATATGGGAGTTTTTTGAAAACCATCTTATTTTTCCATTTTCATTATTGCAAACTTTGACAGAGCCTTAGGTTTGAACCTACTTGGTGTATTCACAGTAACGTCGAGGTTTCAAAATTATTGAGGAGCAAGCACATAGCATATACATTAATACATTGCAGTATATATGTAAAGTTCCAATTTATTTCAAATTACTGGGCGGAGGGCCACATATCCCCACAAGCCCAACACTGCTTCTGAAAAACTCGGTAACTTTTGTTTCGAGATTTCATAATGAAATTTTACTATAAGGTTGAAAATGCTTCTTAGTTACTAGTTAAATAGTAGTTAGTTCTAAGTTACACATGAACATGCACAGAGCTCCCCACACAGCCAAGTCCAGGTTATCCACAGGGCACAGAAGGCAGGGGCCCACCACGGCAACCAGCATAAAAAAACCCCAATATTTGTGTTTTTAGAACAGCTCATTTCCGAAATTAGATTTTTACTTCCCAAGTCTGAAGGCATTGAAAAACAATTATAGGCTACTCATAAAAATTTATGTGAAAAGAAAGAGCTATAATGTGTGAAGCCAAAACTTGTCTCCAGCCTTTCGTGCAAAATTTATGTTTGTTTTTTTGTTATCCATTGAATCAGATCTTACTGCAAGAGTGAAAGTTGATTCAGCAGATAGATTAAAAAATTTGCTACAATCAAAGCATGCAAACTACGAGTTAACAGGTAGAATGTCAATTTATTCACTGTACAAAATATCAGAATGAATAAAATTTTAAAATGTTCAGTACATCGCTAAATCTTATGAGGTGAACTTTGTCCGTGCAATACGGGTGGTGGGAGAGGGGGCAGTGGCACACCCCTTAGACAAACAAAGCTGAAAATTATTTCGCAAATGGACACTAGTCATTTTTTTTCTCAAGTGCGATTAAAAATGGTGACGTTCCCAACGATATTTCCCTGCACTCTGGTGACATTGATGAGACTGCTGTTGTTGAGAAAAGCAACAGCAGTGCTCCACGGCTGTCTTCAAACAGGTTCAGCCAATATGGAACTTCTCTCTATCAAAAGGATTTGGTTCTCAAAGGCAATGCTTTTTTAAGGGTCATGGAAGGGGAAAGAAACTTCCGTGGATGAAGTAATGGACAGAGGGCAAGCAAAAGCAAGTTTTGCAGAATAGGGTTATTCTTAAACCTATTATCAAAACGGTAATTTTTTATGGAGGACAAGGGCTGGCCATTGTAAAATTTTATGAACATAATCTGGTACTACTTCTAATGATTTAAGTATCTTGCACTGTAGAATTATTAGTAATTTAATATGATAAATGTATGCAAAATGACAACAAGGACGGATTCTGAAATCTTTCAAGGGGTGTTGCAATTTGTTTCCGATCCCTATTTTTAGCCAAGTGTCGATAATTTTCATCTCATTTTTCATGATATAATCCTAGCAGGGGAGGGGCAATCGCCCCATGTCCCTCCCCTGCTTGAATCCCCATTTTAAGGACAAATGTAATTGATACGACCACTGATCATTTTTTCCATCTGGCCCACCCCCCTTGGGAATATTCTGGGTGTGCTACTGAGAGGGGGTTAAGGGCCAACCTTTTCCCCTGTGCCCTAGGACTCACAATGGTCTTAATCCAGCCTTGCCCACATCTTGTGCTTATTGAGTATGGCTTGTAGCCTTCCTTTGTTAGTAATATGTATTTTTGCCTTCAAGAATGACAAAGGGCTATATTTATTTTGTGTACTGTAGTTTTCTGCCTTTGTATTTTTTCCCCCTCTGTCTGAAATGTGTATGTTTGTTGCTTCTCTTTTCTGCCTAATTTCATAAATTTTAATTGTAACCTTTTTTTTTTCTTTTTCAGTTTATTGCTAAATAAATGACCGAAAACTAGAGGCTGATCATGGATGAAATACAGAAAGATCTGGAATTTTTATTAAAAAATACAATGTGTTTACACGTTATGCTATAATAGACTAGTTTCATTTTTTTTTTCTGATTGCTTTTGAATTTAACATGGGAGGACATTAGTATTTAGCACACAGAGACACTTTATGGTGACTTTCCAGATAAAAAAAATACTTCCTCGACTTTTCCAGATGCGTAGACACCTTGTGTAAATATTTATAAGATATCTACAGAATTACAGCAGAATGGATAATTGTAACAATTTATTTGAATGTAAAATGTGCCGCAGAACATCTTCTCGAGCATCAAACCTTCAGGAACACAAAAGAACCCATACATGTGGAAATTCTTTTCAATGTGAAGTGTGCCACAGAATATTTTCTTGTGCATCACATCTTAACACACACATAAGGATTCATACAGGTGAAAAGCCATTTCAGTGTGAAGTGTGCCAAAAAACATTCTCTGATTTATCAATTCTTAACAAACATAAAAGAATTCATACTGGTGAAAAACCATTTCAGTGTGAAATGTGCTACAAGTCATGTACTCAGTTATCAGATCTTAACAAACATAAAAGAACTCATATGGGAGAAAAGCCTTTTCGGTGTGAAGTTTGCCAAAAAACATTTGCTTATTCATCACATCTTAAAACTCACATAAGGATTCATACAGGTGAAAAGCCATTTCATTGTGAAGTGTGCCAAAAAAGGTTCTCTGATTCATCAGTCCTTAACAAACATAAAAGAATTCATACTGGTGAAAAACGATTTCAGTGTGAAATGTGCTACAAGTCATTTACTCAGTTATCAGATCTTCACAACCACATAAGAACTCATACGGGGGAAAAGCCTTTTCGGTGTGAAGTTTGCCAAAAAACATTTGCTTATTCATCACATCTTAAAACACACCTAAGGATCCATACAGGTGAAAAGCCATTTCATTGTGAAGTGTGTCAAAAAACGTTCTCTGATTCATCGGTCCTTAACAAACATAAAAGAATTCATACTGGTGAAATGCCTTTTCAGTGTGAAATGTGCTACAAGACATTTTTTCAGTTATCAAACCTTCAGAACCATAAAAGAATTCATACTGGGGAAAAGCCTTTTGAATGTGAAGTGTGCTGCAAAATGTTTTCTCATTCATCAAATCTTAATAAACACAAAAGGATTCACACAGGTGAAAAACCATTTAAGTGTGAAGTGTGCCAAAAGAGCTTTTCTTACTCAACAACCCTGATCAATCACAAAAGGCTTCATGCGGGTGAAAAGCTATTTCAGTGTGAAGTGTGCCAGAAAACATTTTCTGATTTATCAGGCCTTAACAAACACAAAAGAACTCACACATGTGAAAAGCCATTCCAGTGTGAAATGTGCCAAAAAATGTTTGTTAATACATCAAAGCTTAACATGCACAAAAGGATTCATTCGGGTGAAAAGCCATTTCAGTGTCAAGTATGCCAAAAAACGTTTTCTGATTCATCAAATCTTAATAGACACAGGAGGATTCATATTGATTAAAAGCCTTATGAAGTGTGTGTTTAAAATGTAGCGTGTGATAAAACATTTTCTTATTCCTTATACTTCAGGATCCATAATAAAATTCATGTACTTTAGCGAAGCATAGAAGAGTAAAAAATGGCAAATTGATAATGGTGAAAAACAAACAGCCTTTTAAACGAGAGGTGTTAAGGCGTTTACAATTCAACTTCATTACCATAGAAGAGAAAAATTGTAGTTTTTTTCCTTGTGTAATTTTTTTCTCGGTTGCTTGTCATGGAATTTAAGGGTTCTTTGCCATATGTATCAACCAATATTGCATCAAATAGTTTATTTTGTTAATTAAAGAGTTATTAAAAGTGTATACAGTTCACACTTTCGTATTGTAATATTCACGACCACAGCATGGTGATATCAACATCGGCCATCATCATCAATAAATCTACCTAGCGACAAATTGCACAATGGGTTGAACCAACCAACACCGAAGCCAATCATCCATTGATCAACCACGAGGTATACTACGAAATATTTTTGTTGCTATCTGGTTTTTGAAAGCACAAGAATCTTGGTTGAAGTATAAGAGGATAAGTTGTTAGCATAAGTATGATAAAAAGTTTCGTTGAATATATGAGTGTTGTTAAAATAAAAATCGTTAAAACTATGATTCCAAAACTTCTTAGACTTCAAATACTTTTTTTCAGCTGAAAGTCTGCTCATGATCCACACTTCCTTAGTCATTGCTATAACCATAGGCGTAGAGTTATATGGGCCCGTGGGACCTGAGCTCCCCAATAATCTGAAATAAATTGCGATTTTACATATACTGTAATGTATAAACGTACATAAAATGTGCTTTGCCCCCCAATAATTTTAAGAATTCTACGTTGATAGCTATAATAGTTGTACATTGAAAGGATGAAGTTTTGTACTAGGGTGTCTGGCCATGTGGTAAATACGAAAAGCTAGGGAAAGAGGGAAATTTGAAGTTCAATGCATTGAGTCAGGGAAATTTAAAATCTAGAATTATAGTAAATAGCTTGCAAGTAAGATATTATTCCCCTTCACAGGGTTAACACAGTTGCCAATAGGTCAATATATAAAGCAACCAGGGCATGTTTTTGTAATTTTTTCTTAAGGATTAAGATTACAATTTTGATATTTAGCCCATATTTTAGCTCAAAGCTAGTGTTTTTGTGTAAAGAAAAGGAATCCCGTAGTGGATACCTGGTTTCCGAGTTGGTTTAGGCAGTCTGGTTCACACAGTGTGTTTCCAGTTTGATTTTGGGCTGAAACCATGTCACTGTTGTTGTTTTTTTAATAAAGAACGCTTTAGTTTGAGCTAAAGTGTGGATATCAATAGATAAGTGATGCACTACCTGCACAACAATATATTTAAAAAAAAAAAATTAAATGCAGTTTATTCAGAATTGGTAACGACGTTTGCAATTGTTTCGATGGGGATAAAAATAACCTGTCATTCGATAGGGATGTACAACCTTTTCTTTAAAAATGATTTCATTTGATGTGAAAAGTTTATTTACTAGTTCACTGATCAAAAGAGCACTCTATGCATTGGTCACTCGAATGAACGAGTTTCGCTACTCGGATTTCAAAATGAGTTGCTGCAACTTGCCTATTTGTGCATAAACAATGCCCCCTTTTTATACCGAAATAATATTTTCAAACAAATCGATGGCCTAGTCATGGGAACCCGCCCCCCACTTTTTTTTCTTGCTGAGAGATATCCACATGCATTGCATTAAAATGAAGCTTTTTTTTTTTTTCTTTTGATTTTTGGATCAGATATGGATGATGTGTTCATTATATTAACTGATCAGAATGCAAACTGTGCATCTTGTTGGCATTTTGAAACAGTGGACCTGTATTTAAGGACTGGATTCAAAACTTTGATAACTGTGGTATTTATAAAATTGATTGGGGGTGTGGTTATTCTTACATTGGCAAAATACTTCGTTTCATGCTTAAAGAACACAAAACTTACGTTCAAAAGCAAGTATTTGAGAAATCAGCATTATGAAATATCCATGGAAACATGATCATCTAGTTAGTTTTCCATGACTAAAATAATTAAAAAAATCTATTCACTCACAGACCTTACTTTTTTCAAGGTCTATCACATTTTCCGCGATACCGATGTAATTGTTAATGCTCTGTGTGGGAATAATTATTTTCCCGCCTGCTATATACATTTCTTCATCAATTCATCATAAAATTCAATTTTACTTCGATCTCCATACTATAGATGGCGACACATAACTCACAGTTCCAGACAACGTTCTTTTCAGATGTAGTGGCAATTAATCGGTTTGTAAAAAGTTCTGAAGAAGATAGGACATTTTTATCCCTATCGAAATAATTGTAAACTTCATTTCGACTCTTAAAAAACTGCACTTGTGTAAATTTCGTTTTTAAATAAAATGTGGATGCCGACACTTTTATCCAATAAAGAGCCTATTAAAATATTTTTCTGAACTGTATTTTTTCGCACTGCATTGCATATTGAAAATCTTTACTTTTGACTAAATTTCTTTCGAAAATTACTTTTTTGCACAAAAAATAAATAGTTCATGTAAAATTATTAAGCCCACATTCTTACGCTTGCTAAACATAATTAAAACTTTCGAAAACAGCGTTTTTAGCAGTATCTCGAGAGCGTTATGCTGCAGCATTTACTGAGCACCCACACATATGGATGTGATGTTTTCAATTGTATTACTGTGTATATTAAATATATACTTTCCATATGTAAATAAAATCATGTCTTTTAAGGGTACTTACCACACCAGTCTCCTTTCTCTTAATAGTAGACATACATAGTGTTTAATGAAACATAAAAAAAAAAAAAAGAAATTAAGCTTCAGCCTTTACGATTGCGTAGTTGAACTCATTTATAGCGGACACAAAGAAGCCCAATGAAAATACAAATAATTACTAGATGTTAAACAGGTGTTTCCAAAACAAAACTGGATAATTTCACATAGAAATTAGTTTATACACTTGCCCATGGTTCCCGCTGTCCTTGAAGAGTCCTTGAATTTTTTTTTTGCCAAGTCAGGGCCCTTGAAAAGTAATTGAAAACTGCCAAAAATGTGGTTGGTCCTTGAAAAGTCCTTGAATTTTTCTGAAAACCATTTTTCAAGTTTTGGCAAAAGGAAAAAAAAGGGATTCCCTCTCATTTCCGGAACAAAGCCAGTAGTGCTTTGGACACGCCCCCGTGGCAATTGAAATTACACGAATTTCCAACTACCCAATGAATTAATCATACATCCCATTTTTTTTCTCGAGTTCAACAGGATTTCCCCAACTTGGAGCTTGATTTTTCCGATGGTGGGGGTGGGGGGGGTAGACCCCATGTCCCCCCCATAAGGCTGGTCCTGGGTACAACATGAGATAAAAATCTTCGTTTAGTAGTACTCATGCCGAAATCCTGAACAGTAAAATGTGCTTGTTGCAAATTTTTGAAGCTTGGTTTGGACACCAAAGAGACTTGTCTTTATTTCCTTGATGAGAAATAGCAACCCGCCACTTATCCCTTAAAATGGGATCGTTAGGAAAACTGTGAAAAGCAACCTGCCATTTATCTCTTAAAATGGGATCGTTAGGAAAACTGTGAAAAGCAACCTGCCACTTATCTCTTAAAATGGAATCGTTAGGAAAACTGTGAAAATCAACTTTTCCTTTCACAATCAGAATTGCAATATGGTACACAACAATGTACCATTTTCACTGAATTATTTTTGAGCAATATTGTTATATTCATGCTATAAAAATCGGTATAATGCAATAAATAATAACAAATATAAAATTAGGATAAAAGCTTTACCAAAAACGTTCTGAAACACTCACTAGTGGATCATCGTTTACATTAAAACCGCGAAAAAGCAGGAAATAAACGCGATCCTAGCGGTCACGTTAGTGAACTTATCTGTTGCTCGTCTTTTGCCGCAAATACTCGAAATTTTCCGGTCTTGTGTTTATGACGTTGGCAACGGTCAGATAGATCTCTATGTTAACAACATTTAATGCTCGTTAAATTGCAGTCAAGATCAGTCGTAGAAAATAACGTAACTTTATTACCTTTTCAACAAGAAGTTCCAACTAATATAAATGAACACATATTAAGATTGACCAGAAATTCAAGATTAAAATCGTTATTAAAAGTAGGTTAAACACAACATGCTATCAACATTATCATCGCAAGAACTATACTGCGAAACTCGAAAGTTCATTAGAGACGACTATTGATATTAATTGATAGTCCGGCATAATTTAGCTCGTCTCTGCTACAGCTCGATTAACACAACTTTTTAAAGCTGAACATTACACGGGCTCTGACGTAGCAACGTTAAGATTAACATCAAAATAAACCAACCCGCAAAAACTGAGTGCTGCCATTTCACAGCTGAATCAAAGAAAGCCAAACTTTAATTCATTGGTGTAAATTAAACATTTTGGTGAGTATAAAGAAAGGCTAGTAATATAACATTTACCTAAACTATTAAACAGTTCAAATCTAAAAAATTTTCTGGTAAGGGGCCCCGAAACCGCCCCCCCCTCCGTAATAACATCCTGGATCCGCCCTCGTCTGCTGCAGATGTAAGTTTTTAGTTCAGCAATTTTTTTTAATTTGCTATAATTGAATTATAAATAGCTTAAGTTCGTGTAAATGGATTTTATTGTCTTGGTTTTCTTTTTTTCATGTAAATTTAATGCCTTTTGTAATGGGTTGTTTATTATGACTAGCCATAGTCAGTCGCAGTCTCTCAGATTAGGCGGGGCCGAAGTAATTTTGGCGCCCCTTACATTGTGACTTGGCTCCCATACACCTAATGTTAATTTTTTCCTCAATGGGGGTATCGAGACCCGAGCGTGAGTGGAACTTAAAATTGTGGTGAATTACCACTGGTGATGTCAAAAATAATTCGAATTATTTAATCCTTCCACATTCCACACACACTCTCTGTATTTAGAGTTTTCATCTTCAACTATTTATACGAAGAGAACAAACACCCTATTGTTTTGTTAGCAATGGGCATCACATCTTGTTCTTGGTTTCAACTGGGAGGTTTATTGGTTTGACTCCAACCTGGGGCCGTACATGCTTTCTTTCTCTTTTTTTTTTTTGAAAAATTTGATTTAGAGGAACTCAAAATTATGATGTCAAAAATAATTTGTATTATTCTGTTTACAATTAATTTTTTTTCATTTTATTTCATTTTTACAGTGTACACATTTCAAATTTTTTTGCAAATGCAAAAAAAATTGCGAAGGCATGATTTCTAATGACCATCTTGGAGGAGAACCTTCGGCACCCTTCCACAATGATTAGGCGGGTCCAAGGCCCCGCCCCTGCCACTGCCTATGTAACTAGCAACTGGAAATCGATTAAGATTTGATCTGTAAACTCCAGGGAAGTTTTAAACCGAATTTGTCCAAGCCAGTGCTGTATTTCCCAATAGGCTATAATTCTATTAATTATAATAAATAATAATTAAAAAATCATTTATATCACTAACCGTTTTCGTACATTCAAAACTAATGTTTTATTCTCTAATAGAAGAACAGTCGGAATAGTCTTGAGGGTTAGCAAACAGTAGCATCCAGTAGCGTAGCAGTTCAGAACTCATAGAAAGGGGCTCAAGTGACTACGGGGAGCTAAAGTGGCTTTAAAGAAGATTATGTAATGCGACTTTAAGGAAATAATTCGTTTTGATATCCAATGGTGGGGAGGGGTTTGAGCAACTCCCATTTCCTCCGCCACTGATAATATCCTCCTCCCCAATTAAGAGTTGACCTAAAAGATCTATTGCTTAACAAAGCAAAACTAACGAATTCGTTTTTTTATATTTCAGTAATTTTTATTTAAGCATACTGATTTTTTATTTATGCAGACTATATTCAGTGCTAATATCAGTTTATTTCGATCATGGCCAATGCGGAAATCTCATAAGGTAAAACTGTGGTCAGTGGGTGAGTGAGGTCAACAGAGGTGACTTTTTTCCTGGTGACCCCCTCCATACTTGCTACAGTACAAGATTTGCCCCCCCCTAGCCTTTATTTGTTAGTTTGTTGTCTTCTGGATGAAACTAAACAACCGAAATGAAAATTGAGCTAGCTATAAAAGAAAGAGCAAAATGGCATTTCGTAGCACCGATAATAGCTGAGCATTAACTTGAAAATTACCATAAGAAAAACAAGATTAAACATATATCCTCTTTTCTTATCAAGATGTCGGATCTTATTTGAATTACCTCGCCACAAAAGGAAGCGTATTTGCTAAAAGCACTTCCCGCGCACGGGAATCTTATCTCTTATTTCCAAAGGTGTTAAGAAGAAATCAATTTGGAAATGGGCAAAACGCTTTTACCAAAGGTCAAAGTTTATCTCAACATCTGAATGTTTGAATTCTCGGCATCACGTTTCTCTCTATGGAGATGACCGTGAATCCTATGGCGTTAATACAAGGCAACACAGAAAAAGAAGTTGGCCTCTACAAGTCGTAGTTTCTTTGAAAGGCGCATATGCAAACGATGAGAAATGGGACTTAGCAATTTCATAACATCGTGATTGTGATCAATTTCTCACCATCCACTGAAAATCCTTGAAAGCCGTAAGATGATGATGAGGATATCATCATCACATGTGCTTGTCGAAATGCACTTGTAGATAAGTCGGAAAGACATGATTTCCAGGTGAAGAATTGCACGCGCATATTAATCTCCTATATATAATATTTGTAACTCCTTTATGAAATGTATAGGCAATAAGTAATACGTTAGTAATTATATAAATGCAAAATATTTTTTGGCGAATGTATGTTCTGTGTTGTTTGTTAATTATTTCTTCCCCTCCACTTCCGATTGCTTACAGCATTATGAATTGAAGTAACATGATAAACATAAGTTACGGTATTGAATTAAGTAACATTATGGACCTAAGTTACAGTATGAAATTAAGTTATACCATAGAATTGAGTTACAGTATGAAATTAAGTTATACCATAGAATTGAGTTACAGTATGAAATTAAGTTATAGCATAGAATTGAGTTACAGTATGAAATTAAGTTATAGCATAGAATTGAGTTACAGTATGAAATTAAGTTATAGCATAGAATTGAGTTACAGTATGAACATAAGTATCATTATGGACCTAAGTTATAGTATGAAATTAAGTTATAGCATGGTATTAAGTTACAGTATGAACTTAAGTAACATTATGGACCTAAGTTACAGCATGGACTTAAGAAAGCATTGCTGCAAATGTGTGTTGACTTATGCTTTGGTATTATTTTGATTACTGTTATTGACAAGTAGAAAGCATAGTTGTGTTAAGTGTTGTTATGGAAACACATATTATGTTACGTGAAACAAAACGGGCCTAAAAATAAATCATTTGAGCAAACAATAATGTACAGTCTAACCTTGATTTAACGATACCCGATTTAACGATTTTCTCGATTTAACAAATGTTTTCATTGGTCTGGACTGAGTAATATTGACTCTAGTGTTATGTTTATCTCGATTTAAAATCTGCTTTCCTCAATTTAGCGATAACGTTTCGTCATCAGCCCGTTAGTTGAAAGTAGAATTTCAGTTAGAAAATCAACTGTCGTCAAAAAATCAACATAAGCTCACTCAATTGAAGCGAACGCTGTATCACAGTGTGTAAAGAAGTATTTACTGCGTTTAAATGGCGTCAATAATCTTCTTAATGCATTTGAAAAACTCGGAAAAGCAATATTAAATGCCAATTCCCAAGGGAAATCAAAACAAATGTCAACCGAGGATCTCTTTTTGAAGTAGTAATTACGTCCGTATTTGTGTCTTACACTTACTGAAATTAACACCCGTTTTCAAAACGCTCTGGTAATCATTTTCATGATTTCGCTTTTCGATGATTTCTTATTTCAGTGTCAGTCAATGGCGCACGCAGGACTTTTACTCGAGGGAGAGCTGAAAATGTGAAGCATATTCTTATTGCTTTTAAACTAATAATAGTTGCTGCTTTTAATGTATTTTACATGTAAATTTTCAACCCAAGGAAGGACCTGGAACTCATCACCACCACCCACCGGGGTGGCGTTATCGGTGTGTCTCCCGATTTAACAAATTCCTTGATTTAATGATTATTTTCCCTAGACCCGAAAAGTTTGTTAAATCGAGGTTAGACTCTATTTGAAAATACTGTGAGTATGTGTGTGTGTATATGTAACCTTAAACAACGTGCAACTAGGACCATGTCCAGAACCGGAATATATGCATTACTTATAGCAGTCTGTCCGAGAAAAGTTTACTGTAGTATCGTCAAAGCAACGGAACGGTACGACGATGGCTACTACATTATTACTATTAAGGTTGTAAACCTTGCATGCTGTGATCGTAACAATATATGCTGTAAAAATTTTTGAACCCCCCAAATTAACTCTTGGCTACTGCCTTGGTTGTAAAGCACCTTTTGTCAATTTTTTTATTTTGAATGATCTTTTAGAAATAAATTCCAGGTCTCGAAGGAAAGGTCAAAAGGATTTTTTTTTAAAATACAAATTTTCAATGTAATAAAAGGTAACGTTAATGTTGAAAATATTATTTTTTTTTAAAAAATAACAAAGCCTATACGTCTGCATTTAAAAGTAAATAAACATCTTTAATAAGCATCGTACGTAATTGCGATTCAGCAATCAGTTTCATATCTTCAATAAAATGGATTGTTAAATTTCTGTTCATCAATTTCCCAAGTATGGATTGTTAAATGTCTGTGCAGCAGTTTCCCAAGAACAGATTGTTAAATTTATGCGTAGGAGTTTCCCAAGAACAGATTGTTAAATTTCTGTGCAGGGGTCTCCCAACTCCAGTACAAGCCGTCCAATATATCTGGGGCAGCATTCACAACGTAATAGGGTACGCAGAAAATAAAAAAGAGGGGGTACACAGCTACAATTTTATTTTTATGTATACCATAGAACCTGTCTAAAGTGACCACCTTTGGAACTGGACTGCAATGGTCACTATACACTATAGGCTTTTGTACACCATGACTAAGTCCCTAACAGTTTTATCTTATAAAAAGCGGTCACTTTATTCAGGTGGTCAATTTACCAAGGTTTACCAAGGTGGCCACTTTACGAGGTTGCACTGTATAGTGAAATTTATCCATAACAATATTTCAATGACCGGGAACAAAAATATAGACAAGTTTGAAACTAATACATTCTATGTCTGTCGAGATTACGGAAAATATTGTTATAAGCAGACTTATCGTTATAGATAGATTTTATTGTACATTATACATAAAATTATGGTACATTTGTACTTAATGGGGGTTATGACTCAATAACCCCCCCCCCCCTGCGTGCGCCCGTGGCACAACGGTAAGAAATAATGACACTCCGTCGAATTTATTCATTAGTTGGCCGTATTACCGACGTTGAGTGACATAACTGGATTGAAAACAGTTCAGCAGAAGACATATAGTCGGCTACGTCATAGATCAGGAAAGAAACCGTTCAATATAGCTAGACAAGCATTAGACTGGAATCCTCAATTAACGAGAGGAAGAGGTAAACCAAGGAATACATGAGGTAAGGGAGAGCTTTAAGAAATGAATTGGACAAGAAGGAAAAAATGGGAAGCTATTAAGACCCTTGCAAAACACTGATGAAAATGGAGATCTTTCCGAAAGTCCAACTACGTCTCTCTCATTATATCCTAAGATATTCCCCTCCCCCCTAAGTTTTCTTTAGATAGCTAGCAGCATGAGCATTACTACCTCCTAAGTTTTTTAGCTAGCTAGCAGCATGAGTATTACTACCTCCTAAGTTTTATTTTAGCTAGTAGCATGAATATTACTATCTCCTAAGTTTTTTTAGCTAGATAACAGCATGAGCATTACTATCTCCTAAGTTTTTTCCCCAGCTAGCTAGCAGCATGAGCATTACTATACTACCCCCTAAGTTTTTTTAGCTAGCTAGCAGTATGAGCATTACTACCTCCTAAGTTGTTTTCCAGCTAGCTAGCAGCATGAGCATTACTACCTCCTATGTTGTTGTTTTTTTAAAGCATGAACATTATTACTGAAAGTGTCAGTGGCGTATTCAGGGGGCGTTGATGGTGGTTGTAACCCCCTCATTGCAATGAAATTTTGTATATTTAACATAGGAATATGTGAGTTGTAGCTCTGTAACCCCCCCACCCATTGAGCCTATAACTCCCCTTATGAACTTTCTGCGTACGCCTATGTCATGTGTGCCAAACTCGTTCACAGAACGAATGAATGAACGATTTTTCTTATCTATCATAAACGAGCAGAGCTATTCAGTCATTCGGTCATTAAAAGATTTGGCTCATCGCTAATTGTTTCAGTTTGAAACAATGGAGTAGGAGATGAGGCTCAACCCCCAAGCGTTTTGAATTGCGATGCTATTTGTTTGAGTCAACCAATTTAAGTTCGCTAATACCCCTTTCGAAACCGTGACCTCTCCCCCCCCCCTCCCGCTAACTCCTGCTCTAAAGGAGGAGGAAGAAGAAGAAGAAGAAGAAGAATGTTTTTTCAATGTTAAAAGAGTAGAGAGAGGGGGGGAAAAATTATTTAGCTATGAAATCTTCAGTTGAATATTAACTAAAAAAGTGCAGTCAGATAAAGAAAAAACTTCAATTTGTCGTCCAGGGCACTAAACGTGGCTTCATTGACGCGAATTGGTTGTAAAAAAAAAACCCACACCAACTGCCAGAACGACCCGCCCCAAAATCAAATTCATTCGAGCCCAAGTCATTGGGAAATAATGATGGATCGGTCTCCAGTCGATAACTGGATCAGTTAATTGTTTTTTAAGACCTGCAAAGTGGCCGCAGATAGTTGGAGATGAAACAAAATAAATGGCTTTGAGGTCAACCCAAAAATAAGACAAAAAGGAAAGAGACAGAGAGAGAGAGAAAGAAAGAAAAAGTCTTCCCCTTTTTCCTTTCTTATTGACTTTTACTAATGCGCATGCGTGTGTGTGTGTAACTGCTTCTCTCTGTCTGTCTGTCTGTCTATATATATATACAGGGTTATTCAAAAGTCGGTAAACAAGTAAAATATTTGAATTTATAATGTTTGGTAATGCACATGCATAAAATTATAGGGATTTTATGCAGTAGCGTAGAATTCAAAACTTGTGAGGAGAGAGGAGGTGCTCAAGTGGCTTTAAAGAAGATTATGTGATGCGACCCTGAGAAAGTAACGCGTTTTGATGTTCAGCGGGGGGGCTTGAGCCCCCCCTTCCTGCGTCACTGGCTTTATGTACACTTGTATAGAAGTTTCCGCCTTTTTATTATATAAACTTTGGCGCAGTATAGCCCAGATGCTCTTGCGCCATAAAAAAGCCAAACAAACAAACAACTATATAAATATTTTAGTTATAGTCATGGTCACCAGATGGCGCTGGATCCTTAACAGAATACAAAATATCTGACGATGATAAATGTTTTCCGTTGCGGCCAACCTTACCAAATAATGTTTGACCAGATAAGTGATGAATTGTATTAAACGGTATTTCTATAAGTATTATTGCAACTAAGGTTGCACACAAGCACTGGCAGAACCAGGGGGGGGAGCAATCGTCCCCCTCCCACCACCCTTGAGCCGGGATTGTATCATAGAAAATGAAAAGTACCGGACATTTGGTTAAAAATAAGAATCGGAAACAAATCCTCTTGTGATTTCTTGGATCCGTCCATTCTCACAAGTAAGTGGGGAGGGGGTTGTGCACCAGGAGTGGAACAGACATTCATTTTAGTCAAGGACAGAATTTGCCAGCACCCGGATTAACACCACCTTCATTTATCATGAAAGCTAAAATCTGTATAGTGGAAAACAAATTTGGGGGTCATGACCCACGACTATTCCCCTGTGTCCGTGCTTGTAAACCTCCCTCACCCATTTGAACAATATTATTAACTGTCAAAAATAAAAGCTCTTGTGGAAATTTTTTGTAAATAAATAAATAAATGAATGAATGAATGAATGAATGAATGAATAATTCCTGCGCTCTCGGGTAAGAAACATGCGATCATTTCTGTGACAGTACTTTTGGTACAATATCGTTTGATAGACATATTTGCAATTAAAATTTTACACAAGAGAAATATTCGTCACATGAAAGATCCCATAATTTCTGCGCAAATCGCGTTATCATGCATTGCAAATTCGTTGAAATACTTTTTTCTTCAATACCTGCTATCTTTTGAATCATCTTGTACACAAAAATTATATTTTTTAATCAGACATTTGAATCAGAATGGAATGCAATTAATATCACACACACAGTCGCGATTCTTAACCTCTATTACAGAAACTCAAGGCTGTGGATGGAAGTTTACGCCCTACAGCCAAGTAGCCAAGTATGTTTAATAACAAATTATGTTTGTTGAGTCATTAAAGTTCCACGCTGCCCCCCATTAAGATCCCAAGTCCCTGTCCCCAGTGCTGCAAAAGCATAATGCAACGTTAGTATGTCCATCGTACTTTTCTTAAATAAGGCTTAAAAATCATGAAATTGCCAATAAATATGGAACAATTCGGACAAATTACATCTTTCGATGAACCATTTAAGAAATACGAGTCGGAAGATCGACGATCAAAGGAACTTATCTTCTCGATTAAAGTGCGACTTCTGGTCCTGATTATCTCGCTCATGGCTCTGGGAAAGGACCTCGTAACAAGCTACTTTTTTTTTTATCTTTTTTTATTTCTAAACTGACATATACTAGAAGGTCTTCTCATTATTATCATGCTTGTATGTAATTCATATTTATTGCACATTGTATGTACAATTCAACATGTATCTTACATTGATGATTTTTATCATCATCATCAGAACATATGCGAGCTGAATTTGATTCTAACCACTGAAAGATGCAGTTAAGCTGAAATTTATAATGCAGTGTGTTAACCTTTGAAATAATAATAATGATGATAAAAAAAGCAATTAAAAGCAATTAAAAAAACAATCCGACCGGAGTAAATATAAATAAAAAACACATACTGCAACTCTCTTTCTCTCTTACACATACATTCAAGGACGGACTGGGCCGGTGAGCTCTCATGGGTGATGGGATTTGCGCCTCCGAAAGGACCCGCGCCCTTCGAAAATCCAAGATATGCGTCCCTTTGGGAGGACCTACTCCGCCCCTGCACACATTGTACTGATTATACGTTAAAATAAGTCGCCATCGTGTGTTCTAATACGGAATTACTTTATTTTTTATGTATATGCCTCCCTCCCTCACGGGCCGGATTTAGGGTACGAACCGCCCTGGGCATAACAATTTTGGCGCCCCCTCCCCCTCCATTGGTGCAACTAGGGGAGGCTAACAACCTAGAAAATTTGTTAAGTATTGAGGATTCGCAGTTTTTTAGAATTTCAGATTTAGAAAATAATGGTGGAGGGCGCCTTCTCGGGGAGAGCTGATCGACGGAATTTTACGGTAAATAAATTGCAATTAAAAAAAAAAAAGATCCGCCGCCTTTTACGCCCCCAGAAATTTGGCGCCCTGGGCAAGTGCCCAACGTGCCCATTTATAAATCCGGCACTGCCTCCCTTCCTCTTGAAGTTTGTGTCTTTCTATATTTATTATTCAACGTTGAAATTACCGATTTTTTTTAAAATTTGATGTATATGAAATAATTATTTCATATAGTTCAGATTTGCATTGTAATATTTAAATAAATTTTTATTTAAATTTTTAATTTATTTAAATTTTTGTATTTATTATTTTTATTATTTTAATTTATTTAAATTTTTCAAATATTTGATTTCTTGTCATACCTGTCTGTATTTTTTCCCTGAAATGTAGAAGATGTTAAAATAATATATATCATACCATTTGCAAATTTAGTACTATACAGTGGAACCTTGTAAATTGACAAACCTGAATCAGGTGACCACTTTTTATATAGGAGAACTGGTAGAGAACTAGTCATGACTATACCAAAGTCTGTCATGTATGTTTCACGTATACCAAAATCTGTCACGTGATCATTGCAGTCCAGTCCCAAAGGTGGTCACTTTAGGCAGGTTCTACTGTATGCACGAAAACTAATAAAATTGGTCACTGTTGCATGTTGTACCAGTGATCAAGTTTAGTAGTTTTGGTCATGGTCGGTCGTTATATATTTTTGTTATATATATACTAATATTTTAAAATCATTTATCAGTTATAGCGACACTTGATGTCAACATTTTATAGGTTAGGAAGCGTTCAAGTATTACGTAAGCACCTTGGGGTTGGGGGGTTGCCGTTGCGCTTATTTTCCTATGTTAGCCAATGTTAATTTTTGCTTAATAAGGGTGGGGGTTGAAATGGCCAAAATATTGCTTACGTAATACTTAAAACTTCCCTTATAGGTCGAAATTTCAGCAACCACTTAAATATCTTTATAACCAAACGATGAATCTTCTACTATAAACGACTGATTTTAAGTTAGTGACGAAGTCGTAAAAACAGCAAAATTCTAGGAATATAAAATTTACATTGCTAAATCTATATTTTGAAAAAAATATCTAGATTTAAAAAAGGAATAAATAACAAAATATCAAAACATTGATTAAAACGTACAGTGTATGAGAGAGAAGAGTTGAAGTTTTTTGCTTATTTATACCTATTTTTATTTTTTGAAATTTGTTTTATGGTAATATTTATTGTGATTATTTCAAGTACTAACCTGTTATGAATTTTGTTTTAACAATATTCCAATGAAATGAGAAAACTTATCATAAGAAAATGATATGGGTCACATGAAAAATAAAATGTATCACATGAAAAATGAAATGTATCATATGAAAAACGAAATGTATGAAAAATAAAATGTATTAGAAATGAAATGTATCGTATGAAAAATAAAATGTATTAGAAATGAAATGTATCGTATGAAAAATAAAATGTAGTACATGAAAATTTAAGTATATGAGAACAAATCATTAATATAGTAATTAAGATAATAATTATAAAATTTTAAAATAATAAATAAAATTAAAAAGTATATACTTACTAGAAAAGATTATTATTATATAATATATATGATATAACTTTTGTGAGCACTTTTTAAAAAAGTTTGAAATTATTTAAAAACAACAACAACAAATAAACAAACAGAGACAACGTTTTGATAAAATAATCCCTAAAGGCGAGTTTTCCTAGATGCGCATATTTCGCGGCGCAGCAATGAAAAACGTCGCAAACTCACTGACTCAAACAATGCAAAACAAATGGAAGCGTTTTCCTAGAACGCGTAAAACGCTTCCATTGGTTTTATTGTCTGACAAGTGAGTTTCATCTCCGCGTTTTATATTGTTGCGCCTCGAAATATGCGCTTCTAAGAAAAGGTGACTTAAATATTGTTAGAGATGTTCAAAGTGAAAAAAATAAATAATAATTACTAATAATTCTTTAGTGAGTACCAAAGGAAGTTCCAACTTCTAAAAACTTTACTTCAGCTAATTCTCGATTATATTGAAATTCCCTTTTTTGGAAATCAAATGCTCATTGAAACACGTTCAAGGCCAAAAAAGTTCATTACAAATAATTTTATTGAACACTTAAAGACACGTCAGAAATTAAATAAGTTCTTACGGGTAATTCAAGTACAGTCGTCCCTCGCTATTCGCGGGTATGGTATGCGCTGTTTCGATTATTCTTTTTTTTTTTTAATTTTTAATTCTCAAAAAATAAATTTTTTAATGAAATTAAAAGTTTTTAGGTCAAAACAATAATGTATACATACCATTACATATAGACGTACTATATAATGTACTAAATATGAACAGATAAAGATTGAGTATACGCATACGTAAAATTTTCGGGTGTTGTTACTACGTACTGTATACTGTATATAGTTTATAACCTTTTTTTCTTTTTTTTAATTTGAACAAGGAGATACAAAAATAACGGTAAAACATATTTAATTTTTCTGAATTGTTTCGTAAATATAGTGTTGTAAATATATTGTATTGTTGTAAATATAGTAATGTACGGCATTCAATATGCAAGACAATCGTTATTAACACAACGCTCTATTGCGTACATAGTTTTGACTTTGCTATTCGCAGATTTGCCATTCGCCACTGGCAGTGGTTGTTGATGATGGGGGTTATAAATATATGAGTTGTAGCTCTGTAAATCCACCTATATGAGCATATAACCCCACTTGTAAGCTTTTTGAGAAAGCATTCGAGAATTATTCGTGGATCGTAACCCCCGCGAATATCGAGGGACGACTGTACACGTATTTTAAAAAAAGTTTAAAATTCTAAAAACACCATTACAAACAACAAACATAAATATTTACTGAGATTTTAAAATCTTAAAATTGTTGTTGATAATCTTAAGAAATAACCTGAAAAACTTTTAAAATCCTAAACCTTTACGAGAGACCATTTCAGTATTCAAGAAACATTTAAAGCTTTGGTGTTTTTTTAAGCAGCCTTGCATATTTAAAAGAAAAAATTTAAAGTTTTAATTGCTTTGTTACATATAGCGTTCGCTTTCTCGCTTAAAATGAAACAACGAATACTGTTGGATAACGGCAATATATGTTATTAAATATAATGAAAACACAGTGTTAAACAAAGAAAAGGTATTGTTAGGTAACGGCAAGATGTTCTTAGATAACAAAAAGTTACTGTTAGATACCGGCAATATATATTGTTAAATAACGGAAATACATTGTTAAACAAAGAAAAAGCATTGTTAAATAATGGAAAGATACTGTTAGATAATCATATACGGTTATGATATTGTATAAATGAAAAATTGTGAAAGATAACGTTATATGACATAATATAGATATATTGTTATATAAATGAAAAATTACGAAAGATGCTCTTAGATAACAATATATAGTTATATTGTTATGCAAATAAAAAATAATTAGAAAGCATTTTTGGATGATAGAATATATTTTTAAATAACAATATATGCTCATGTTCAAAATTAAGAGAATTTTCAATGTTATTTCAATGAGAGAAATACATATTTTGCTCTTTAACTGCCGATGTGCTTTATTTGTGAAAAATATTTTTGCAGAAAGTTAATGAGCTGCAAACACTTATCAAAATTACAACAAATCACATTTTTTCAGGCATCCTATGGAGGAGAAACCATGATCAAAATTGGCGCAAAAATTGAAGATCAGAAACGAAAATTCTTCGAAAACTGATTTAGAATAACAAATTTGCTCATATAAATTTGGAAAATTATTAAAGAATGATTATTGATGTTTATATGAGCAAATTTGTTATTCTAAATGGATTTCCTAAGAATTTTCGTTTTTGACCTTTAATTTTTGTAATAATTTTGATCTTCTACATAAGATGTTTGAAAATTTTTTATTTGTTGTGATTCTAATAAATCTTTACAGCTTACTAATTTTCTGTAAAAAAGATTTTTTATAAACAAAGCACGTCGGCAGTTAAAGAGCAAACAAAGTACCTATCTCATTAAATAACATTGAGAATTCTCTTAATTTTGAACAGGAGTGTATGTATATTGCATTGTTAGATAAGAACACATATTGCTAGTAGATAGCAACAGATGTTGTTAGATAGCGCTGAAAAATATGTGTGTATTTTTAGATAGTTGTATTGTCAACATTAGTGCGATTAGGGGTGACACAACCTTCCTAGAAAACCCTCACATAGTCCCCCCACCCACTACTAGACTTAAAAACTGGCTACACCAATGATTATCAACGATGACATTTTCAATTCTATGTCGTTTTTAATAATGTCATGAGTGGCGTCATAAATAACCGTCGTCATAATTGCAATTGATAATTCTAATCTCTGTTAATTACAACGCATTGAGAATTGGAAACAAATTACACAGACTTGCAAACTCACATAAAGGTAAGTTAAACTGGTAAGTTAGGCAATTTTTCATCTCGCTTTTAATTGGCTATTGAATAGAGCTTTCAGCTTGTAATACTTTTTCACTAAT
This sequence comes from Dysdera silvatica, assembly GCA_006491805.2. Classification (NCBI taxonomy): domain Eukaryota; kingdom Metazoa; phylum Arthropoda; class Arachnida; order Araneae; family Dysderidae; genus Dysdera; species Dysdera silvatica. Next base: position 3,994,545 of record QLNU02015270.1, on the reverse strand, counting down.
GACAAATACCCTGAGCCTGACAGCTGGCTCCCTTCAATAAGGGGATGGAGTACATATTAAACGAGAAATCGTTTATAGTTTGGATAGCTTATATAAAATTTAAGTGCCGTTGTCAGCAACTATATCGACGGACGTATTTTACAACCTATCAATAACATTGTATAAATATACAGTCGACATTGGTTATAACGACATCGAAGGGGCTACAAAAATTTTAGCGCTATAACCGATAATTAATTATATCTAAGCAATCCGAGGGGAAGGGGGTGAGAATTTTAACGACTGACATCGACCGTCTTTTTTTGTGGACACCGGTATTCTGAAATTGGGGTTCGGGAATGGTCACCGGAATGTGATTTTAATGTTGTTAACTATAGAAGTGTCACCTGGAGTCCTTAATTTATTCCAAATACTCCAGAGGGGTTCGGGAGTGGTCCACAGAATTCTAAGCATAATAGGCAATGAAGAAATACTTCTGTTACATTTCCAACTGAAAATTGTATGCAATAAATTTGTATTGAACTTCACAGCATTCAATGACATAGATACATTTTTACAGAAACCCGCGGTATTAGATCCCATTGTGTCACATCTCTTATTTACAAAATTAATATATAAAATAAATAAAATTTGAATTCAATATTAAATATAAAACCGCATAGTTTGTGTTTACAAAAATCCGGGATGAGCATCTACGTGTAAAAAAGGAATTTGCATTTTTGGACAACCCCTTAGGACTTCGGAAAGATCCGCCCAACAGATAAAGAAAAAAGGCGTATTCCTAATCAACGTTTTTCCCGTGTCGGGAAAAAGGAGGGAACTCTTGACCCGACCCCCAGGTCAGGTCATAGGTAACTTGTATTTGCGTTAATTTTTACACCTTAAAACCTTGTTTATAGCTCATAATTTTCACGTTGTTGGTTTGGAAGAGGGCTGATTGTTTTGGCCATCAGCTACATGGCTACTGTATTTTACCGATACATCATCGTTTATTACAACTGTCACATTTGGCGTCTTATAGACCCAGATGGGGTATTTTGGCCCCATTTGCTGCTCCCTAGTTTACCTTAATTGATCGCCAATCCTCGGTCACAACTGTCAAGTTGGAGAAATTGGTACGAAGGTTGTGTAGCTAGTATAATAGTAATAATAATAAAAAAAAGACGCAAAAAGTCTCTTCTTTACAGCTATTATAGTCAATGCTGTATTTCTCAATAGGTTATACTAGGCTATAGACTAGGGCGGCAAAATTTTGTGTATTGAGTCTGATATAACAAAATCAATACCATATGATATAATCAGATGTTTTGCCGAGAAGAAAGCTAGGCATCATGCTTTCCATTTAAATACCTGTTTCGATAGGCTTTTATTTTTTTGCTAAAATTAAGAAAATTAAAATTGAAAAATATTTATTGTCAATACAAAAGTTTTTGGCGTATATTGAATGTAGCAATTTTTATGTTCCTACCACTGATTGGAGGGAGGGGGGGAACGAGTAGGAAGGGGCGCAACATGGTAGATCCGCTCATGATTATAGTACAGCTAAGTTGCCATTTTGATCCAACGGGTATTAAAGTAAAAAAAATATTCAACCTAAGTATTAAAAAAGTAGTAAAATTCTCAGGTTTACAGTTAAAAAAAGCAAAGTTAAATTGCAGGTAAAATATCGAACAGAACAAACTATTTTAAACACATTCATCATCATCATAACCATATTCAATCATTATCTGTCCACTGCTGGATGAAGGTCTCTTCAAATGCTTTCCACACAAATCTATCTTGAGCAATTTGCTTCTATTAAATACTCTACGTTAATTAAGAGAATTTGGTGAGAGCAAGATCGACCTTATTTCAACAAGATGGCCATCCAAAATAGCTTAATTAAAGGGCAATTAATGACTAAAAAATTATTAGATATTTATTGACCTTTAAAAAGCATTTGATCGTGTGAAACGAATAAAGCACTTGTTAGGGAATTTGAAGGCAAAAACCCATTCATTCATTCAATGAATTTTCTTAAGCAATATGCAGATTCTCTTCAATATACTATGGGATTATGTAAGCCCAGATTTATAAATAGGGACATTGCGAGAGTGCCGTCCCGTACCGATGACGTGTATTATGCCCTGCACTGGTGCGGTGTGTGTGTGTGTGTGTGTGTGTGTGTTTAGTACCTTTCATAGGTTATAAGCATAAGCTTTTATCATTCAGGTACCGTTTATGCTAATAATATTTATGCTAATAATATAGAGTTATTAGTAGCATATACAGTATATGGACAGTATGCGTAGTACTCTCTGCCAATGGCAGGTAATATTCAATGTAAATTCTTAGTCAATATTTAGACTGTTGGATCTTTCAATATACATTCTTTATTCACATGAATTTTGAAATATTAAAATACAGTAAATATACGAGATAATTATATTGTCAGTGTTAATAATTTTTAAATAAAAATTATATTTTTTTATATCTTTATATTAAATTGAGGCAACAACAGGTATCTGATGCACAGATGTGATCTTGATTGACTATTCACTTCCTATTGAAGAAAACTTACGATGATTGGCACACAAATGGAAATACTTTCCTCTTTTTAAAAAGAAGTCACGATTCCATTTAAAAAATTATTGATTAATCGCGCAGTAAAACCCATATCGATAACTATTCGATAGACAATGATTAACTCTTGAAAAAACGATTATTTCCTCAATCATCGATCAAAAAAGAAATCATCGTAACCTATTTTGAACATTACACTTGTGTTTTACAAACATTATTATCACACAGCCCACCAATCAACACTACAAAAATTCTTTGATCGATCGAACTTTTTCGTATTTAAAAAAACAAAATAATAATAAGTAAATAAATAAATCCATTCCTCTAAAAAAGTCATTTAAATCAAATGTCATTAGTCGATGTAATTTATAATTTCGTCCTCTTTATTCTTAAAAAAAAAAAGGGAAGGGGGCAACCATACGTAATTGTAAAGGCGTATTTTTCGAAGTACAGTCGGAATATATCAGTGTACATCGATGTGGAAATGAAATTCGATAAAATTCAGCGGTTTATGCATTTTAAAATAACAGAATTTCTTTAAAATACTACGTACACCGACAGCATTTCTCCGTTGAACTTTTACAGCATTTTATCTATATTGTAGGAGCCCGTCGCTTCATAATTTGAAATAAATTGCAATTTTACACATATTGTAATGTATAAATGTTTATAATATGTACTTGGCCGTTCCTTCAATACTTTTGAAAATTTTGCGTCGATGTAGGAGCATTTAAATTGCAGATTTTTATTCTAAGTATAAAAGTTATGTACAGTATTTATTCTAATGACTATATATTATTATCGCCACATTCATGAAGGTAAGTAGCAGAATAGTATTTACGTTCAATTTTAAAGAATTCAAAATCGCCAATTTCACAAATATAGGTGTCCTCTTTCTATCTGTCACAATTGAAGTAAACCCGCTCTGGCCATAAAGTTTTAAAGGTTTACTAAGCAAGGATGTGTTCTTATCAACAGCTCCTTGCAAATGAATGGAATTGTCTGAAAGTATGAGATATAAAGCAGTCACGTGGCTCACTCCCCCACGAAACATAAGGAATTCCGATATGGATGCGCCGCAACGCCTGGGAAAACGCACGCGTGGTTTCTTGGGTCTTCCTTTATGCACTTATTTATAAGATTGAACTTTCATAATGAAATACTAGTTTCATTTAAAAGAAAAATACGTGCACTTGTGCGGTTTATGCAGTTATAGATCTACAATTAGTCGAGTTTAGATAACATTAAAGAGATAGGAAAATTTTTAGGCTTAATATTTTCTGCATTTATGTAGCAACGCTTTGTGTACTTAGGCGGGTTCGACTGTACACTTCAAAGTGGAACTTAGGTTTTAACATAGCTGCGCTTGATCATTGAAAACACATCATCCCCGATATAACCGTAACCTTTGGACAACAAGGCAATCCTTAGACAAGGAGAAGTGACTTCACAGAAGAGAAACACAACTATCTATTTTTCAAACTGGTTCACATCAATCGCGTCATTATACGTCAAATTTCACTATTATTCTTCGAACTCTAATCAATAAACATTCAATGACACCCCTAAAAATGTAGCATTTTCAGAAAATGTGGCTGTCTGGGTTTTTATCCTGTTCATCTTAAAATCTCCAGATAACATGTTTGAACTATCTTTAAATCTGTTTTTTCTATAGACAAAACTGCTATATATTTATAGGATGTGATAACCCCTTTCCACCATCGCGATGTTTTTCCCTTTTATACTCCCGTTAGCGCATGTCATGGTCTGAATCTGAAAAGCATTAACGTAATATAATGCAAGTCAAAATTATTCCACTAAAATAAATTAATTTTTTTTCTAGAACTCAAACTCTAACGGACTTCTCTATCTAAATAAGACGCTTGTGTCAACTCAACGCTTCATCCTGCTCTATATCGCAGTTTCTCAAATGAGGCTACATAAAATAAAGCTTTGTTTTATAATGAATTCAGATATATATACATACAAACATTTTTTGTTCTACTCTGATTCTATATAAATACTGCCCAATAAGGGACACTAAATTGGTAAAATTACGATTTTTGAAATACATTATCTAATTTGTGGAGAGCCTTGCAATAAGTTTTTGCTTTCTGTTCTCCTCCCACTAACCTATTCGTTGTCAATAGTCTCCAAATTTAATCAAATTTCAATTGTATTTTCAGAATGATACCGTAACGGATGTATCAACAGCCCGGGCCTGTAGCCAGGGTGAAAGGGCAACTGGGGTAAGGCAAAGGACATATGGGGCATAGGGCACCCTGGGATTGTTCTCTCTCTCTCTATATAAATAGCTCGATAGGGTAATTGGGGCTATGCCCCTGCTGGCCCAGGCTTAGCTACAGGACTGCAACAACCACTGTATATCGGTTGAATAAAATTATTTCTATCAATTAAGTGGATTGAACAACCGGTAAAAATGATTGTGTGTAAATGTGTTGTGGTTTATAGGCCATGTTAAGATATCGGTCCCAACCCAGACGATCTGTTGCGCTATCTCGGGACTCAAAATATACAAATACGAAATCACTTTGGGGCGAAATTTTTTTCTGCATTAAAGACTTTTCTTAATTATAAAATGTATTTTAAAAAATAAATTAGTGTCAATCATATGTAAACAGGTTCATTAGTCGAACCGAGGCCAGACACACGAAAATAAATACGCAACACTGATTTAATTATGTTTTTTAAAAGAGAAAAAAAAAGCTGCTTAGAAAATCGGCGTGATCTGATGAAAATGTGGGAGCCTGTTGGTAATCTTTGAATTGTTTTAACCCCCATTACGACGCTACTTACGAATTTAATCTCCGCTACTGGGTGGTCGGCCAAAAAATATCGTCTGCTCGTTGGCCGTATTTAAAAACCATTTACAGGAGCTTCACGTCTGCGGAAAAGACAGCTCAATCTGTTAAAATGCTACTGCGCGATAACAGAAATGGTTGAAGTCCTCTTTGCATGAGGCCCATTCCTTTTCGGGAACGAGGCATCAAAGTACCGCCTGCATTAATTACTCATTTATTTGAAATATCACGTCAGGTTTACATGGTAATAAATGTGAAGGTAGAAACATTTACGAAAATGTCTCGGTGGAAATTAAATTTCTTGTTTTTTTAATGTTTACATGTACACTTTTACTGTTTATCCTTAAAAGCATAAAATACTTTACCTGCGCAATTCTTTATCTAGGGTCCTATAGACCGTGCTTCCTTCCTGCCTCCCAGGAGATGGTTTACAATAGATACGAGTCGATATCTAACTCAACTACAATTATCAAATTTTATTTACATATATTATTTATGATGTATGACGTCACAAAAAATCTTTCCCATCGTCCTTCATTCTTCCGTGTTTTAGCTGCCATGTTGTCTAAGTTTTCATTTCACGTTTGCTAGTTGAGTCAGGATTGACCTCTTATCAGTCTCCAAATTAAAATATATTCGTAATCGCTCAAATCCATTGGGATGCGAACCATGTCTAGAATGGCGCCAAACCGGAGATTTAACCCCAAAGCCATCGGGCAAACGATACATGTGGTAAGCTTGTTTCCAGATACAATAATGTGGCATATCGATTATAATCGAAATAAAGGGGGAGGGGCTCGATATCGGATACTAAGGAAGTAGAAATTTCAATACAAAGACGGAACTAAACTACAACATTTATTTATACACAAACATTTTTATACATACAACATTTATATCCAAAGACATGTTTAATTACACGCTAGTAAATGACTATACGGTTAGTGACAAAACATCGCAAAGAACACCTATGTGATAATTAAGATAATAGCTGATTTAGAAATAATCCGATATTTTCGTTTGAATCTCTTTTTTTTTTCAATAATTTTTGTGTGCTGAGAGGAAGACATTCAGTAGAAAAAAAAAATACATTATATATTTTTATTGCAACGGATAAATTATATCGACATATGTCTATATAAGTTAATATTATAGTGAAAATTAACAAAATTAGAAATAAAAGTCCAAAATTTAGGACTTGTTCAACTGCCATCTCCGCTTCGGAGGTTGACGGTCAACATGTACCATAGTTCCCTATGTCTACTAGCCTGGATATAATTGATTGATTGATTGTTTGGCTTTTTTATGGCGCAAGAGCATCTGGGCTATACTGCGCCAGGATATAATTGCTTCCGTGCTTCACCCAGTCGAAATCTTTGAAATCTTCCATCTATTATTTTCTGAGGTCTCTTGCCCATGGTATTTCCTTTTAGTACGAGGTGGGAGAGTTTCAGGGGCGTAGACGGAGAACTCAGCTGGTGGGGTGTGTGTCAGGATTGATTCATTAGTTAAAAAAAAAAAAAGGGGCTAAAGACTTAAAACAATCCATAAATATCTTCTTGGAGATAGAACCCCTTTGTCCTCCCCTGGCTACGCCATTGAATAGTTTGTATTTTTCATATCCTACTATGTGTCCACAATATGTTATCTTTTCATCTTTATCTTAATGATAACTCTTTTCATACTTGATTTCACTAACGTACATCGGGGGTTGGGAATCAATGGGGGCCATAACCCCCCCATCCCCCTATGGTGAGGCAGTTTTGCATATACACATATCAATATATAGCGCCGTAGCTCTGTAACCACTAACTTTCTTCGTACGCCAATAGTCGATTTGTTTGGAAGTTGTTTTATTTTTAATTTAGATATATTGTAAAATTATCAGATCTTCGTTTAGAGTTCGCCGGAATCCGTGAAACATTACAAAAATTGCGAAAGGTTATTGTTTGTTTGTTTTACGGCTCAAAGACTACAGTGGTCATGCTGCGCCGGGACCTACTGTTTTCCGAGGAATCCGAACCTCTTAAGGCCTAGGGAACCAAACCCCGGACTACAGTGAGCAGTGCGATCTTTATGAGATCTCTGAGTAAGCGTTCTTTTTGCACTGCTGGGAGTCGAACCCGGATTAGCCGCGCAATAGGAGAACGCGTTACCACACTGCGCCACCGCAAGGAGCAAAAATTGCGAAAGGTAAAATGGCCAATAACTTAACCGAATAAACCCTACACGAAAATTATTTTTCAGAGAGACGGAGTTATTATTCTGTTTGTTTACAGAGCTATCAGTGACACAAACTTCAAACACTTACTAAATTTTATATTTAAACTAATTATCTAAATATTTTAACTAAACTCTTAGCAATATTAAATTTTATTTAAAAAAATTGTTTAGATATTAATAAAAAAAATTGACATAAAGGCTAAATATGGCTAAAATTTTTAAAATTCAACGTTTAAAAGTATAAAAAAATAAAAAAACAGTGACAAAAAAATTGTCACAATTATGCTTAAGGTAGGGCAAGAATTAGCCGTTGGCTAAAAACTAATTTGTTTTTCTAATACAAACTTGGCGCAGTAATGCTCTTGCGCCATAAAAAATCCAAATAAACTAATACAAAGTTATCTGGCCTTCTGATGGTAACTTTTATAATTTTAGTGTCCCTCTACCATTAACGTGGAGCTTTCTAATTTGTTGGGGCGCAAACGTAGAGTTTTCTAATTTATTGGGGCTCAAACGTAGAGTTTTCTAATTTAATGGGGCGTATATTATACACCAAGGGCGGACTGGGTCCTCTCAAAGAGCGCATACCTTGGATTTTTGGAGGGCACGAGTCCTTGCCTACGCGGAGGGGCGTATTCTATTGTTCATGAGGGCGCATCGGCCTGGAGGCCGGCGGCCCAATCCTCTCCTGTTATACGCACGTTTATACAGTATATTACAATATGTGATGCAGATAGATAACAATAGTTACAATTCGTTGAGGAAGGGAGGGGCTCGGGCCCCATAGACCCATATAACTATACGCGTATACCATGTACCAATTTTTATTGGCCACCACTGGTCTTATTACATTCGATTATGTACCTGATAATTTTGAAAATAAATTAGAATATTTAACATCGTCTACAAGTAAAATAAAACGCAGACAACTTTTCCCATGTCCTTTCCGGGTATTAATGCAAGTTCTTAACATTAAGTCGTTTTATTTTGTGTAAAAGTGTCGTGCCTTAACCGGTACGTTCAGGCGACGGTCCCGTCAGAGATTGCCTATACTGCAGTCTTAAGAAGTAAAATATGCATATAAACAATCATTTGAATCAACGCCGTAACGCGTCTTTATTTTAAAAGATTTGTTTCAATAAGGATAGAATTCAAGATAAACAAACAAGTGAAAGAAAATCGCCTAAGGTCGATATTTAAATTTAGCGGGTTTCAATTAACATTAATTCGCAACTCTCTAATCCACCACGCTCCAATTCGGCACTCTGTAATTCGACATTAACTCGCAACTCCCTAATTCGACACTAATTCGCAACTCCCTAATTTGACACCTTCTAATTAAACACCCTTTAATTAGCTACTCTCTAAATCGCCACTCTCTAATTCACCGCACTCTAAAACACCATTCTCTAATTCGACACTCTCTAATTCGCAACTTTAAATTACCACTCTCTAAATCGCTGCTCTCTAATTCACAACTCTAATTCTCAAGTAACTCGGTAGGTTTTCAGCATTAACAACAACCATCATTATTGCATTTACGGAAGACCTTTGCCTTGTCCTTTTCATTGCATATAGAAAAACCAAAAGCAATAGTGGGTTCAATATCTATTGAAACCCGCTAAAAAGTGCACCTCAGCTTATAATAAATTCCATCATTTATTCGTTCGTCGGCCCATTAACATTTTCGCTGAGAAATGTTTACCACGCAACGAATGGCGCACATACTAGACAACATTTCAGAAAACTCATAGACTTAACCCGTTCTTAAATAAGCGGGTCAAAAGACGAGCCATAAAAATAAACGGTATGTAGAGATCTTAATTTCTGTGATCATTAATTCTGTTTAATCATTAGTTCTTGGTCATTAATTCTAGTTTTGTTTTGAACACGTTTTAAATAACTTGATTTAAAAAAAAAGACGCAAGTTCTTTAAATTTCAACATTTTTTCATTAATTGAATATGTAAACATTTTTCAACTATGGATTTAAAACGTGTAAGCAATGATATCATAATCAAATTTTAAACTATAAAATGTGTTAAAAAATCAGCATCAAATTTTTATTTTATTGTGAACTAATACTAAGCTTTAGCTTGTTAATTGAGAGAAATATATAGATCGAGAGGTCTGTGCAGTGTGGAAAGTGACAATGTTGACTTATCTTTATCTCGAGAATAATGCTAACTGCCCGGCATACTGCAGAATTGCGTAATTTTAAAATATTTATTAAAATTTAATTTAGTTTCATTAAAATTTTATCAAGTCATTTCTTTGAAACAGAGCCAGCCTTAGGCTATGGCGAGTCAGGCGACCAGGACCTCGCGCATTACTTCATTATCTTCACCGATTCTTCTAAACTTTGAAAAACTTTATACGAAAATTCAAATATTTGTTATATTAAAAAATAAAAAATAACTTTACTAGTTACAATTTCAAATAGTGTAAAATTTCTCTTTAAAATAAAGCAGGAAATTACTGCAAAATATTATGTTCCTCAAACAAAAAAAGAAGTTTCATGTGTGCCTTACAAATGGGAAGTCTGACAGTTAACGTGAAAAGGGGAGAAGAAATT
>QLNU02015270.1:3934696-3967904 GCA_006491805.2 Dysdera silvatica | reverse complement strand
TGTCCACTGTATCTCTTGTTGTCTACTTCATACTAGAACTTTTTCTCTCAATAAAGACAACACAGAGAAGTTGGGGATTTGGCCTTTCGGAGGACATCGCTTCGTCCTTGGCTAAAGCCCTTCCACAATTTTTGGCCTTCCACAAATTTCACATGTGCTACGTTGTGGATGGAAATTAGCGGTGATGCTCCACACTTGACTTCGTTCACCAGAACTCAACTTGGGTTCTTCCACCACATCTCGTTAAGAGCTCTGATCCCCAAATAGAGATTCTACCTCTTCTTTCTTTCCTCCTTTTTTGGACTCTACGTCCCTCCCTCTTCTGGAAACACAGTGCCGCTTGCTCGACCAACATTTCCAGATTATTTATTGTTTCCTGCGTACAAAATAACAAACAACAACACTATATCCATTATTCATAGACTTTGAAAAAAAATATAGACATTATATATTACATTTGGTAAGAGTTGTTATTATATAAATTTAATACAGAAAACATACGGAAACAATTAAATTACATATCATAGCGAATGATTATTAAGAGCTTTGAATTGTTGATCCCATCGAAACGACGATGATTATATTTAAAGGAAGGTATGTAAAATCCAAAAGAGTTTCGAAACAAAAAAGCGAAATTGATAAAACCAATTAAGAGCTTTTACCAGATTGAGGATTGAATAGTTTTTTACATAATGGGAAAATTACGGACATTTTCAAAGTTACAACGGAAGTTAGACAACTCGGACAAAAACCTGTGTTAGAAATTATTAAGTGAAGGTAATATAGAGAGGATTGGCTGGAACATGCACTCGGAGGAAGAAACTGAATAATGTTTGTGGACAAGTACTAGATTGGTACTCTTAAGAGAAGAGAGATGGCCCGAAAAGCACATGGAAGAGAACTTCAAGATATGAACTGAAGGAGGAGGATAAAATATGGAGAGAAATTAATGAATTCGCAAAAAGCGAAGAAATTGGAAATTTCTTGTAAAAGCTTTTCATTCTCCGTGCGATTAACAGTAAGAAGAAAAATAAAATTTCCTTTAATTGGTTAAATATTAAGGGCAGGGCGCTATGCTAAACCTGTGTGCAGTTTATTTATTGTGCATTAAAAACGGACAGAGATTTGCTTTTTTTGTATGTTTTACTTCTCAAAGGAGTATTGTGGGTCCTCTGCGACGGGACAGATGGCTTAAGAGTATCATTGAATAACGACATATTTACACGTGACCGAACTTACCGGGTATTGAATCCAGCCCAAAGGGCTCGAAGTCGGTAGCCATAACCACTTAACCACTAAGGCAATGTTTCCCAAAGTGTGGTCCGCGGCGGCTTACCAAGTGGTCCTCAGGATAATCATCAAATTAAAAAATAAATAAATAATAATAATAATTATAAATTGCCAGTGTAGCTAGAATTTAGGTTCGGGTGAGATTTATGGAATTTCTCATAAATATTACTTGTTATAAACGTTACTTTACGGCATTTTGTGAAAGATTTGAATCCTCTGAATACACCCATGCTGTCTACATTGCTTATTATTATTTAATTAAATTAATGATGTCATTTTCATTGTAAATTTGACAAAATAAGATCGTAGCTGACACTCTTTTCATCAAATAGCATTAGTCTAAAAATTATTTTGTTTCAGGTGGGTTTGGCAACCAACCCATATTTTAAGAACATGGTCGGAAATTTTAGAGATTTTCTGCCAAAAGTTCATGCTTTTTTAAAGTAAAGTTGGAAAAAAAAAGAAGAAGAAGAAAGGAAAGTTTAAAATTTTCCACAAAGGAAATTAAAATTAGCTACATATTATATTTCAAGGGATGAATAACTCTTCTTCCGGGGCTCTTATATACTTATGTAAGTCTTCCAATAAATCACATAAATCGAGGGTTACTTTGGTTATGTCTTTCCTTGGGAAAGGCGGGGTGAAGTGGGGAATAATTATGACGGTGCTAAATAGGGCTTAATACCATTAACCATAATTGGCAACCGTAATTCAAACAATATATATATCATCATCATCATCATATTCAACCATTATCTATCCACTGCTGGATGAAGGTCTCTCCAAATGCTTTCCACACAAGTCTATCCTGAGCAATTCGCTTCCACGTCACCCCAACCTGTTTTCTTATTTCATCCACCCATCTAGTTTGAGGACGTTTTCTAGGTCTTCGGTGGTCTCTTGGAATCCAGTTCAGAATTTCTGTTGTCCATCGTTGATCAGTTCTTCTTGCAATATGCCCAGCCCATCGCCATTTCAGCCCTTTAGCGTAATGATGTCCTCCACTCTGGATTTGCTCTCTCACCCAAGTATATATATATATATATATATTTTTAATAGGAAGAAATCTACACCCACCCCGGTGGTCCACTATAAATAAAGGAATGCTGGAAGTGATCTGTTAGCAACCGAAGTTTGAGAAACGCTGCACTAACAATAAGGCGTGACAGGTATATAAGGGCAGGTGAATGCTTAAAACGAAGGAGAGAAGTAGCAAGAAGAAAAACATTAAAAGCATTGCCATCAGAATGAGGAAAAACAAAACAAAAAAACCTGAAATAATCATATACCGACAAGGAGAACCGATCAACGATGGGCAACTATACCTTTCAAATGGATACTATGGGATCATATGAAACAGTACAAGAACTATCAGACGAGATGAACAAATGAAATTAGAGAACGGATCAGAAGGATGTGAGAAGGAACAGCTTTTGGCAGACGAACAAAGAACAAACCTTAGAGACCTTCATCCACCTGTAGATAAATCATCATTGTTAATGATGATAGTGTTCATCATGACAATTAAATATTAATTGTTCATAACTTCTTACAAATTAGCGTTCACATAAAATTATAAAAACTATAATTATTAGCATCTTAAATTAATTAAGCTCTATTCCTAATATCCTTGAACGTAAAGAATAATATAAATAATAAAAGCAAAGTTTCATTATCACAGGCCTATATGAGGATGTCTGTATATTTAACACACAGAAATCGGCGATATCACAGTAGTTATTATGACTTCAAGTACAATTTGGATTGAAATGAAGGCGTGGCTTCCCATTTTATTTTCTCAAAAGTGTTTAGTGCTCTGAATTCTTCATCTGTATTACCTGAAACCAGGACTTAAATTGGGCGGGAGCCCACCGGAGCATTTCTGCATTTTTGGCGATTATTTAAATATTAGCCGGAGCCCCTAAATAGACACTTTCATGAAAAAGTAATAAATTTGAGATTAAGGTCAAGCATTTTGTTGTCCATAAAAATGGACATAAACAATTAATATGATTTATCGATTCTTTTGCAGCCATTACATTTTTTAATCGATTTATCATAACATTAGGGCTCCTGCACTTTTTTTGTTAGAAATTGAGCCCTGCCTGGAACTGGTTTAAAATACTGTCGAATTACTAGCAAGGCTTTAAGAACTAATGTTCCATTAAGCGATGAAATAATTTCCTATTTTTCAATTTTAAACTCTGGCTTTTTCTTTTTTTTAAGAGTTATACAGTTAAATATTTTATGGTTACTTCAGAACATTCTGCAATATTGTCGTCGACATTTATGTACTTATTTATAACATTTTTCACTGTGACGAGTTAATCGTAATAACATGTGAATTTACAGCGAGTAAACAAAGGTTTAATTACATTGTCGTCTATGACAGGCCAACGAGACTGAAAATATATATAATAACGACAGATGCGTAGTGATGAGTTACTCGGGCGACGACTTTACTTTCGAAATTTTATTTTGTGCATATATGCGTATTTAAAATTATATGTCTAAACTCAGTGCGCGAATTGTCTTAAGAAAACCAGTTGTAAAAAAAAGTTGGGCACTCTACGATTACCTAAATCCTTTGGAATATGCACCGATAGTTGGGGTTAATTTAAACATAAGACAAAATATTTTACTTTAAACTTTTAAAATAACCTTTGGAACGTTAAGGTAAGAGTCTCTTCTCACCACCCTTTTTGCTAATGGGCCTTTCACTCCTGTCAATTAGGCAATTACTTATTTGCTACCTGATTGGTTAAAACTTTTGGTCTGCGATTGGTTATCGAAAGGTCATAAATAACGCCAAAGCTTTAATGGAATGAAAACAAAGAAAAAATGGCATCACTTTTTCTTCTTCGCCAGCGCCGTGTCGTGATCGGCGCAAATTAAAAAATTCGTGACAGTCTTTATTGCGGCTGTCAGCAAAGTGTTGACTAATACTTTAACGTGTGTCGTTTCACGATACAATCAAAGTCGTTCTAAAGATAGAATAATTTTTCAATTTCATTTCATTTGCAAGACCCGCTCATCGCCAAAAAACGTGATTGTTTCTCGCCGATAAGATCGCCAATAGTGCCAAAATCGTGCGTTTTCATTTTTTGTATTTAGGGGCTCGTAATTTGTTTGATTTTATCTAGCACTGGGCTTGAAGTCACAAACGCGTTTTGAATGTAGCTTTATCCAGTGGAATGTTTTGCGCAAAAGTAAAAATTGTAAGAGTTCATAAAAGAAGGACATCTCTGCTTTAAATAATAATTTGATATGAAATACAGTGGGGGTCTCGACCATAGGCGTAGCCAGAAAGTTCGTAAGTGGGGGTTATAGGCTCAACAAGGAGGGGGTTACAGAGCTACAACTCATATATTCCTATGTTAAATATACAAAATTTCATTGCAATGGGGGTTACAACCCCCAAAACCACACCCCTGGCTACGCCTATGGTCTCGACCATTTATCCTGAGGTGGGGCAGGGCCGTTTCTACCATTAGGCCAGAGTAGGCGACTGCCTAGGGCGGCAAAATGGCGTAAAAAATTAATTTTAAATCAAACAAATAAAAAATTGAGCAAATGAGGAGAAAAAATGAAAAATAGGAAAAATTAAAGCATCAAATTGTTTTCAAAAGGAATACGGGATAATCACTCAAGTCTTGTATGGCGCAAGAGCATCTTATACTGCGCCAAACTTAGACTTCGACGAATGTAAAATTTCTTGATGTGTTTCATTGTTTAATTTTCCACACAAGTTCTTCTATATCTAATGCATTTAAGCCTTCTAGCTCTGATAATACAACGTTGTGTTTTGAAATATTACTCCTTTAATATTTCAGTTTTCAAAAATATAAAATGTTGAAATTAAACAATTATAACATGTAGCAATTGTTTTACTATTCACAATATTCTAATATTA
The DNA here is from genome assembly GCA_006491805.2 of Dysdera silvatica. Classification (NCBI taxonomy): domain Eukaryota; kingdom Metazoa; phylum Arthropoda; class Arachnida; order Araneae; family Dysderidae; genus Dysdera; species Dysdera silvatica. Next base: position 3,962,701 of record QLNU02015270.1, on the reverse strand, counting down.
CAAAATAACTAATATAAGTTTAAAATATAAATATAATTAACGGGTTTAATGATTAAAAGTATAATAGAAGATTTACATTGTTCTACCGCTGGATGTTGTTTGTTTGTTTGGCTTTTTTATGGCGCAAGAGCATCTGGGCTATACTGCGCCAAGCGCTGGATGTTGATGGTGGTAGAGAGGGGGAGATATAGGAGGAAGAGTGATGATAGTAAAAGGGTGAGGGTAGCATTTTTCACTTCTCGCCTAGGGCGACAAAACACCTAGAAACGGCTCTGGGTGGGGGGGGATAGCGGGGAAATCTGAATGCATCAAAATTATTGCATGTATCTGGATGTATCGATGATTCCGATGTGTATATGTGTTTGATACATGCTTGCCTTCTGTAGGAGTCAGTAGTTTGAAATCTTTGGACAGTTGTAGATCTTTGGCGCGGTATAATCTTGCCTGAACCTTGCGACATAAACCTCAAATAATCTTATAATTGTAATACAGTGGACTCGCGTTTTTACGAACTGTTACATTAGGTGGTAACTTGCTCCCAAAGAAAAGAATGATTTCACGGTGCCTGGTGGGAACCGAACCTACGACCTCTTTGTAGCCGGCCAAGGGCTCTTCCTATAGCGAAATTTTTTATGCACTTCGCAGAGGGGAGGATGATAGGTCGTCTGTAGCTCAGTTGGAAGAGCCCTTGGCCGGATACCAAGAGGTCGTGGGTTCGGTTCCCACCAGGCACCATGAAATCATTATTTTCTTTGCGAGCAAGTTACCACCTGATATTACTACATCATCGACCATGATGTAACAATTTTCCAGTCTTTAATATCATTATTACATTAGTTCTTAGAAGTATTCAATGGAACTAACTCATTAATTTACACTTACGGACAAATTTAATTTCGCGGACCCTTTTTGGGGGTCCGTGCGAGTTCGTAAAATTAAGAGTCCGTTATATATACGTATATGTTTATATTCGAAGTTTGTCAATAGGTTAATGATATTATTAGATTTTACGGACGCCACAACTGAACCCAATTTTGAGTTTCTATTATGTTATTACTATAAGCTTACAGGTTTTAGATAAATGATGATCAGGAAGCGAGGGGACAGAAAGGATCAAAGTGAAATAAATGATTTTTGCCCTTCCGGCCTTCCAAGTCTGCGATCAATAAAATTTACTCCAGTGAAGTTCAGCATTCTACACCTACAGCTGATGATGATTAATTACAACTGACGAGGATGATTGCAGCTAATGAAGTTGATTATAACTGATGAAGTTGATGAGGATGTTGATAGCTGATGATAATTAAAGTTGATGAAGATGATAACGGTTGATGAAAATAATTGCAGATGATGAAGATGATTGCAGTTTATGAAGATGATTGCAGCTATTGGAGTTGATTACAGCTGTTGATGATTACAGTTGATGATGGTTGGTTGTAGTTTTATGGCGCAAGGACAGCGAGGATCATTCTGCGCCAAACAAGGTGTGACCACGCATACGCTTTTAAAATCAGAATAAATTAAAACTAAAATGGTAAAACATGTATCGAAAACAATGTATTAAATGTCACAAATGAAACGATAAAAACAAATCAGATGAGATGGGAAAAGACAAAATTAGAAAAAGGTTAAAAATGAGTTCATGATTAAAAGAATCAGATAAAATGTCATGTATGGCAAAATTATTTTGGCTAAAAATAAGTGGACGATGATGGTTAAAATCATGGCAAATACATAAAATATGTGAAACATTTAATGCTTCACCACATGTGGCACACATCGGGGCGCCTTCTCCCTTTAAAAGATGATGAGAGAAGCCTGTGTGCCCGATGCGAAGTCTAGCCAGAGTGACCTCTTTATGACAGTCACTACTATAGCTAGACTGCCACACCTCAAGACGAGGTTTAATGCGGTGAAACTTATTAAATACTTGCTCGTCCCATTCCAACTGTCATTTCTTGTATAGATAGGATGAGACATGAGTGTTAAGATCTCGACATGGTATGGTCATACACTCAGGTTCTGTAGTTGCTATTTTTGCAGCAAGGTCAGTCTGCTCATTGTCAGCGACACCAACGTGGCCTGTAACCCAACAGAATTTCACAATATACCATGAATTTGTTATATCCATGAGTTGTTTGCGAACTCTGTGGATTCCAATGTGATGCGAGGTGTTGAATGAAGTCAACACCTCGCATCACACTGGATGATGATGTGAGGTGTTGAATGAAGTCAGGCTTTGCAGAACACTGAGTGAATCTGTACAGATGACAGTTGGAGATACGGCATTATTCAAGATGTATTGTAAAGCTAACACAGTAGCATGAATTTTTGCTTTGAAAACTGAGCAGAATATCGGCAGTTGTTGACTCTGTATGACATCCCCACAGACGAATGCCGTACCAACGTAGTCATCCGCTTTTGATCCATCTGGGAAATGAAAGAGTAGCCTTCATACATACTAGACAGATCAGCGAATGCCTGCCGATAGGCAATGTCTGGGGTATTGTCTTTTGGATAGATTCAAACAGATGTCTGTGCCAATATCAAACCATGGAGGAATGATGTTTGGCATAGATTCCGCTACCATAGTTTTTGAAATATCCAATTCACTTGCAGCGTTTTCCATCCTCATGCCAAAAGTTGGAATACATGAGGGACGAGCATTAAAAAGTGAAAAACGAGGTTGACGAAGTGACGATGATGTAGGGTGGTATTTTACTGATAGAATTTTGAGGTAATAGTTGAGAGACAAACGTTGGTGACGTAAACTTAATGTAGCTTCTACGGCTTCAGCATATAAACTAGTGACTGGGGAAGTACGAAAGGCCCCAGTGTACAGTCGTAGACACTCATGATGTATGGGGTAAAGTTGTTTGACAAACGACTGACATGCTAAGCCGTAGATCGGACAGCCATAATCTAACTTAGAACGAATTAGTGCCTTATAGAGTCTCAGCAGTGAACATCGGTCTGCCCCCCCCCAGGATGTGTGAGACAAAAACTTGATGATATTCAGGGCTTTAAAACATTTGTCCCGCAGATATCTGATGTGGGAACGAAATGTTAGTGAGCGGTCGAAAATAACCCCAAGGAATTTCATCTCATGGATCTGATAATATCATTTCCCATTTGCAGCTTCTGCTCTAAGTGCGCTTTATTATTTTGCGCTATTTTGCGCTGAGAAATTAAATCCGTTAGTAGCTGTCCATTCCATTATTTTGTTTAGAATCAAATGAAGCTGTCTCTCAACGTGGTTCATATATCCTGCTGTGCAAGAAATTTACGGGTCATCAACGTATAATGAACTTTTTACAGTGGTGGGCAGGTCTTTAACCACACCACTGAGCCTCAATATAAAAAGAATGGGACTTAAAACACAGCCCTGTGGAACACCTTGTTCTTGATGGACAGTGAGAAAGAGTGGCTCCTTTACGTATTTGGAAAGTTCTGCTGTCCAGAAATTTTTTTATGAACATTGGCACATTGCTCCTAAGACCACATTGGTGAAGGTCTCTGATGATGCCATATTTCCATGTCCGCACTGTTAAAAATGGGTTCTCAAAAACAAGTATAAAGTACTCATTTTTGAGTACATTCCAGGTTCATAATAGCTCCGAGTAGAAGTGTCCTAATTTTGAAAAACGCATGTACTCATTTCTGTGTACCAGCAGGGGATCAATATTGAGTATGTTTAATTTCAAATTTTAGCCTATTTTAAACCCACGCGTACTCATTTTTGAGTACAGGAGGGATTCAATTTTGAGTATGTTTAGTTTCAAATTTGAGACTATTCAAAACCATACGTATTCATTTTTGAGTAGACGAGGGATTCAATTTTAAGTATGTTGAGTTTAAAATTACGTACTCATTTTTGAGTAATAATTTCATCGCCCAGCACTGTTGGAATCAAAACCATCGTTTCTCCTTCCATGATGTCCGAATTATTGAACGCGTTCACTTGCCGACGGACTTTAATTTTTTCGAAGCCTTCCACATTTTTCAAATAGGCAATGGAGCTATCAACGATCCGAGTAAAAGCATATTTTTCCCGGAATGCTACAAAAACTGTTCCCCCATCAACCGCATTTAAAATCCTCATCAGCTTAAGTTTGACTGTTTTTCTGAACATTACCGACGTCTCGTGGATCGGCGTTATATCCAGAGACGTTTCTCCTATCCCAGTGAAAAACGGTTATTTTTCTCCGAAGCATTACTTGTAACTCGTATAATGAAAACCGTGACCATCATTACCAATCAACAGTTTGTTTGGTTTGTAAATGTATTTCGTTTGAAAAAAGTATGAAGAAGCTATTGAAACAGCAGCCACGACATTAAGTTATGTAATTCCTAACTGCGTCAGTATTATGTTTTATTTATCCACTATTTTTGCGCAAGGTATCACATCAACCTCAATTTTATAGCCTCAACAAGCCTTGTCATATACCATCGTTTTTGCCACGTGTTTATAAATCCGCTTCGTAAGTTTTCTTTACAATTTCCTCATGTTCGCTTCCGTCTGTCATCTTATTTTATTTTTAATTTGCTTTCATTATTATTATTATGTATTCTTCATCCAACGCCGCCTTTAATAGATTTTCCAAATTACGTCTGCGACGGGGTAATCACCTCCAACATCTTCAATTTTTTCTCAAATGCAGACATCATCGGGTGATCCCGAAATTCATTTCGCTTCGATGTGGTGTTCCTACCTTTCTGCGTCTAACAAAAATTTTGTTCCATTGCAAAATGGCTATTTTACGAGTGTTTATTAAAGACGTTTGCTACAAAATCGCTCACATTGAAAACGAACTGTACTACCTCTACCTGAAATTGCCTAATGAAGATCTGAATTTTGCTATTTGGGATGAAAAAAAAACAAAAAACAAAAAAACACACTGTGAAATGGCGTTTTATCGCTGCTAAATACCAGTCCACGTTCTCGAAGAAATTTAACATACTATTGCTGACAGCTCCCGCCACTTCACCCGTGACTCCTGTCCTTAGTGGCGTACTTAATTTCTCCAGACTTTCTCTCTCCGATCACCAAGCCCATCTCTTGTCGCTTAACTCAAATTTTGCTGTTGCAAAACAGTCCATCCAACTAAATTCATTGGGCCTATTGAGCGTTCTTTAAAATTCAGCAAAATCATGCCAGAACAAAAGAACGTTGATCCAAACATACAATTTACGTTTGAAGCGGAATGTGACTTACAATTAGTCTTTTTAAATGTCCTCATAACGCGTTCATCCACCGGTTTCGAACAAGTGTATTTCGAAAGCCTGGTTCTGTTTGCTCGCCTTCGCATGTGGCCTCAGCCCATTCATCTTCACAAGATTCATCCAACAAAGAAATTGCCATTCACCGTGGATTCAGTACTTCTGTTACCAATCACACGGTCAACAAACTCAAAAATAAATGCATCTTACAATCTTCGACGGTTTCGCAGGACTCCTCGCCTCAAAAAGAGACAGTGTACATCCCGTTTGTACCTGGGGTAGCATCCAACATCGCTTCCATCCTACGGGTTTTTAGTTTCCGGGTTCTCTTCATCCCCATCAGCAAAATTGGAATTTCCCAGTTTAAAGATCTCATTCCGGATTTTAACAACTCCGGTATTTACAAGATTGTTTGTCAAGACTGCATAAAATGCTACGTGAGCCAGACACGAATGGTATTGCGATTTAGGGTCAAGGAACATGAAAATTATGTACGAAAACAAGATTTGCTTAAATCTTCTATCACCCAGCACTGTTGGAATCAAAACCATTGTTTCTCCTTCCAAGATGCCCGAATTATTAAAAGTGTTCACTTTCCATCAGACCTTCATTTCTTCGAAGTCTTCCAGATATTTCAAATGGGCAATGGAGCTATCAACGATCCGAGTGAAAGCATATTTTTACGGTATGCTACAAAAAACTGTTTCCCCATAATTTAAAATCCTCATCAGTTTAATTTTGACTGCTTTTCTGAACATTTTCGTCGCCTCGTGGATCGGCGTTTCTCCTATCCCAATAAAAACCGGTTATTTTTCTCCGAAGCATAACTTGTAACTCGTATAGTGGCAACCTTGACAAGCATTACCAATCAACAGTTTTTTTGGTTTGTATATTTTGTTTGAAAAAAGTATCAAGAAGCTACTGAAACAGCTGTCACGACATTAAATTATGTAATGCGACAGTAATGTGTTTTATTTATCTACCTTTATGGGCTTCGGTGTTATTTAATTTTCAGAGCAATTTTAATTTGTTTATTTACAAATGTCCAAATTTCATTGTTGATGAACCTGAATATTACAGACAATAAACCTCAAAGGAAAGCTGGTGGTTTGTTGACTAAATATCATGGAGGCCATATTCTTTAGAGACCTATCCTTTCCTTCCAACCTAGAGCCCACGAGATTCTTGATCCGGCATTACTCGCCACTCCGGCTAACTCCTGATTTTTCTTTGACCCCATCTAGCTCTCATAGATGACAAGGTTATGGGCTCCCACAATAGAAACACCATGTTCACTTCGCAGGCTTTCTTAACTGTTGCCACTTAGAAACGCAAGGAAAGGAAACTTAAGTTCAATTTCTAAAATTGGCAAAATGCCAAATGGTTTCTTTTTACATTATGTTTTCTAAATGCATGTACTTTTACTTTCCGTATCTGGCAACAAATATATTGATTGTATAATTATAATATCACATTTTATATTCGGCAACAGTACGTGTAATTGTCTTCCTAATTTTAAAATCAAACCAGTCTTCAATTTACCATTGACGAGTGCACGCGTACCATGAAGGCTCCGCCAAAAAAAAGGAGTATTAAATTTTTTTCGCTATGTATTCGAATGAAATTTATTTTCGTGTATTAATAAATTAACAAACATTTATAGCTTTTAATAAAATCAGATAGTAACTGGATGAAATCACCATATTTCCTCAATACCTATTTCTTCAAGGTAACTACGTCTTTCTTCACTCGCCGTTAATTCAAACGCAACTTTGGATACATAGGCGTACGCATAAAGTTCGTAAGGGGGTTATAGACTCAATGGGGGGTTACAGAGATACAACTCGCATATTTCTATATTAAAAATACAAAATTTCATTGCAATGGGGGGGTCACAACTCCCATCAACACCCCCTGCGTACGCCAATGTCTGGATAACTCGTCAATGTAGTAACATGGGAGAGGCTCGAAGGGACAAATATAAACAATAATATTGCAGCATGTTCTTGAACGACTATAAAGGATTTAATCAACTCTAGAATTTTTAGAAGAACGTGGAAGTATGAGCGATGGCAATGAAAATGAAGAAATTCTTTCATCACTTAATAAAACAAGTTCTTGAGGCCTTGGTAACAATTGGACATTATACCCTATAGCAGTTCGAGATACTACAGACAATAAATTCAGAGCACTAAATGTTTTAGAGAAGAAAAAAAATTACAAACAGGTGTCCGTTTCAGTCCAAATTAGACCAGTATTATAATATTTACGTTAAACTTACACTTGATACAGTCGAACCTCGTTAAGACGAACACCAAGGGGAACAGAAAATCTGTTTTCATTAACAGTAATTCGTCTTATCCAGAAAGCATAGTATGCTATACAATCTGACGGAACTTCAGAAAACGGTTCGTATTAAAAGTAATTCGTCTTAAGCGTGTTCGTCTTAACGAGGTTTGACTGTAGTATCGAAGTCTGGATATTCAAATAAAGCTAAAAAGAGAAAAGATTAACTTTTTGTATCATTCGTTTACTGAATTCTTACTTCTAAAAAATAATTTATGTTATTATGAATACCGTGGTAAATTCGAAATCTATATGGATTTTATATTAATGTACATTGAGTACTTTCAGTTATTACTCCGCTGTAGTCGTCATAATTTCTTGGGCTTTTGAGGGACGATTTATCAGGGTTTTACTGTATATATAGTAATTGAAAGGTGTTTTTACGTATGTAGAAAGTGTCAGTGCTGGTTTTACTAATATGCTTGATGACTATAAGAATTTTTGAGGACACTGTATAGAAAAATATTTTTCTGATTACAGACGTATAACCACATACTAACTTTCAGAGAGTGGTGCATTCAAATAGAAGCTTCAAATTTATACGTCAGACACTGGGATTTCATTTGCTCTGAGCAACATGCTCTCGGGGTACAGTTTAAAATGTCAATGGATTTGAAATCAAGAACCCGGCGCAGCATGACCATTGTAGTCTTTGAGCCGTAAAACCACAAAACAAACAAATCAAGAACATTATTATATAAAAACAAGATTATATAATTTTTCACAACACTTTGGCCACAAATTATCCATGTTTTTGTTTCTGAAAGTTAGGTAGCTGCTTCAGGCGTTGGTGTACGCAGGGGGTTTGATGGAGTTGTGACCAGAGGCGTGGCCAGGAGGAAGTTTTGGGAGTTGTAACCCCCATCGCAGTGAAATTTTGTATATTTAACATAGGAATATATGAGTTGTAGCTCTGTAACCCCTCCCATTAAGCCTATAACCCTCCTCTTATGAACTTTCTGTCCACATTGTAACCCCCCCACATTGCACTGAAATTTTGTATATTTATGATGGAAACATGCGAGTTGTAACTCTGTAACCCCCCATTGAGCCTTTACCCCCCCCTATGAACTTTCTGCTTATGCTTATGGATTTAGGTCATTTCTCTGAATGGATGTTAAGCGCATAATTCTGTTAATTGGCATTTTAAAATTAAAATTGAGAAAAATCGAAGTCGCAAAATCAAAATTTGAAAACTTGAGAAACGTTCAATAAATTAAAAAATAACACACATGTTACAGGAGTTACATATGTAGAACCACGGGCAGTTCTAAAAATCATTCAAAGGGGTGGGGAGGTGATTTGTTTCAGATTCCCCTTTTTAGCCGAGTGTCCTGTATTTCATTTTCCATGATATAATCCCGGCTCAAAGGGAGAGCGATCGTCCCATTGTCTCACCCACTTGGATCCGCCAGTTTGGAGAACCGACATTTTTTTTTTTTTTAAGTTTTTTTCGTATTGACCTTTTTTTTTGCCAACTATAGAAATACTGCCAGAAATTGCAACCACGCGCAGGGTTGGCCCACACACAATGTAGTACCGCCTATATTACGTACGTCATGTGAAAGCAACCAATCACGTGCTGATCTTAAATCACCAGCTTTGCATCCGCCCAATGAGAGGTGTGAACAATCCAGAACTCTAGGTTTACTAATTTTGCTAAACTTCGCAGCCGAAGTCATCAGTAAGTACTAATCATTCAAGCCGGATTGTTTGTTTATCGCCCTTTTTGTTTGTTTTAAAAACTTGTTTTAAGATTTGGTTTCATTAATACGCGCTCGTCTGCCTGGAAAGGCATCTGTAAATATGCATAAACCTATCAATGGAAAGTTAAATCTTAATCGCGAATTGTAAGCATTTCCCCGACATGTCGAACCTCTTATGATCAAACCGTTTGTTGCGTTTTATAAAGTAATTTCATGTCATACATTTCGGTATAATTATTTTCGAACTTGGGCCAGATATTTGTAACTAGCGCTGTATTTTTTTTTTTTTTTCCTCGTCCTCTTCAATTCGACCACGAAACGAACTGCAATTTAGAATGGAGTCAATAACGAACGAATCTAAATCATTATCGATAGCGCCGAACGATCTGATGAACATTGATGAAAAACCACGAAACGCCAAAAAATTTTCATTCTCGATATCTTCTTTGTTGTCTTCGCCCGACTCTAAAGAACAAGAAGAAGAAATCATTCATTTGTCCGAGGACTTAAAAGCCAAGAAAATTTCGATCTTTAATAATTCTAGGCAACCCTGGAGATGGTGTCCACAGTTCAATGAAATTTCCGCCTCCTGTTTCCAGAAATGTGATGGACCTGTCTATGTGCATCAGAACTATGTCATCCCTTCGGAAAATGTCACCAATAGTGCCTTTGTATTGCCTTTTCAGTCCGTACCTTCCTGGCCGGTGATTGGTGGACCAAAAATTGCTTGTAACCCGTTAGAAACCAGTAAGTTCGTTATTATTACGTTTTATAAGAACGTTCCTATTCTCTATATTTTATTTTTTTTGTCTATATTTTTTCATTTTTTGTCTATATTTTTTCATTTTTTGTCTATATTTTTTCATTTTTTGTCTTTATCCTATTTATTTTAACTTTTAATTACTGTTTTACAGCAGATTTCCCTTAACAACTCTCACTTGAAACTGTTCGGCTTGTTTAAATTTTTATCACAATTTTCAAAACCGTGCCTTAACATTTTGCTGTTGTTTAAAGAACAATTATATCATCTTAAAATCAATCAATTTAGAAGCTTTTATGAGAAATCCAATTTTATCACTTTTTCTATGAAAAAATTTTCAAAATAACCGGTCGAATTACTAACTAGCCAGTGTCCCGGTTTCATTATTTGGCCAGTTAAGAGGAAGCCTATGTACTTCTTTCTTCTTTTCTTCTTAACTTCATTCTACTTTTATCTGTTTTTTTCCCATTTATCTTTCGCATTCCGACCACCGACAGTAATCTAAGTTTACTTGTTATCAAGTTGTAATCTCAGTTTACTCGTTATCAAATAGTAATCTAAATTTACTAGTTATTAAGTAGTAATCTAAAGTTTACTAGTAAAATCAGCAGTAATCTGAAATTTGCGAGTGAATTCAGTAGCAATCTAAAGTTTACTAGTAAATTCAGTAGCAATTTGAAGTTTACTAATGAATTCAGTAGCAATCTGAAGTTTACTGGTGAATTCAGTAGCAATCTGAAGTTTACTCGTGAATTCAGTAGCAATCTGAAGTTTACTAGTGAATTCAGTAGTAATCTAAGTTTGCTAGTAATTAAATATACTTATTAAATATAGTAATTTAAGTTTATTAATTACTAAGTAGCAACCAAGGTTTTCAAATTATTAAGTAATAATCTAAATTTGCTAGTTATTAATTAATAATTTACTATTTAATATTATAATTACATATATTCTCTTGTCAATTTACTTGTTAACGTAAAAAAAAAAACCCCTGGTTATTAATGCTTTAGCTTGTTAGGTCAAAATTGTTAATTCAAATTTAACAGTTAAGCTTTAAACGTTCTTAATTAAACCTTCAGTTAAACTTTAATTAATTAGTGAAATGGTGTTGTGTTTAATATGTTTCCCGTGTTAATACAGTCTAAGTATACATCGACGTGGGGAAAATTCCCACGCAGTTAATCGGTTTGTGCACTGCTTAAGCGAATTTTTTGAAGTGCTACGTGTAAAGTATTTTCCACTCATTTTTTATAGTACTTTGTACGTATTAAACATATTCCAATTTCTACGTTTATAAATTATGTGCAGTATTCATTTTAAAGAACTGTACAACATCACATACTACTTTATAATGAAAAGAAGTACAGTAGTACCCACGTTTGATTAAAAAAATTAAAAATCGCCTTTTAATCAAATGATTTAAATAGGTAAAAAATTTTGCCTTCCTGTCTGCCAGAACTTCAGTAAATCCGCCATGTGCACAAAACATGCTTAAAAAGTCAAGACATTTCCTAATTTACAGCTCCTACAAAAGCGTTATGTTTGCAATACAGTGTGTGCAATTCCAATATAGGTGGCCATGTGTTACTTCCGCTGTATGGGTGCATTGCGACACTTTTGTGGAAACACAAGCGTTATTTCCTGGATATTGTGCACTTATGAGGGTGAAATTCTATAATAAAATTCCACTTTGACTTAAAAAAACACGTGTTCTTATGAGGTTTGTGCAGTTATAGACATGCAGTTAAGCGGGGTCAGATAACATTAAAAGGCAGAAAAATTTTTGAAGCTTAATATTTCATGCACTTATGAAGCTTGTACAATTGTGCTGTGTGTACTTATGTGGGTTCGACTGTACGTTCTTTTGTAATTGCATAAAATACGACTTTTTTTTTTATCCCCTAAGCCCACCATTAGTATTATCTGATAATATTCCTCCTGTTCAAGAAAGTGACAAATTAAATTTTGATGGCAAAACTACAAGTAAAAATTTACAATGATGTCTGAAGGCAAAATTGGTAGTTTCTCGTATATTCTCGTATTTTCTCGTATATTCTCATATTTTCGTGTATGTTCTCGTATTTTCTCGTTCTTTTCGATAGAGGTGACACATCTTTATTTAACGTTATTTTGCAAAAAAATTGTTGACTCCCCGAAATTAAATCTTGGCTACGGCCTTGAGATAAGCATATTGGTGTCCGGCTGTTTTTACTTTCAGCTAACGGGGAAATATTGTCAATCGTTTCACCATGGGGGCACCGTGTTAGGCGACTGACACCACTCCACGGTACGTTTACATACGATCAATCTACTTGGGAGTCGAAACTTGAAGTCCAACCCAAACTTGTAGGTCAGAAGACTGTGATGATACCCAGAGCCAAGAGCGGGAGGGGGCAATTGCCCAGGGGCCCGGAATCTTAAAGGGTCCGGCGCGAAATGTAACAAATATAATTTGACGTTAAATGTAATTCGTTGGGGGTGCCCGATCTGCTTAAACGGCCTAGGTATTGGTGCCGACGGCATAAAAATATTGGGGAGGACAATATGCCAGTGACATTTGTTTGAAATTGAATGGGGATATGGAACCTTAACGCCAACATTGGGGGGATGGGTCCCCCCTGCTAACGGCACCTGTGGGCCTAGAGGCCCTTAAATCTTATCTCCGGTCCTGATTATACCCATTGGAGTAGCTTTAGAATTTGGGCCCCAATGCAATCGCTGGCAGAGGGGTCCCCACCCCATAGTGGGATCCCACAATTAAGCTATCCAATAAGTCTCGACTTCCAAAGGCCCCCCAAAGGCAAGGGGCCCCAAATGCAACTGCCTTGGTTGCATTAGCATCGCTACACTACTGATTGGACAACCGAGGCGCATTTTGGTAAAGTTAGAATTGGCAATTTTTTTAATTCCTTCCAACTTGGATTCTGGCATAAAATATTCAAAATTAAACGTTGGACCAGAATGGGGGGACACAATTTTGTAATAAAATTCTGGTAATTTAACTTATATATCAATTAATTATCAAAAATCTTAACTGATGTTGAAAAATTTGAATTTCTGTTGAAGTGAATGGATTCTAGAAACACAAAAAGCGTCACGGAAAATTAATTTTGGATACTTCAATTTTTTGATTACAATTAGAGAATATTTTTTTCTAACCCGTAAGAAACAAAAATTACCAACTGTTGATAAAAAATACGTTTGAAATTATCTGCTTGATATAAATAACACAGTCATAAATTCATACTTTTCATAATGAGTAAACTAATTCTGATTGAAAAATCCTTCTATGGATTTTTTTTGAATTAACGAAAAATGACGAACATGATTCAGCTAAAACATGATAAAAATTTAAGTAAAATATAATGATAAAAAAACTGATACAAAACAATGATTAAAAATTGGTTAAAAACCCACCGATATATTTATAAAACATAACAAGAAGCGTTCATGAAATTTAGTGAAAAATGTTGATTAAATTTTTTTCTTTTTTCTTGACCAATTTGTAATTGATACAATCACTTCGAAAGTGACATGTGCTTAGTTGGATTAACAGATCTTTGCCCTGTATTGGCTAAGCGAATTAAATCCTTTATTCGTCACGTACAAAAAAGAACATTTCTACCGAAATCAAGATTTTGATTTTATTTGCCCTGCCAGTATGATCTGAAAAACACGACCAGAAGCTGAAGTCATTTATATGTACATAGGAATATACGGAGTGGTGGTTCTGTAACCACCCCCCCCAACTTATAGTCCAAAAATCATGTCCATATTCAAAGGGCACATCTTAGGGACGGATCTACCGAAATTAAATTTGTAACCGCAAAAATACGCACATGTATTTACTTGTGAAAAGGAGAGAAAACTCTAAAACCTTGAGTAATTATCAAAATTCTGATCAGAAGATCTCGTTTTCTAGACCACTAATTTGGAAATTTTAAAGCAGTGCTTCACAGACTGTGTGCGTTTACGAACCAGTTTAAGCATTTCTTTAATTATTGCGGACTACATGGGGCGGAGGGGTGGGGTGGGGCGGATTCCCCCAATAAAAAAGTATATTGCCTGAAATTAAGTTTGCCAATTATGGATAATATTAAATCTTACTTAGCTACCGTCATACTGATCTTACCCCCTTCGCGGCTCTACCAAAGAAAGACATAACCAAAGTAACCTTCGATTTATGTGAGTTCGGGGTTTAAGTTGCAGTCGCATTTTTCGCAAAATGCGACGAGTTGCTCGAAAATGCGAAGAAAAAATTATTGCCCATCGCGAAAATGCGACAGGCATTTTTAACCACAGTTTATTCTCTGAAAACAGGATTCCTCGATTCCAGAATATCCGTTTTGCACTTCAGCGATCTTTTCTTGTTCCTTTTTGTTTCCTCTTCAAAATTCTTAACAGCACCTGTTAAGCATCGTTGATATAAATAATTTCATTGATACGATTTTTCGAGCAACTAATTTTTTTAGCATTTTGCTACAACTTTTTTCCCATTTTAGCATTTTTGCGACAGCATGTTTTGAGCCAGCTTAAACCTTGTGTGATTTATTGGAAGGTTTGTATACGCATATAAGAGTTCCGGCAGGAGAGATTTATTCATCCCTTGAAATATAAATTATAGATAATTTTAACTTCTTTTTCGGTAAATTTTAAGATTTCTTATATTTCTTTTTTGTAAGCACCAGCTTTTGGCAGAAAATCTTTAAAATCTTCGAACTTGTTCTTCAAATATGGGTTGGTGGCCAAACCCACCTGAAACAAAATAATTTTTAGAGTAACACTATTTTATAGAGTGTGTGTGTTATGATCATTTATTCAAATTTCCAACGAAAATCCCATCATTAAATTAGTTAAATAATATTAAGCAATGTAGACAGCAAGGGTGTATTCAGAGGATTCAAACATTTCACGAAACGCCGAAAGGTAAGGTTTATATCAAGTAATATTTGTGACAAATTCCTTAAATCTCACCCGAAAATAAATTCTAGCTACGACGGCAATTTGCTGATTGATTGATTGATTGTTTGGCTTTTTTATGGCGCAAGAGCATCTGGGCTATACTGCGCCAAGGCAATTTGCAGTTCACTTTTTTCTGAAATTTGGTGATAATCCTGCGGATTACTGGTTAAGCCGCCGTGGAGCACCAGTGGTCCTTGGACCGTACTTTGAGAAAATTGCTTCATTGTTTGTTTGTTTAGGTGTTTTATGGCGCAAGAGCATCTGGGCTATACTGCGCCAAGAGAAAATTGCTTTAAAGTAAAAAAAAAGCACAGAAACCATTTTTCTTTAAAATAGGGCATTATAAAAAAAAAAAAAATTTTGATGGCAAAACTATGAGCAAAAATTTACAATCACGTCGGTAGGCAAAATCGGCATTTTCCTATTTATTTCTGAAACCGTAACTGCAATACTAAATAGTAAACGTAAACAAAAGAAGGTCCGGATCAAGGTAAGATATCATTAATCTTGCAAAATAAGTAGAAAATCATAAATCGGAAACCTAACCAAATAATTAGACACCAGAAAGTATAAAAATAACGAAAAAATTATGAAAATATAGCTATAAACAAGAAATGCAAATGATTGACAGTGTTACTAGAATAAAACAGCTATAAATTATGTGTTGCCAATCGATGAAATATAGCATAATACTATAAAAGATAGCTAGAAAAATCAAGAAAAATAGCTAAAATGTATAAAACTGTCAAAATCAATAAAAGAAGAAAACAAAAGCATGGATTAATGGATTTCATAGAAAATTGGATGAAAATTATGAATATAGGGAGGAAATGAGTGATGAAGGGCAAGAAAATGATGAAACACCAATTGATGTATCAAATACAAAACTCTTAAAAGAAATAAATGAGTTGGGGTACAAACCGATGAGAGAAAAAGAGGATATAAATAGAAATTACACAGAAATGTCAAACAACTATGTAACGCTCACAAATACCATACAAACTATGAGAGATGAATAAAAAAACTTTATAGATGAAATAAAGTCCCTCAAAGAGGAGAATATAAAATTAAAAAAAGAATTAGATGAAATCAAAAATAAAAATGTAGAAAAAATAAATTGGATAGAAGATGGACATGATACGACACATGACAATATGGACTTCCTGCATGAAAAACTGAACAACTTAGGCCAATAAGGTAGAAGACTGGATCTTGTTATAAATGGAATAAACGAAAAGAAGAAAACTGCGAGGAAATAATGAAGAAAATGTGTAATAATACCGGAATAAAAGTGAACAATGATATTGAAATTTCTCATAGAATGGGAAGAAATATAAATAAGTCAAACATATTAGTTAGATTTGGAAATATAGAAACAAAACAAGAAATCTGGAAAAGTAGAAAAAAATGAGAACATAGCAAAGGACATTGAGGCACGTGATGGAAAAATATTTATAAACGGATACCTAACAGCATACAATAAACAAATCTTAAATGAAACACTTCAGTTGAAAAGAGACAATAACGGGATATGTATGGACAGAAAATGGAATTGTAAATATCAGAAAAGATGAAACCACCAGAAAAATAGAAATAAAGCATAAAGAAGTCTTTTTAAACCTACTATGAAAAAGAAATATTGCAAAGACAGAAATAAGAAACAGCAATAAACATTTAAAATGAACAAGAATACAAGATGTATCCCAAACAAAGATATATCAGCAGAAAATAAACAAGACAGAGGTGCTTCTGTTAAATTCTAGAAGTTTACGAAACAAATTGTACCAAATTCAGATTCTAATACAAGAAAACAATTATCCGGAAATAATAACAATAACTGAAACATGGAAAAACGAAGATAATTTGTACCAAAAAAAAAACTATATTGAATACTTAATAATAAGAAAAAAACTGGAGGTGGAATATCTATATATGGTGCAGAAGATGGTCCTGAGATAACAGTAATGGAACAATTTACCTATATAACAGATGATATTGAAACATTATGTGTAAAAACCAAGGAAAATATATATCCGGCAATATATAGACCGCCTAATAATAATATAAATAACTTCTTTATACACCTGGAAAATATTATAGAAAATATACAAAATTAAAAATAAATATACTAGGCGACATGAATATAGATATAAACAAAAAAGTATAAATAGTAACAGAATGCTAAACCTAATGGAGAGTGAAGGATTAATGAATATAATAAATGAGCCAACAAGAATAGAAAAAAATACAGAATCCACAATAGATCTCTTCTTTACAAACTCAAATAATACAAGGGCAGAAGTACTAACATCATATTTTACCATTCATAGACCTATAATAATATCAATTAAAGAAAACTATATAAATATATATATATAAAAAAGTAAGAATACAAAGTGATAAGCAGATTAATAACTTAAAAGAAAATCTACAGTTATTAAATTGGAACCAGATATTTGAAACAATACCAGCAAATATGGAAAATAAATATGAATATTTTATTAATATTTTAAAAGATAAATTTAATGAATTTTTTCCAGAAAAGACAATAAAAATAAAACATAAGATAGAAAACAACAGGTTTAATAATAAAATAATAATAAGAAGAAAAATGGAAAGAAATAAGACATATAAAAAATATTTAATAACAAAAAATCAACAACAGTGGAATATATTTATAAAAATCAAAATTGAGACAAAGAAACTGATAATTAATGAAAAAAGATCAAATTATAAAGAAAAAGATCCAAAAAAGAAATGAAAAATAATAAATGAAATACTGGGTAAAAAATCAAAAGATCAACAACAAAACAAACTAAATTTATTAATCAATAATAAAAACATAACAGAAGATAAAGAAGTGGCAGATGAATTGAATGGATTTTTTATTAACATTGTAAATCAATTGATGAACGATCAAAATAATAATCACTCAAACCAACAAACAGAAAGAAATATAAAACCTTATTTTTAAGCGACATCACATATGAAGAATTGGGAAAAGAACTAAATAAAAGAAAAAAAAAGGGACCTGGATTAGATAATATGACTCCTAAGGTAATAAAAATGTGTAAAGATCGACTAATATTGATCGAACCATTATTGATAATTTATAATGAAATATTTGAAACAGAAAAAATACCAAAAAGTATGAAAATGGTCAAAATAGTTGCAATACATAAAAAAGGAAAAAAAAATAAATAAAAATGATCGTACTAATTATCAACCAATAACTATACTATCAATATTTGCAAAAATCTTTGAAAAAATTATAAGCAATAGATTATTAAACTTTTTAGGTAAGTTTAATATAATAGATGATAATCAGCATGGATTTAGGAAGAAAAATATAACAGAAGATGTGTTAATAAAAATGATTACAAAAATACATGATAATTTGGAAAAAAATGAATACACAATAGCCATATATTTTGATCTCAGTAAGGCCTTTGACTTAATTAATAGAGAGAAATTACTAGTAAAAACTGAAAAATATGGCCTAAGAGGAAAAATAGGCAACATACTAAAAAGCTATCTGGAGGATAGAAAACAAATTACAATAATTAATGATATAAAATTCAAGGAACTAGAAAATAATAATGAAGTGCCTCAAGGATCAATATTAGGCCCACTACTCTTTATATTAGCATTAAACGACATTCACATAATAAATAAAAATTTATTGACTTACGCTGATGATATTTGCTGGATAGGAAGTAACAAAAACCTGAATAATCTATATAAAAAATAAATAAATGATAGATTAAAAATAAAGGAGGTTTGGTTCAAAAACAGTAATTTTTGTGTAAACATAAACAAAACCAAATATTTATTATTCAAGCATAAAAACAAAAAAATTTAAATAAAAACCTAATCACAAATTATGGTTAGAAAATCAAGAAATAGAACAAAATGGAAATATAAAATTTCTAGTAATAAATATTATGGATAACTTCAGCTGGAACGAACATATAAAAGTAATGAAAAAAAAAAATAAGAAGGGGTTCGGGAGTAATACATAGACTAGCAACAATATTAGCACCAGAGATAATGCTGAACTTATATTTTACATTAATAGAGTGCCATATTAACTATGGCAATGTTGTTTAGGGGAAACTTAATAAAACAAACGAAAATAAAATAAATAAAATTATAGAAAAAAGTAATAAAAAAAATAACATTAAGAATAAGTGAATCAATTTCAGCATAAAAAAAAAAGAAAAAAATGCACAGGAAATATATGACATAAAACTACTTAAAATAATATATAGAAGTGTAAAAAAATAAAAATATGAAAATATAATAGAACTCAACAAAAAAATTAACTATAGTTATCGAAATATCAATAAATACATACCAAAAAGAAGTAAAACTAAAAGGTTAGGAAAATATTAATTACATAGGGATAAAAAAAAATGGAATGAAATTCCAGAAGATATAAAAAACAGCGAAACAATACATAAATTTACTAAGAAATTAAAAGAATACTATTTACTGCAAAATCAATAGTAGGCATTCATATGGAGAAATCTAAATAAAATTCCTGCATAATTGTACTTATGCAAAAAATATCAATTTATAAAACGATAAATGTGAATAAAATCTATTGTCTTGTCTATTTTTGCATACTATATTTATACGTATTTCTTCTTTACGATAAAGGTGACACATTTTTAATCAACGTTACCTTGTAAAAATTTTTGAGCCCCCAAAATTAAATCCTGGCTATAGCCTTGTCTGCGACCCCTCCCCCTGAACTTTCCGCGTTTGCTAATGGAATTGACAATCAGCTGATTTTAGCTAATCAATACTAATTTCCACTCGACCCAGGCGTGTGAATGGTTTGGTCTATATATTGCACATAAAAGTAGTTCAGCGAGATTTTACGCCACATGGTAAATCGATTCGTGTGCTTCCGCATTCTACTTTCCAAATTTAATTAACATTTCCTGCCGTTATCTTTTTAAACTAAAAATGAATAAATCGATAAACCAATTTACACCAATTTTCTTGCATTTAAGTATTTTTAATCAATTCTGTCTTTTTCTTAAAGGAACTTCCGGCACTTCATTTCCTGCAATTCCAATTTCCCATATTTATTTGTTTATTTATTTACAATATTTTAAAATTCCTTTTCCACCAGCTCGCCGTTCAGTTGCTGAAAGCGAAGTTCAATGATTTCAATTTTTTGAAAAAAAAAAAGAAAAGAAAAAAGACAACGTCGTTCGATTGCGGCATTAATCTTCTAGTGCTGCATGAAGCGTTATTATGCTGGTTTTTCACTTTTCATTTTCAGTGTCTATTACTGATTATTATTATTATTTTTTTGTGTGTGTTCTCGACTTGGCGGATTAGGCTTAAGACGGGCGGTGCCAAGTTCTCAAGTCTACCTTCAGTGTGAAAATATTTTTGTATGTTTCATTCTGGTGCCAGGTTTAAAAATTTTCTGACTGTTCGGCAGGTGTTTAGTATTGTTGCTTTTTGCATCTGAATATATGTGTTGGGGTCAATTTCAAGTGTCTCCAAGTTCTTTTGGAGTGTGGTTGGTATTATACCTGTTGCTGATAAGACAAGAGGGATAACGTTTACCTTATCCATGTACCACATGTCTTTGATTTCCTGCTTTAAGTCTTGGTGTTTAGTCATTTTTGCGGTGTATGTGCTCTGTATGTTTATGCCGGGCATTGCTACGTCTATGATGTGTGTGGTTTTGCTGGTTTTATCAATTAGGATTATGTCTGGTCTGTTGTGTGGTGTCGTTTTGTCCCTCATAATAGCCCTATCCCAGTACAATTTGCGTGTTTTGTTCTCTAGTATTGTTTCTGGTTCGTATTTGTAGTAAGGATTCATGTTGGTTATCAGCTTGATTCTGACAGCAAGTTTTTAGTGAATTATTTTTGCCATTTGGTCGTGACGGTATTTGTAGTCTGTTTGGGCAATTATCTTACAACCTGATGTTACATGTTGTATTGTTTCAGATGTTAAGTCACATTGTCTACATCGTTCATTTTCTACATTTTTCTTCAGGGTGTATCGCTGGTAGTTTCTTCTTTTTATGACCTGGTTCTGAATTCCCATCACGAATCCTTCCGTTTCCGTTTATAAGGTTCCTTGGGTTAGCCATGTGTTCGAGATTTTTTTGTAGATGTGGTGCTGTTGAAGATCATTATAGTGTCTGCCATGAAGTGCTTTGCCTGCCTGTTCCTTCAGTTTCTTTTCAATGTGTACGGGTGGTATTTCTTTGTCAGTACTGAGACTTATTGGTGTGTGGGAGGTACCTGTATCTATTACTGCTTGCATGAGAGGAGACTGCCTGCTCTTTTCAAAGAAGTGCTGCCTCATGTTATGGATTTGCTTCTCATGGAGATCTTTCAGGTCGATTTGTCCTCGTCCATCATCCTCTAGAGGGAATAGTTTTTCTTTGGGTTGTTGACGGATGTAGTTGTCTGTATTTTGTTTGTGTAGTTCTCATTACCCGTTGTAGATCCTCTAGTTCTATGTTTGACCATTTGATGATTCCAAAAGGAGTATGTTAGTACTGGGAATGCAAAGAAGTTAATTGCTTGTGTGATGTTCTTGCTATTCAGCTTGATCTTCAATATTGTTTTTAGCCTGTCCTTGTACATTTGTGTGAGCTTTGTTTTGATTAGTTTATGTTCTTGTCTTTGGGCCTGCATTATTCCTAGATATTTATATGTTTCATGTTCTTGCATGGTTTCTATTATTCCTCTGTTATCCAGTACAATCTCATCTAGTTTCATTTGTTTGGCGCCTCCAGGTATTTTGTATTTATCTAGACCAAATTCCATCTTTATGTTATTTGAAATTATTATTATTATTATTATCATTATTATGAATTTTATGCGTTTCGATATCTTATGGTTTCAATATTTCTACCATCCTCTAGTTTCATTTGTTTGGCGCCTCCAAGTATTTTGTATTTATCCAGACCAAATTCCATCTTTATGTTATTTGAAATTATTATTATTATCATCATTATTATGAACTTTATGCGTTTCGATATCTTATGGTTTCAAAATTCTACCATCCTTGGGTATTTTGAAGCGATTTAAAACTCAAATTTTTCATTCTGATTTTGTTCATTCCCTTGTACTCCATAAATATTCTTCTTCAAAGGCTATTCAGTTACAAATATAAACTATTTGAAATTGGAAATATGTCGAAATTAGAGAGAATATAATTTATTAATTTTTGGAATCAATTTAAAACCATACCGAAATATGCAGTCTATTCAATAATTAAAATTAATTCCACTTTCTAGTTTTTGAGTTACAATATTCTACGGGACATCAAATGGCGGAGAACGTGTGCATAATTATATGGCTTCGTTTTTAATTTTCTGTTTATTTTTATATTTACTGATACAAAACTTAAACGTGTTTTTTTGGAAGGGAAAGTAGACTTTAAAAATAAATTTATTTCAGTTTTATAATTTTCAAATTGAAATATAACCCTATTCACACAACGTATTAAAATTAGAAACACATATGTATAAAGTGGGAAACATTGCAAGTGAAAATGAAAAAAAAAATTGCCGGTTTGAACTTCACTTCCGCCTCTTCTGAGGTTAATAAGTACACAGCTGCTATTTAAAAGGCGTATGTTTATAGTTGTTGAGAAGTTTATAGCTATTGAGAATGAATGTGCGGGAGACAAATAGCGCTCTAAATAGCAGCACGTAGTTTGTATGATTATGTCATTTCCGTATTGACGTGAATTTTGGGGAGTCATATTAGGCAGAATTCTCTTTCTCAACAGACCAACACATACGCACATACAGCGGCGTAGCTTATGTTGCCAGAGCCTGGGGAAAGTTAAGTGTTGCACTCGCTAGAAAACGCTTGCACTCCCTTCCACCAATCCAATATTGAAATTTTGCGCCCCCACCCCGCGCTACTATGCGCATATCAATTAGTGGCGTTGCTTACCCATTTAGGCTGGGTGTATTCTCGTGTTGGTTATGCAACAACTAACAGTACTTTACTTTTATGTCTCTTACGGTATTTGTATTACTTCAATGTTTCCTAATGCGGTTGCCACGAGAGATACATTTTATGGGAAAACAATTTATGTAATGTTGTTTAAATATATATATTTAAAAGTTTGATGATATTGCTTCGTTCATTAAAAATACATTATTTTAGTCTTCATTATGAAGTTCTGATTAAATTTTATTAAATTCAGGTCTGAAAAATCTCGGGCGTAGAAGAAATGGTTGAGATGTTTTCTAGTTTTTATGAGCTGCAATGCTAATGGATGCGAAAATAGGAAGGGGATCGCTCACGTTATATAGGCCTATTATTATTCTGCTACGAGTAACAGATATGTTTATAATGCAATTTTCTATTGTGGTTTGTGAACTATTTGTTATTCTGGTGAATTGTTTATGAAAAATTCAAAGCCAAATGAAATCACCAAATCTTTCAGCATATTGGATTGTGCATATTGAAAATTCTGTTTCATTAGCTTGTGTATTAATATTGAGGTCTTCGAATATTAGTAATTTGAGGCGAGCAATAGCTATAAATGTCAGTACTTCATGAAGATAAGTAAGGATATCATCAATATTTCCTGATGGGGGCCTGTAAATGGTTGTGATAAACATACCATGAGTTAACAAAGCATTTTAATCAATGGAAAAATTCCAGTCCATTGAAGTATTGTTATCGCAACGTAAAAATTATGTATGTGGACTGATACATTTCCTCCTTTTCCAGTTTTCTGTCCACAGTGATTTGTTGGTAAATAGTAAGTGGAAGATTAAAATTAGGGGCAGCCAATATTCAGTAATTGAAATACCTGTTGTGGAGTGGGGGAATATCTGCTCCCATCACGTCCGGGTCACCAACTGCAGAAATAAGTGTTGAAGAAGTGTAGTAATTCTATCCAATTAAAATAATATTTATTAGAGTTTTAAATGTTCAGATTAATTTAATAATACATGTCAATAAATAAGTTCATTCGTTCGAATACATAGTTAAAGAAATTTAGTACGCTTTTTTGGCGGAGCCTCCGAGAATGACGTGTGCACACTTCGATGGTAAACGGAAGACTGACATAATTTTAGAATTCGAAACGCAGTTACAAATACTGTTGCCAAATACAAAAAAGTAAAATTATAATTATACAATGTTTGAAAAATATGAAATAAAAGTAACAGATTTGGCATGGTGTCAATTTTAGAAATTGAACTTTTTAAGTTTATTTTCTTGCTTTTCTAAGTGGCAACAGTTAAGAAAGCCTGCGAAGCGAACATTTATATTGCAAGAGTCCACAATATATCGCTGCGTGTATTACTCGTATTTGTTATTACAGACAAAAGAAAAAAAACCCATCGGCATTAAAAAAAAGGGGGAGGGGGAATAACTCAAAGAAAAACGACTCAAATTGCTATGATACCACAAATGCACTTCATTGCGAATCACAATGAGTATAATTAATTAGTTTATTGTTCCATGACTCATTCAACTTAATTAATTGCCATTATTGATTATCAAGTTACGATAAAATGACAACCAATAACAAACAGTTATTTTGACACTGGCGTAAGGTTTAAAAACACGACGTTTCGGGAGCCAACTGCTCCCTTTGTCAAGTGAAGGCAGAATGAAGAGTTCGTGAAAGTCCTAAGCTTATATACCCGCATGTTGGGAATCCCCATCTGACATCATCTGGCGCGGGATAGCTCTGGCTAGGGAAACCCCGCGCCCGACGACGTCAGATAATCACCCTTATCTCGAAGTTCGGCAAAAATCCTGTAAGGTTCTGGTAGAGGTTTTGCGATGTTTATTGCACGACACTTCAAACCGTAGGTTTCCCATGATTCCAGAAAAAGTCTACTCCCCAGATTCGTCACATTCTGATGTAATGTGATCATCGAATGCCAATCTGGTTCGTGACCCTCCCTGAAGACATGTTCAGCCAACTGGCTTGAATCGTCTCCCCCTAGCTACCTCACGCATATGCTCTTTTCCCCCATGGATGTACATACACCTTGTCGCAATCTCCACACGGTATTTGGTAAATAATTATTTACCAAATACCGTGTGGAGACTGTGACAAGGTGTATGTTGGACAGACGGGAAGATCGATACGTCTACGAGGGAAGGAGCATATGCGTGCGGTAGCTAGGGGAGACGATTCAAGCCAGTTGGCTGAACATGTCTTCAGGGAAGGTCACGAACCAGATTGGCATTCGATGAAAGTATTACATCAGAATGTGACGAATCTGGGGAGTAGACTTTTTCTGGAATCATGGGAAACCTACGGTTTGAGGAGTCGTGCAATAAACATCGCAAAACCTCTACCAGAACCTTACAGGATTTTTGCAAAACCTCGAGTTGGGGGTGTTCATCTGACATCGTCGGGTGCGAGGTTTTCTCCAGCAGCAGCTATCCAGCACCAGATGACGTCAGATGGGGATTCCCAACATGCGGGTATATAAGCTTAGGACTTTCACTAACTCTTCATTCTGCCTTCACTTGACAAAGAGAGCACTTGGCTTCCGAAACGTCGTGTTTTTAAATCTTACGCCAGTGTCGAAATAACTGTTATTGATCTCCTGGTGAAACTATTGTTTCGTTATGACAATCAATAAATAATTAACTCCATCATATAATTAACTCGTTATGACAAATAATTAACTCCACCAAGGATCCCATATACGCATAGGAGCAAAATTCAAGTGATGACAAAGTATTATTTACCGTCAATATACCACAGTATCCGCTGTTAAAAAGGCACCATGCCAAATCGTTTACTTTTATTTCATATTTTTCAAATATTGTATAATTACAATTTTATTTTTTATATTTGGCAACAGTGTGTATAATTGTTTTCCGAATTCTAAAATCAAATCAGTCTTCCGTTTACCATTGAAGTGTGCACACCTCATTCTCGGAAGCTCCGCTAAAAAGTCTTACTAAATCTCTTTTAACTATATATTCGAATTAATTTATTTATTGGCATATAGTATTGAATTAACTTGAACATTTAAAGCATTAATAAATATTTTAACTAGACGGCGTTACTGCATTTCTTCAGTACTTATTACTGTAATATAAAGTATATATATAACGCAATATAACGTGTATATAACGTAAAGTATAAGTAACGTCAATGCTATATGATATATAATACACTCAGTAAAACATGTCAGTTATAAAACACTCTCAGCGAGATCAGAACACTCAGTAGTGCAATGAGAGGGGTGATATGTGATGACTGTCGTCTTTCAACACATTAAACGTTGGAAACGTTACTGTTTAGAAATTTTAAAGGAAACAAATGTAATATGTGGCTAATGTCATGGGCGTATGTGTTATATAATTGTAAGATCTGTTATATAAAGTCTTATGAGAGAACCCGGTTGGTATAGGGTTGTCTAGTGGCATCATGGATACCTGGACAGCGATAGTAACTGCATTCATTGGGCGATGCATAAAAGGTAAAAAATTAGTCAACATGGTGGTGAATGGGTTTCTATCCCTACAGGCTCTATAACAATATAGCAATACAATGGGTCATATTTATCGTAGATTCTAATTTCAGTAGGTCAAAAGCCATGTAGTGAAAAGCATTGATATCGCGATATCTGAGGCTAATGAGTCAACACATATCAACCATCGACAAACAATTTCAATTCAGATTACTCCTATCTGTTTACCTCCGAACTACAAGATAAATCAGTATGTCCGTCATAGATTTTAGTGTATTTTTTTGGTTTCAGTATCACCTGATCTTGTGTCCAGCACGGTATGCCACTCTATCTTATCTCATTGAAAATTGTTTTCTGGCGGTAGTCAGACTTCCCGGCACAATTATTCCAGTACTCTTTAGTAAGCATTTATTTCCGAAAATAAAATAAATAAATAAAATAAAATTCATAGAAATGCACGCTGGTGCATTTCTATGAATTTTATAATCATCGGTCAAGGATTCTGGCTCCGTATTGTGTCCCTGTGAGGCCTTCTCAGTCTACGAGCATTAGGCATATCCGTTTAGATTAAGTTGGATGCAAGCTTGTCATTCAGGGCGGACACGGGGGAGGAGGTCACAAGGGTCATGATCCTACACAAAAAATATATTTTTTACTTTAAAAAATTCCAACCTCCATGACAGAGGAAGGGTGTTGTTCCAAGACCATGGCCAATTCTGTCTTTGACCCCCCCCGAAATGGAAGTCTGTGTCCGCCCCTGCTTGTCATTTAATAGGTTAGTGGTTTTATCAATTAGATTTTCATCATTGCCTTCCGGTGGACCATGGGTAGCAAGACAGGGTCTTTTGTCGCGCGTGTTGTTGATGTTTGTCGGGTTACGAATCAATATTTTTCAATATTACTTAATTCTAGTTTCTAAATCATTAATTCTATATATTTTCAATTCTATATATTCTATATATTCTTCAATAATAATTTCTAAATCATTAATTTTTGGCGCAGTATGGCCAGATGCTCTTGCGCATAAAAAATATAAACAAACAAACAAATCATTGGTCGGTTTTCACTCGCCCATCTCTTCAATTAGTCTTAAGAGAATCAGCACGTCGAGTTTTTCAAAATTATTGGAGGGGGGGGGATCGAGCCCCATGTGTTCATATAACTCTACGCCTATGGTCTTGAGTCAATATCCGTCATCGGACTGTTTTCAAGGGTGGTCATGTCATAAAAATGGTCTTTATCTGAAACCGATTGCGACATCATATTTTGATCAATTTCGTCAAGTAATTCGTTTCCGAGCAAATCCGCTGCCATTGCCCATTAGTTTTTTAGGGATGTTATTTCTTTTGAGGCGAAACGTTATTCATTACCCGGGGATAAGGCAGATGCCTATTTGATATTTTTAGGTGGCCTTTTTTGCTTATCACTTGTCGCTATATGGTTATTATTATGATAATAAAAATGGCCGTTATACAGGTATATCTTACATTCACATTGCAACGAGTCAATTATTATAGCTGTGATGATATCGTTAAAAGCCGCATCTGCTCACA
>QLNU02015270.1:3891720-3911389 GCA_006491805.2 Dysdera silvatica | reverse complement strand
GCAAAGTTTTGCTAAACTCTATGGTCATTACATATGAAAGTGTTTCTATATAATGATCAAAATAGAAAATTGAGTGGTTACATCAGGGGCATTGGGTTCCCTAATACCGTGGGAATACAATACGATTTTAAAATACGTGGCAATCAAACAAAATGAGGCACGCCTAAGGGAATTAAATCTCCCTAATAAAGAGTTTTCCTAAGCACAAACACCTGTGTCTGGTTGCCCCATACAGTGCAAAGCTGTTAGGCTAGAAGCAGGCCCTAATTGTCCTTGAATACACTGTATTGTTTGAATAGTAGTACTTGTCGCGCTTTTTTGCTCGGTTGATTACCAGAAATCCAGACCTTGCAAATTTCCCACAGGGGTGCTAACACTTTTATGATGAATCAACACCGCCATTTGTTGTGCAGCAGGATATTAGAAATTTTTCTACAAAAGCATGAATGTGCATGAAAGACGTGTTAAATACATTTTATTGAAATATATTTTATTTAAATTTTCATTTTAAGGAAAGAATTGTTCAACTATTTTTTTTTTTATACGCATGTATATTTCACACTTAAAAACGTATATTTTTAAATGGTTGAATGTTATTTATGAGAAACAGTCGTTAACTGAAAAATAGGATTTTAATTGTGGTATCATATTGCCCTGTCATGAACACACCATTTTCATGTAGCTACTTCATTATATAAATGAATTTTCAGAACCATCCATTTATCATCAATCATTTATCAAATGGAGGTTCTACTGTATATTTCTTCTTTTTAAAATATGTGACACACCTTATTCAACATTATTTTGAAACATTTTTGGGAATTCCCCCCCCAAAAAAAAAAAATCAAATCCTGGCTAGGGCCTCTAAGAAGTTCTTGTAAGGTTTTTATTTGCTGTCCTTTTGAGTAATTTTTAGGAGACAGATTGCACTTGCCATAGTTGTGAGGAGGCTTTCTACTGGATAGTAGAAAGCCTCCTCACAACAATGGTAAGTGTTCAGTGGGAAACAAGCTCCAACTCTCAACAAAACCGATGGATGAATTGGCAACACTTCAATGTTTTTGTAGTTACAGAGTGCATGCATTTTTTTTCCCCTTCTGATGATGGATGGCCAAAGTCAACTCAAAACGCATTAACCTTTGAATAATAAAAATTTCTACTACACTTATAAATGTTGTACTTCCATTTGTTATTTTGCAGACTAACATTTTACATGACACGTTATATGAAAGCATTCATAACATGTGTTTTGAACATTCCTGCATGTTTTGGGAGCCATCAATAGTTTATGTGAGGTAAACAGTGTTGTGGGTAAAAAAAAATAATAAATTGAAAACCCTCATACTGGGTATTAAAGTGACACTTTGGTATCCATTATCACTAGATGTAACTGCAGGAATTAGACACTGGGAAATTATACATACATAGTTATGATACGTTTCGAGAATTTGCAATTTACCACATGGTATGTTTTGAGAATTTGCAATGTATCTGCTTGGAAATCATCAAACCTGTTAAAAAAAACTACAAGACTCTTAAAATTTCATTAAAAATTTTAATAACAATCTACAACAAACTTAACAATATAATGAAGTGTCAGTAAAGTTCAGCCATCATAAGTACGACCAGAGATGACCAACCGGTAAATGGATGTGACCCTTGGCCACGTCCTGTTTTGTCATCATATTGTTCCCAAATAAAACCAGTTCGACTATATTCTTTTATAATATTGGTTACAACGTTCTTTCGCAATTTCATGTATAAATCATGTGACTGTTTTTGGTATGGTCCCTGGATCTGTGCATAATAATGTAGTGCCCGGGCAGCCAAGAAATTCATGTTAATCCATATTGGTCCCCGCCAGTATGGAGGATCATGTTCAGTATTGTATTTCATGTAGTAAGGCGAAGCTCTGGACAAAGATCTTAGACCATATGCTGTCCACAGCAGTCTAGGATCCTTTAAGTCCTCTAAGACCTTTCCCAATTTTCGATTATGCGGATCAATAATTTGCAGAAAGAAAGGGAAGAGACTAACATAACCGAAGTTGTCCACATACCGAAGAATGGGCTGTTCATTGGTGATTCGGACGGTTTCAGTCTTTGGTTCTTCATGATGTCCTGGTACGATAGGCAAGGCCTGCTTTACCAAGTGTACGTCAGTGGAATGAAATCCATAGTCACTGTAAGATTTGGAGACAGTTGACCAATGTAGTTCATCTAGAAGTTGATTATCACTGAGATACTCGCTTGTAGCATGATATGCGGCAGCAGGTTCTCCAACATACTCTGATATATCTGCAAGTACCTTGGAAGAGAATGCTATCCAACATCGTAAATCCACATGACGTTCGTCAAGAGTTGGATGAGTGGCCCTTGGATAGTCATCCAAGCCAGAAGTTAAAGTCCTTGGATTCAGTTCTACAACTGTCTGACCATCACGACCTCGCCAACGGTATGTTCCAGGTAGCATGCCATTTTGGGTGTGGTTGAACCACTGGAACCATGTTTTCAAGCGTGGTAATGCCCGAAGGAAAAAGCCTTTATCATGCGGAATGTTTCCACTTTGCATTTGCTTTAGTAAACTTGACAGAGTGAGGAAAAATGTTGGAGGATTGGCATTTGTATTTTTTTGCACAACAAACTCGGCTGGAACACGTTCTCGAGCTTCAGAACCTAAGATTTGCTCTCTGGGGATCCAACCTTCGACATTAATCAAGTCGAGCCAATGTCCAATAATGTCTTTCGTAATGTTAGCATTCCAGTGCAAAATGAGCAAATTGTGGAATCCCTCATCCCAAAGAAAGCCCCGGGGAAAAAAAGATCGTGAAGGTACTGCTGTGTATAGTGGTGCCCGCCAATAAGGTACTGGGTTTTTGTTATGACTAGACTGTACCATGGATGAACCATAAAAGTACCCAATGCCTCCGAGCATGTTACTAAGGGTGGCTTGTGCAATTTTACTATCTTCAATTTCATATCCTTTAGAACTTAGCTTAAAAATTTCTTTAAACTTGCGTTCAAAAGTTTCAGAGTGTCCTCTGAGACTAGATTCATAGTTTTGGCCTGAAAGAGGATCTACTTGACCAGAACTCCCTGATTCGAAAGAAACTTCCATTGAAAATGGCGGAATAAATGTCACTTGATGAACGATGAAATGGTTGCCATTTTCTGAAGAGAAGCCTTGTCGTGGTTGAGAAGCATCGCCAACCAATCCTACAATTTGAAATTTCCCATCCTTAGATTGGAAGAAGGCTAAACTTCGCATGACAGCCTCTTTTAGATGCGCTGTTCCACCAAGTACTCTCGTGTTCAAATAATTATACTTCAGCACAACATTCTCTTGATCGATAACTTTGAATTTTAACTTGAATTTTCCTAAGACCTCCATTTCACCATCAATGGCCAGGACCCTTCCTTCATTAGATATATGTGGATGTAAGGTCTCTTCACCAGTAGCAAGAGTGTAGAACAACAATGAAACAGGAATGGATTCGGCGTCAAGCTGAAAATACAGAAATCCAATGAAATTATTCAATAACATAGATCAATATAATAATGATTCATTGGTTGGTTGTAAATAGGGACACACAATATAATAACTATCAGATGGAATGTATGTCATGAACCAAAATTAGAGGAGTGTGCTGAATGTGAACGATCATCGCTTGGCATATCACCAAATTTAAGGTATAAAAACAAGAAATTTAAAGAGAGCTGCATGCAGGCTTCTTACCCAATTATACACATTACATTTTAATAGTCATGCATACTTCTATTTTTTTTTTAAATCATGCACGTTGCTGCTTTTTAATTAGATATTATTACCCTTCACAGGGATAACACAATTGCCAAATGCTAATCAACATATAAAGCCATCACGGCATGTATCCTATGGTTTTCGTGGGGAATTAAAGACGGGTAATATTTTTCGTTAGCCTCAGCCACAGGAAGGGTTACAGTTGGTGGCTGTGAGTAAAGGTTCTACCCAAACAGGCAGTTCCGGACTTAGGCAGCAGTACTACCAGATCGTGGAAAGATGTTCGGTGGCATGGGCATCTTATTAAATACCACAATGGTCAAAGACGGTACTGTGACATGGTTAGGATTCACCGCCACTAAATAAGTGAAGCCTTGCGCTACTACTGCCTTGCAGGTTGAAGAGTGACCTTCAAAAGATAGGGGACCTACTCTGACAGAAAAGGCAGCATTCCTGAACGTTGAGAGTGGTAATCACATAAAGGGTTCGGCAAGGGGCTTACTATTCCACTTTACAAAAATCTCATGTTACAAATTCTTATGATAATAACCAGACCGATTTAAGGCAATGATCTAGGCATGGAAAAGAATTTGTATCGATGACCATTTGGAATGTCCAAAGTTTATATAGAGCTGGAGCCCTAGAAAATTTGAAAGGTGAACTAAAGAAATGTAAAATATATCTGGTAGCCCTACAGGAAATCAGGTGGAGAGGTACAGCCATAAGTGATTCCGGAGATTACACAATTTTTTGTGGTGAAGAAAGAACCAATACATTTGGCACAGGATTTATAGTTGCCAAAAAAAGACAAAATAGACCATTCTTGGACTCGAGACCACCAATGAAAGAACGTGTACTCTACGTCTAAAATTCGAAGTCTTTCTATATCACTTTGGTAGGTGTGTACACACACTGACAGAGGATGAAGCTAAAGAAGAATTCTATGCAACACTTGAACAAGCCCATGGTAAGATCCTAAAGCACAATGTAAAAATCATTCTGGGGGGGATATGAATGCAAAAGCTGGGAAAAGAAGATCAATTTAGATCAGGACTGGGGCATCATAGTTTGCACGAAAATAACAACAATAATTACTATATGGATGTAATAATATTTTACATCCTCATATATGGAGAAAGAGAGCATTGTTCCTGTTTCGTTCGCCTATGGTCGAGACCCTCCGGACTCAATGGAGGGACCCTGGTATGATTCCATGATGGGGACTGTGTCCCCTTTTCACCTAAATAAAAAAGCTCTAGCTTGAGTTTCTACATGGGTGTCGAAAATTATTGAGTAAAAATAAATTCCCCCACGAAAACTCACAAAAAACTTTCCTTGGTGGCTTTGTGTGTTGACCATTATTTGGCAATTGTGTTATCCCTGAGAAGGGTAATAATATCTTACATCCTTATATACGGAGAAAGAGAGCGTTGTTTCCTGTCCTCGGTTACTGCCTGTGGTCATTTTTGTCTAGTGGTTAAGACAATTCAGGCTCAAAAAAGGGACCATGATTTGATTCCGGGATGGGAACTCTCTCTTTTTCTTTTAAAGAAAAAAAACTTCTAGCTTGAGCTTCTATGTGGGTGTAAAAAATTATTAAGCATACATATATCAAGGTATGGAGGAAGGAAGCAAGAGCAATACAAAGCAAAATGTTCCATTCAGAGTTCCAGGGACGTTAATACGGAGCATGATTGTCATTGACAGAAGCACAATGATTCTTGATGTTCTTTATGAGACTGTTGATCAGATCTTGGAGAAGTTGGAAGATAGATTTGCAAATTTACTAAATTTAATTACATTGTCTCACATATTGTGGATTATTGTAGAGTGCCATCTAATGTAGAGTATTGGTGTGTATTATGCAATTGCATCGAATATCAGACAAAATTGTTTTGATTATACAGGGTGGTTAGTAAAGTCCTTATACACGCAGATAACTGTCGAACGGAGAGAGCTATATGTATGAACGTGATGTATAGGTATAGTAAAGTGACTATGTACTACAAGATGAGACTGCGTGCAGTGCCATAACAGAAAATTTCAGAACTTAGAACTGCTATCTCGAAAACTATTCAAGATACGGGGAAAAGGTCAATTACAAAGTTGTTAAGCACCAGCTAGTTAGTACGAAACGATTTTTTTCCACCACCTTAATAGGGCAAATTTAGATTTAGTAGTTTAAGGGGTATAGGACACTCCTATGTGACAGCTTTCAATTTCTAAAGCTATGCATAGAGGGGAAGCTTCGGGTAGGGGCGATACTTTCATTGCACACACAATCTCGTCACAAAGCGCATGATATGCAAATGTGTACGCTACATTAATGAAATCGTGTATCGCATTTTGTGCAATAATTTTGGAATTTTGACCAACAATGGCGTTGCTGGACGGATATCTTTAAAACCTCTTAAATTACGATTTTTGCCCTATTAAGGTGGTGAAAAAAAGTCATTTCGTACTAACTAGCTGGTGTTTAACAACTTTATAATTGACTTTTTGCCCTTATCTTGAATAGTTTGGAGATAGCAGCTTTAAATTCTGAATTTTTCCGCTAGGGACGCTGTACGCAGTCTCATCTTGTAGCGCATAGTCACTTTACTATACCTATACATCACGTTCGTACATATAGCTCTCTCCGTTAGACAGTTATCTGCGTGTATAAGGACTTTACTAACCACCTTGTACACAATTTCATTATATACAATTGTATTGATCATCATGCACAATTGCGTTAAACATTGTATACAATTACAATCCTTGCTATATGCGATTACATTGAGCATTACATGCAACTACAGTGAGCATTACATACAGTTGAACTTGGTTAATTCAGAGTTGAAGAGACTACAAACTTCATTCAAATTATTTAAGAATTCAATTTAGAAAAGCCTTAATATGGGTACTTTTGCCATCACTGGGCCATGGAAAAAGTTCCAATTATCTAAGTGAGACTGAACTGAACATTGTCATGACCAGACTCTGAGTAAATAGTAATCGAGTGATTATAATAGATTACATTTTCGCGTACTCACATCTGTAATTGTAATTGAATGTTTTGAAGTAGCTGTAATCTGCAATATAATCATAATCACACTTTTAAATTTCATTTAATCATAATCGTTTTTTGAAATTTTCAAGCAAACGTAACCATAATCGCAATGATTATTTATAATCATAACTGAAGTGATTATTTCTGATTGCGCGCAGGTAATCGTGATTAAAATCTGTAATTGTAATCATGCTTTTTTGTGTATATTCATAATCGTAATCGAAAAATGAAAATTGCCTGTAATCGTAGTCAAAATAATGATCCAAATTTTGATACTTAGGTAATTGTAATCGTAATCCTACTATGGTAATCATATACACCGATCGTAATCATTCCCAAGTTGGATCATGACTCTAAATTACCCATTAACTTACCTTCGGCCTCACAGAGATTTTGGAAGTAATATCACCACCGTATTTTCCACCAAGTCTTTTTGAAAACGATGTTGTTATAATGAAAGATTTATCTTCGATCTCTTGTATTCCAAAGTTTTCTCCGTCGTGCTGCAGCCATCCATATTTTTTAATGCCATCCCATTGTTTGCACCAGTGTCTAATTTCTATATTCATATTCAGCCGTGAAAACCACATCAAGCCTAAAGAAAGGGATGGTGCACTTCGAGTCTTCAGGCCAAAGTATAAACCTGGCCGGTAACTGCC
This sequence comes from Dysdera silvatica, assembly GCA_006491805.2. Taxonomy (NCBI): domain Eukaryota; kingdom Metazoa; phylum Arthropoda; class Arachnida; order Araneae; family Dysderidae; genus Dysdera; species Dysdera silvatica. The sequence continues at coordinate 3,903,919 of QLNU02015270.1, read as the reverse complement.
CCAATACATCGAAGGCACATCTAATCCACTTTCATTCACAACTTTGGGCACATCTAACGGCCTTACGACAATGTTCTCTAAATAATATTGGTAACAAAAGTATACAATACTTAGGATGAGCACAATAATATTGAAAGATACGAAGAGGGCTATCTTATTTGACCATAACTCAAACACTGATTTTGGTTTAACATGCTTGGGATGCCGGAATTTCTTGTGTCCATGGTCTCTGCCGCTATTTTTCAGTTCTGATGTTCCGTCTGTTTCTCTGACACTACGTCGTTGCCGAGCCATTTTTTTCTAAAAGTAAAAAAAGAACAATATCTTAAATTGAGATTCATACACATATTATGAAAGAGTGAAAGTAAAACTCCCCATAACTAAAATTTTACAATTTTCTAGTTGCAGTATGGGTTAGTGGCAGGATTCATTTTAGACAGGAAATCATTTTGGGCCCCCCCTTTTTTTTTGATTAAAATAAGGGGCCTGAGTCCTGCTAGGGGGATCGTTCGTTACAGCAGCGCTTCTTATACTCGCCAGACAAAAACAGTACTCACCAGCGTCAAAATGAAAATTCCAGAACCTAACAGTAAAAAATGATTCTCTACTCACTATCTGCAAAAATCTAATTGCAAGTGGCTGCATTTATTGAGCCCCGTATGTGCGTATATAATAGTAGTGGACAAAATTGTGGAAACCTTTTGAAAAAAGTTTATTTTAGAGGTTTGATGGCTAATAACACCACTTTTTTTTGTACCAATACTATAAAATTATATATCATTAGAAAGGTAATTTAATAAAGATTGTAATGCAATAACATTTGTTCAATTATCTGTATTCTATCAAAAGTTATAGCCAAATAACCAGAAAAAAGAAGCACAGCTTGCTTACATTTATATGAAGTAGCTTTCCTTCATTTGAATGTGGCCAATGAGCATGAGTGTTTACAGAGCCAATCAGGTGTCATCTTGTTTTGGCAATGAGCCAATCATGTTTTCTCTTGTTTTGGCAATGAGCCAACAGGTTACAGGACATTTATCAGTGTGTTCTGTAATTGCTATCAAGTTGGTTGTTTTTTTTTTGTGCTCTTTGATTTAGTGTGCTTGTAAAACGTAATAAAATTAAAGAAATGGCGCAAAGAGTTGACTGGTCACCTAGGAAGCGATGTAAAATAGTAATATTAAGTGAACAAGGCTACAGTTATGAAGAAATTAGAAGAAATATTGGGGGAAACTTAACTAAAGGTGGCATTTCTAAATTTTTGAAGAAGTATAAGGAGACTCAGTCATTACAAAACCAGACTGGTAAAGGCAGAAAAAGGTGCACAACAGCAAGTGATGATAGAAGAATTAAAAGACAGTGCCTAGGTGACAGGAAAAAATCATCTCTGTGTATACAAGGTGAAATGGCGCAATGCAATGTGAAGTTAAGTGCAAGGACTGTTCGGCGCAGACTGCATGAATGTGGTCTAAATGCAAGAATTCCACGAAAAAAGCCATTTTTGTCTGTCAAACAGAGGTTGAAAAGATTAAACTGGGCTAAAACCCATGTTAACTGGACAACGGAACAATGGGACAGTGTAATTTGGAGTGATGAGACCAAAATCTCACTGTTTGGTAGTGATGGCGTAAAATACGTATGGAGAAGAATTGGAGAAGATTTCCATCCTGAGTGCATTACACCTACCGTGAAACACCCAGTTAGTGTTATGATTTGGGGTTGTATAACATCAAGAGGTGTGGGCAGAATTTGCGTGATCAATGGGAATATAAATGCCCAAAGATACATAAATGAAATACTTGAGCCCAAGCTGCAGCCTTCTGCATGTGATCTTTTCCAAGATAATGAAGCATTTATATTTCAACAGGATTCAGCTCCATGTCATGTTGCTCGTGTGTGCAAAAAATGGTTTCAAGATCATCATATTCAACTGCTGGAATGGCCTGGAAATAGCCCAGACCTTAACCCCATCGAAAATCTATGGAGCCGGCTAAAGAAGCTTGTTAGTCGGAAGCAACCCAGCAATAAAACACAATTAACAGAAGCAATAATTCAATCTTGGTTTCATATTATAACAGCTGCAGAACTAAAGAACTTGGTTCACTCCATGGGAAAGCGTTGTAAGGCCGTAATTAAGGCTAAAGGTTACCCAACTAAGTATTAACTGGTATGGTGAACATTTTTGTATATCTCATTTTTTCTATGTATATCACCTTTCTTCTTTATGAATGCTGTTCTATTAAAATACGATTCATAAATGTTATTGCATTACAATCTTGATTAAATTACCTTTCCAATGATATATAATTTTATAGTATTGGTACAAAAAAAAGTGGTGTTATTAGCCATCAAACCTCTAAAATAATCTTTTTTCAAAGGGTTTCCACAATTTTGTCCACTACTGTATATGCAAGCCCGAAATCTGTCTAAACATTTTCACTCAGTCCTGACAGGAATAAAGTGTAATGATTATACAATAATTTTTGCCACCCACGTTCATTTAGCTCAAGCTAGAGCTTTTTTGTTTTTGGAGAAAAAAAGGCGCCGTCCTCATCCTGGATTCGAACCAGGGTCCCCGCGTTGAGCCCGCGGTGTCTTGACCTACTAGACGAATGTGGACAAGAACAAACGCATTTTTCTCCGTATATGAGGATGTAAGATATTATTATATATATGTGGGTGGCAAAAATTATTGTATAATAAATTCCCCCACGAAAAACTCACAAAAATCTCGCCCCGGAGGCTTTTCTGTGTTGACCATTATTTGGCAATTGTGTTATCCCTGTGAAGGGTAATAATATCTTACAAAGTGTAATCACGTTCAACCGTGCTTATAATGACACCTTTCCTCGGTCCTTTAAGTATCATTACAGACAGATTTCACTGCATATATATCTGTGCTTTTTTCAGTAATAGCGATAGAATGACAGACTATAACACTACTAATCTAAGAACCATGAGATGGTTAAGTTAAAAATTAGGTATGGTATTGAAAATTTTAATCTTGCACATGAACACTAACATCATAAGATGCAAAATTATACATCGAAATTATACTTTTTTACTCCTTGGACAGACATTTTTGCTTCACCTTGGGAGGGGAGCCCAGGGCCACTAAAAAAATGCAGTATAAGCATCAAGAAATAAGTTTATAACGGCCTTCATATACTTTCCTAGACGATCAATTGACTTATTATGTGTGATGTTATATTTCCCAGAATGCTCATGAGGCTTCTAAATGGTGGTCAAAATAAATATACACGTTATTAGTCAAATACGTTAGCATCAGTAGTCTATGCATGTTATCACATTTATTGTGTAGCCATTCCAAGAAAAACTGGATATGGGTACCAAATTCTCAAATTCACTCTAAACGTTAGACTTATGGTTTACATCGATTTGTAGATAAAATTAGACATCATTTACATTGATTTGTAGATAAAATTACAGATTAAAAATATGTAAAAATAGTAGTAAATAAACTTATGGGGTGTGCAAAAATTAATGTCAAAGTTGAAGACAAGTATCGAAAAAAACTGCTAAAAATATTTCAAAATTGGCAACACCATTTTTTACCACTATGCTATGTTCTATGTTTTGTAAAAAAGATTCCATGTCAATTCCAGAAAAAAGTGGACATGACACTTAAAAATATATTTTTTTTACAATGGCATAGTGATATTTGTCAACCTTATAAAAAATTATGAAGTTCTAATATTTAATAAAAGTTTAGCCAAACAAGTCGCACATGTGTAAAAGATAAGCTTTAATCAGGTAAGCAAAATTTGGTAATAATAAATTAACTTTCATGCTATTTTTATTGTCACATCAGTAACAAAATAACAAAGAAGTTAATTTTTAGAACGGAATGTTAGTCCTAATTACAATTAACTTTGAATTTACTTGATTTAGCATGTTTTAATCATATATAATTAATCAATTAAGGTAAATAATGCAATAAGTATTTTTAATTGCTGTTATGGGTGTGACATTACCACTGTTGTGTTACGGGTTTTATTATGTAACCAGTCCATTCTGCTTACTGTGATGGATTTATGTAGGAATATGATGAGAAACTTACAGCCTACTCTGTGATAACAGTGTATATATAATAGTGTATACATAGTAGAAGATAAAAGGCAATAGACAGGCTAGTCAGTATGAACTATGTTATACAAGTTGCTAGAGCTAAAATTATTCGACATCATAGAATTTAAATCGCAACTTTGTTCTAATTATAATTTTTTAATAATAAGTGTTACAGATATCTCCACTTAAAAGATGCCATGAAGTAATTACTTATTATGCATTACAGGTCATGGTAAGCTCAAAAGCTAGGGTATCTAAGAATCATGAGAATCTAAAAAACGATCCAGAGAAATGAAATGCTTATAAACAAAAGACTAGAGGGATAAGAGACGAGGGGGGAAAAAAAATTAAGCCAGCTGATGAAACAGGGAAGAAACTTATTAACTGAAAAGAGAGGTTACAATGCAGAAAGATAAAGAAAATATCATCAAAAAAGGAAGGAATTAAAAAAAATCAGCTTCTACTGAAACTGTAGAACGGAGCTCAATTGGGTCTTACCAGTGCAAGCAAATATTTGATAAGGCTGTACATAGAGTCAGAAGATCGAGTCCTATAAAAAGGTTGGCTGTGGCAACAAAAATTTTAAAAGAAGAAATACCAAAAGTGCCTAAGCTTGTTTATGCCCCTGTGAGATGTAAACAAACCAACCAACCTTTTAAAGAAACAATAAAAAAAAGTAACAGCATTTTACCTTAGGGATGATTAAGTCAAGAAATATCAGAGAAGAGTATACTTTACTGATCAAAGATAAAGTTACTGGTAAAAGAAACGTTATATGTGGATGACAATTAGTGAACCTCATAACCACTTTATCCATGAATATCATGCAGTGAAAAAAAAAATTTACCAACTTCAACCCCAGGATGTCCTTTCAGTGTCAAATATGCCTTATAATGTTTGTGTTTGCAAATACGCAGGTGATCATCATCTTAGGACTTCACTCTTCAATATATCAGAAAATGCTTTGAATGAAATTCAGATTGGGAATATTGATAGGTTACACTGATTGCAGAAAAATCAAATACTAGAAAGAACTACAATGCGGTGGTTCAAGAGATTGATCAAGAAAACATGGAGTTGCTTTTAAACTATATGCAACTCAGCAGAGAAACACTTCGTAAAGAACGCAAGAAGTTTCAAGTTTTTGTCTGCACGGATTGGTCATTGTCATAACATGATTAATCGTACGCGCCTGATGTTGGTATCTTTTGAACCTAGTCTGGAAACTGCTCTCGACTCTGAAACCTTCTCCCGTGTTTTGGTTGAAGCTGAAAGAGAAGAAGCAACTACTCGTTCTAGAGTTCGTGGTGTTCAAAAGGAAAAGCTTGAGAGATTGAGAACGGAGTACAAACGAAACTACTGCAGGAACAGTGGTCGAATGGACTCCCGTTGGGTTCTTAATCTTTCTAAGCGATTGTGAAACTTCTGTGCTATCACGTGGTTTGAATTTTGCACCTACACCCTCGTCGATTCCAGTTTCAAAAATCCTTTCGGCTATTGAACCGGCCTTGTGGAACATGACGGAGGATAGGTGTGCTGAAGTGAGCATGGAGGTTTCGAGAGTGTTATTTGAACGTAAGGCACTTGTGGACAATCTTTCTGTTCCTAAGCGGAAAGCCCTCAGAGACAGTAAAAAGGTTGTGGTCTTACCGGCAGATAAGGGTCGTACTACTGTTGTGATGGATAGGTCGGTTTACGATGATAAAGTAATGTCACTTTTAAATGATGGCGATACCTATTCCGTTGTAGATAAAGACCCTACTGGTTGTATTGAGAGGCAGATGAATGGTTGCCTGCTAAAACTTCACAAAGAGTCGAAACTGGATGAGAAACTTTACTCGCGACTCCGTTGTTCGTCTGGAAGAATACCGCTGTTCTATGGACTCCCAAAAGTCCATAAACACGATATTCCTCTTAGACCTATTGTGAGTTTTTGTAGTTCGCCAACATATGCACTTTCTAAATATCTTGCAGGTATACTATCTCCTCTTGTTGGACCCTCTGGACAGTCGGTGTCTACCTCTGAGGAGTTTATTTCTTCTATCAGAAACGTAAAAATCGCTCCCGATGATGCTATGGTGCCTTTTAGTGTTGTTTCACTTTTCACCTGTATTCCAACAAATTTGGCGGTATCAGCAGCGTTGGAGCGACTGAGGCATGATGGAAGCCTGGAAGAAAGAACTAGCCTTAGTCCGGAAGAGATATATTGCCTGTTCGAGTTCTGCTTGAATTCCACGGTTTTCGGCTTCAAGGGTAGATTTTACCGACAGAAGAGGTGTACGGCGATGGGGTCACCTGCTTCGAGTGTGGTGGCAAATTTGTGTATGGAGGCATTTGAAAACAGTGCTTTAGATGAGTGAATTTACTGTGTCAAGGTGTGGAAGCAATACGTCGATGATACGTTTGTTATCCTACCAAGGTCTTCAGTTGCTGATTTTCATCTCTATTTGAACAGCTTGAACCCTCATATTCAATTTACGTTAGAGGAAGAAGATAGAGGTTCATTACCCTTTTTAGATGTTCGGATAAATAGAGATGTGGATGGGCGACTGTTGACTACGGTGTTTAGGAAACCAACACATACTGATAGGTATCTTGACTTTCGTTCTCATCACCCGGCATCACACAAAGCATCTGTCATTAGAGCCTTGCACCGACGAGCCTTTACACATTGTTGTAATGATGACCTTCGCAATGTTGAATTACGACGCAACAAAAGCGTGTTGAAAAAGAACGGTTACCCGACTAAATTTATCGCTCGTAACCAATGTGGTGTTAGTGGTGGAAACAGGAATGTAGAGGATGAGACTAGGAAGACATCAGTGGTTTTGCCATATGTGGCGGGTGTCTCAGAAAAGCTGTCTCGAATTCTCAGTTGTGTGAATGTTAAGACCTACTACAAACCTGTCTACACCCTGCGTGATCTATTACTTAAAGTTAAGGATCGCGTCCCTGAGGAGGAAAAATCTGGTGCTATTTACCAAATACCGTGTGGAGACTGTGACAAGGTGTATGTTGGACAGACGGGAAGATCGATACGTCTACGAGGGAAGGAGCATATGCGTGCGGTAGCTAGGGGAGACGATTCAAACCAGTTGGCTGAACATGTCTTCAGGGAGGGTCACGAACCAGATTGGCATTCGATGAAAATATTACATCAGAATGTGACGAATCTGGGGAGTAGACTTTTTCTGGAATCATGGGAAACCTACGGTTTGAGGAGTCGTGCAATAAACATCGCAAAACCTCTACCAGAACCTTACAGGATTTTTGCAAAACCTCGAGTTGGGGGTGTTCATCTGACATCGTCGGGTGCGGGGGCTTTCCCGGCGAGGGTTTCCCCAGCTGGAAATGCTCCGCACCAAATGGCGTCAGATGGGGATTCCCAACATGCGGGTATATAAGCTTAGGACTTTCACGAACTCTTCATTCTGCCTTCACTTGACAAAGGGAGCAGTTGGCTCCCGAAACGTCGTGTTTTTAAACCTTACGCCAGTGTCAAAATAACTGTTTGTTACAGAAATCTGTGGCTCGGTAAAAAAAAATGTGAGATGTCCTCCATTATTTACAAGTGCTCCTCAATTAGTTAATACCAGTGGGCAATTTCAATTTTTATAAAAAAAAAAGTATATTAATTATGAAAATAGATTTAAACAGGACTCTGGTCTATTAATATATTGCTGTGCATTTGTTTTAATGACATTTCCTGATATACATATCATGTATGTTTATGTACTGTATGACAAAAATATGTGTTTTTCCACTAGGAAACACTAACAGAATTTTTTAAAATTTCTTCTGACCAATTAATAAGTTTTAAAACTATATTCGATGCATAATATTAAACTATTAACCTTCGTTTTTAAGACAAAAAATAAATTTGGCATTAATATGTTTCTAATTAGTAGGATATTGAAGAAGTACTTAGGTTAAAACAAGAGAAAATTTCCGTAGCACCCGTAACGGCATAATTTTTAATTTTTTATCACATAAATAATAGTTTAAGATAGAACAGATTTGTCAATAACCTTTCCTTAGGTGGTGTTATTTATTCCAAAAATATGAAGGAGTAAGATTTTATGAAATTTTGGTGGTAGTACAGATACCGTCCCACAAGTTCAATTTTTCCCTAGAAATGAGAAGGAAAGTCATTTTAACACGTGATGCGTGATGTCACACAGGGTGGGGCATCATATGGTGTTTCTCTGTGGAGGTGGTAAGACGTTTTGAAGCTGCTTCGTTATTCTTTTGAGCGTCATGGAAGTGTTGCAGCGATTGGAAAGATGTCGGAACATTTCAATATGGATTTTTTTGTTCAATTGCGGTTGAAAGGGAAGAGGAATGTTGTTGGATTGGTTTGTGGGAGAAGGTTTATTTGGTTTGGAGTAGAAGGACCCGATTTGCAAGGTGCGCTGGTATGCTAGGCCTAACGTGGATGACTGTGTAGTTAAAGAGGCGAAGTTATCTGACAGATAAAAGGAATAAAAGTTAGTATGCCGTTTTTATTTTGTTCGCTGCACTGAGAAAAAGGAGCAGGGGGAGGGGAAGAGATGGAGGAAAAGAGGAGAAAGGTTAAGAGGCGAAGGGGGAGGAGACTGGGAGTGGAAAGGGAACAGGAGAAAGGGATTAGAGGGTTAGGGGGGAGTAGGAAGAGACCGCCAAGAAAACAGGGGTTGGGAGGTAGAGAGGGGAAGGGAGAGGAGAAAGAACATGAGGCAGAGGTTAGAGGGGTATGGGTGAAGGTTGGGAGTAGGATGGAGGAGGGAAAGGGACGGAGCCTGTTTGTTTGTTTAGGTGTGGCAGAGTTTGTAATGTGACGTAAGCAACATGGCGGCAAGCCAGGACAAAGTTGCCATGTGTGCTGGAAACACTTCCCACTAAAAACGAAATGGGACAGTATCTGTACTAGCCCCAAAATGATTTTTTTTCGTATTGATGAAAAAGTTAGTACAATATGTTACACACGTAACAATGGCCCTGTGGTGGCTTTATAGCCACTGCGGATACCTCCCGGTTTCTGACAAAGAACAACTTATTGCAAAGTTGTAAGAAGCAGAAATTTGTAATTACATTGTACTGTTTTCTTTTTGTGTGTGTGTTTATAATGCACAGTAGACCTAAATAAAATCCTTTTATGTATCTACAACATTGAAGTTAAGCAAGAAATGCTGCGATTGATATATACTTTGTTTAGAAATGTCTATTTAACTTCATTATCTTTTCTTTATCTTTGGCGTTTAGACAAGTGAAGAACTTTTTTTTTTTTTTGTAATGTTAAACACCGGTCAGTTTTTTTTAAACGTTGCGATATGTTAAAACATTTTTGTGGGCTGCTAACGCCGTAAGTATGCTCCCGCCTTTATTTGTAATAGTTATATTAAAAATTACCATACAACGATATCTTTGCCTGGTCTACAGAATATCGTTACGGACAGATTTCACTGTATATCTATATTTCTAATGGTCATATCTAAAGTTATATATAACTAGGTCTATTTTCTGGGTGCCTAAAATATCGTTAAAGACCGACTTCAGTGCATCCATATTTATAATAGTTATATCAAACATTATATATTACCCAGTCATTGGAACATCCTTAGGAGGAGATTTCACTGTATCTATATTTTAATAATTATACCTATAGTTATTACAAAACTATATAAAATATACATAATTTCAAATTTCACTTACATTAGGTGATTTAATATTTATAAATCAAGGGAAACACGGGAGGAGACAACAACACAAAATCAGATTAACTCGAGTAGTCGGAGCTTGCCAGTTACCAAGCTTATTACGCCTGCGCGTTGCTAAGGTCAACGAATACAATCTGGCTTTTACTGCCATTACGAAAAAAACAAAGCTTCATTAAATTTATTAAACCTTTTATTAAATTAAAATATTTTAAAAAATTGTATAAAGATTGGTAACGTAAATTAAATCTAAATGTTTGCTTCGAACGAAAAAATAGATTCGGGCAGCAATAAAGAGATGACATATGGGATGTCATAATGGATTCGTTTATGGGTCAATTAAAATTAATTATAAATAAACAATCATGTTATTAAATTTTATTCTTCAGACCAATAATGGTTTTAATGTCTGTCCAACACTGAAAGAAAAAAATCGCAAACGGAGTTGCCTAAAATATTTTTTTATTAATACGCCGGAAAAACAGAGAGGGAAAAAACTACCAAAATAAACCTTCACCGACGACGTGGTGATGTAAACTAAGTCTCTTTCTGGTCTATTGAAAAGGCTCTTTTTTTACACTAATTTATTTTTTTTTACATTTAAAATTTGACAATAAGAATAATGTCTAACGAAGTTCTATTTTTATCCATTGCTTGTGTGGTGTTTGCTGTCGTTATAATTGTTTTGACATTTTTACAAAAACGACGTTCAGGTCAAAATGCTGAGGGAGGTAAGGTTGGTGTGATTTATTTACTTTCGTTTTGAATTTTAAATCTGTCTTATATAGCTATGGTAAGTACACTGTTGAGGTAACGTGTTCGTCTGTCATACTGTTAACCTGGATTTGATTCCAGTGGTACTATAGAACGTTTTGCCCAACGTTGTCGGGGTTTGGTTCCCGAGGTAACGGAAGTTCGAATTTCTCGGAGGACAGCAGGTCCTGACTGCAGTATGATCTCAGCTACTCTTGCAAGGTAAAATGCAAGCGAAATTTGCATTATGCACTAGTGAGCTTTGCGGTGGTGCAATGCAAACGCATGCATGCCGCTTTGGCGGTCACGCTAATTTTGATTCTTTTGTATCTCAGATCTGTCATGCAATCTTGGAGCACTATAGTATGATCATATGCATGTACGTGGGAATCGCAATAAGGATATAACTTACGGCTCTGGTGCACAACACATCCCCTAGCGATTTTTAGTGGGAAGTGTTTCCAACATGCATGGCAATTGTGACACTGACTTGCGCTATGTTGTTTACATTATGTTAACAACATGGACATCTTGATTAAGTGAAGTTAAAAAAAGGATTTGTTTTCCTTTATTGTTTTTTTTTTTTTGTCCGATTCATAGCATTTAAAATCGCAGACTTTCAATGTTATAAGTTTAAAACTTATTTTTTGGTCTATTTTGGTGCCAGCATCGCCGTTTTACGTGTTTCTCATTCCCCGACTACGGTATATCCTTACTTCCTTTTTTCTCTCTTCTTCCCCCCCCTTCTCTGCATCCTCTTCTTTCCCCCTTTGTCTCCTCAACTTTCCCCCCTTCTTAGCCTCCTCTTCCATCCCTCTTCAAGGTCTTCCCCTCTAACCTGCTTTTTTGCTTTTTCCCCTCCTGATCTCTTTTCTCCTCCCCTTTCTTCATTTCCTACCCCCCCCTCCCTTCCCTGGGGATGCACATTTAGAATTTCTGGTAATGTCATTCAAACAAGGTCTGGCTCACAATCTCATTACACAGTCATGTCTGGACGAAATTTTGTCTTCTTTCATAACCTACTTACACATGCTTCTTTTCCCTTTTAAAACCTGCTCATGCACATATCTTTCCCCTTTCTACTGCAATTCCATGGAAAAAAAAGCAAAAAAACGTTAATGCATAATACAATTCGAACGTGCAAATGCCCTCTCATGTCCAAATGCCTGTATGTGTGATGTCACAAGCCTGTATACTAAATTTGGTAACTTCTTGTATACAATAGGTTCATTTCAAGAGGATAGAAACACTAGGGGATGTGTTTTTTGCACTATTACCTCACTTACTAAGGATATAAGTAATAACTTGGGAGAGAGAAAGAGGTTTTACTTTGAAGTATCCTCTTTTCGAGTTACAGGATTTAAGTGGAATGAGAATCACTTTTACTTACCAAGAATTTTTGAGTTATTAAGGTTCAAGTTTCAAAATTTTACTGTATCTGAAATGAGTAAAAATGTAGAGTGTGGTATATTTCGTGTCAAATGCAGCTTGTTGCAACTTAACCCCAGGCTATTCCAACGCAGGCAGGGAAATACGTAAGTTTTGAGATACATATGTTTTACTCATAGGCGAAACTTGGTAAGTTAAACATAGCATAAACTGGGAGAGGGCAAGAAACAAAAATCCAAAATTGTATGGGAAATTTTGCCTCTTTTCTAAAAAAG
>QLNU02015270.1:3858139-3891620 GCA_006491805.2 Dysdera silvatica | reverse complement strand
TTTTTTTTAATCTTTAGGTAAAATAAAATGAACGGTTTCCAACTGTGGCAAACTCATTAAAAGGATTTACTTTAGCTGTTTTTATTGCCTTTAAAACTGAACTCACCATCCAAAAACTACAAAATCTAGACGAGTTTTGAAGTTATTGTATACTCTTTGCACCAGAATCTTGCCTCACTAAATGGTGAATAATAGATGTGTGTTCTAGTATTGGAATGCATGGCTGGTTACTTTCTTATAGAAGACACAACACCAGCGGCCTAGGCAGAAAGTTCATAAGGGGGTTATAGGCTTAACGGGAGGGGTTACAGAGCTACAACTCATATATTCCTATGTTAAATATACAAAATTTCATTGCAACGGGGTTACATTACAACCCCCCAAAACACGCCCCTGGCTACGCCTATGCACCACACAAGAAACGATAAAAGGTTTTGAAATGTAGCAACAAGCGTTTCGGTATAGTGCGTTGCATGTTGCATATAAACTTTCTTTGATTCATGCTAGATGTTGACCATTCACCTTCCTTTCTATATCAATTTACTGATATTTAGTGTTCAAGAATCGATTCTGTAAATGTTTTTGTAAATCCCTTTCCATAACTCATTCCCTATTTTCGTTTGGTTGAATGCACGTGAAAAAGCTATGTGTTCTTTTACAAACTGCACTCTGAAAAGTTCTTCTCAACAGAAAAATAAACTTTTCATAGATCACATGAAAACCTTCACATTCCTTTGAGGACATGAGAAAATCTTTTCAGATCACACACAGAGTTAGAAGCTAGTGGATACGTAATAGTCTTAAAATGTTATTTATGCTGCCGCTAATTTATATAAAAGTGTAAAAAAAACTTGTGTCTATACCCTAGTGTAGGAAATATTAATTTATTATTATATGGATTGAGAAGAGACAAACATTTTTATTCTGCAGATTCAAGTTATTTTCATAGACTGAAAATCCACTGTGCAATCGTTATAAATATGTCGTCCTCAAGGAAAAAAATCGTACATCAGTGGGGCCGAAAAAAGTATAGGGAGAAAAGATACGGCCCAAAAATTGCTAAAAGTATTTTCTTATTTTTCAACTGAAACTCCAGAAAACCAAATTACTACGACATCAACGTTCATATTACAGCAAACAGTTAAGAGCGTTCTACAACTGCGGATAAAAACCTTGCAACTGAAACAAATATTTCAAAAGTATCAGTTGAAAAAGAAAGTATATTTCTCTTAAATATGAGCTATCCTCTTGATCCTTGACCAGTAACGTACTGATGATCCCCGCAAGGCCGGGGCCCCCTTTATCTTCTTTTATTTTCCATAAAATTTATAACTAAAAAAATATCGTAGTTTTTAGTTAAGAAGGGTATTTTTTTTTTATCTTTAGGTAAAATATAAAAAAATGAAATGAACGGAATTTCCAACTGTAGTAAACTCATTACATGTATTTACTTTAGCTGTTTTCATTGCCATTAAAACTGAATTGAATATCCGAAAATTACAAAATCTAGAAGAGTTTTGAAGCTATACGCTTTGCGTCAGAACCCTACGTCATGAAACGGTGACTAATAAACATGTGTTCTGTTTAAAATATTGGAATGCGTCACTGGTCAATTTCTTATAGAAGACACAACACTATTACATATATGTATTATATCTATATATATATATATTTTCATATATGTGTATATACAAATTAATTTTCATAAAAAGAGGACCTCAAAAAATTATTGGTGGGGGGGGGAGATTTTTTTGTTATGCCACTGCCGTTGACATTATCCCCTTGATATAAATGACAATATTTTGAAAAAAAAAATTAATTTTGGACCTTGTAAACCAAAAGGTCCTTTTCCATACGACGAAAAAACAGGTGCTTCTCGGATATATACTATTACAAAAAGACCACTAATCAACAACCCATTTATCGTTTTTCGTTATGCTATTCTCCGAAACTGAATAGTGCTTATTATAAGCCTTGTTGGCTTTTTGCCGATAGAGAATCCATTTATTATAATCCAGCTTTGACTAAAGGCATAAACGATTGGCAAGAATTATTGAAAAAGGCTAACAGCACAAACTTTCATATTGCCATTTGCAAGCATGTGTTACATATGCTTCCTGGAAAAAAGAGACTACTGTCAATATAATTTTAAACATGGATTTAAGGAAAGAGATAAATTTTTAGAAAGAGATTTTTAAGAAGATTATTGAAGTTACCTTTACTTTAGCTTCATCAGACGTAGCTTTTAGAGAACATTCAAAAATCGACTATAATTTTGTTTTTCGGCTATAGATTCTGACGAATCATGATAGCGTAATTTCGTAAATGTACAAAATTTCACAGCCTATCCACTGGTGTAAAAAAAATCGTTTAAGAAATATGATGAATTATAAAATTCAATTTTCATATTTTTCCACAGGGAAAGTAGCTCGTAGGGGGTGACACTTTACTTTGTGCACATCAGCTATGTCGGAGAAGTAGCACGTAAGGAGCGACACTTCTCCTGCACACATAGCTGTATGCAGGGGAAATAGCGTGTAGGGACGACTTGAGGTATATTTCAGGAGAAAGTGGGGAACCGCTTTCACAGACGAAAAACAAATGATATGATTATTTGTATATGCTTCCTGTATTTACTAACCATGCTTACGAAAAATCAATGCAGTCTGAATTTCAAGAAATTGCATGAAGATCCAGAGTGAGTTTTGCTGCAGGTTGACTTCAGTGAGAATTTTAAATTTTTTGATCAGGATGAAATTCCATCTTTCCACTGGAATAAAACTCAGTGCACAATCTACACAGCCGTTGCCTGGTATCCATCAGAAGGTTAAAAAGAAAGTGTGAGTTTTGTTGTCATCAGCAACTACATGCAGCATAACAAATATGCAGTTTATACTTTCAGCCAAATGGTAATTGAACAACTCAGGGGGAAAGTCGTAGTTCCACTCCTTAATATTCATATTTTCTCAGATGGTGCTGCTGCTCACTTTAAACAAAGATACACACTGTGTAACATTACATGGGAGTCTCCTCTAATCAGATGGCATTTTTCCGCATCAGCACATGGTAAAGAAGCAGTCAATGGAGTTGGAGGCACCATTAAGAGGTTAGTTTTCGAAGGCGTGAAGACAGATGGGTCCGTGCTCCAAAGACAGCAGCAGATTTCCGGAGTTCAACTTCTGCAATCTAGGTGCTTTACTGCCTCCAGGACAAAGTCAAGGGGCACATTCCAATCTTGAATAACAGGTAAGAAGGCATTCTATCCATACCCAGGACTCACAGAGTGTACTCCATTAAAGCGGGAAAGCCCTATGTGATAAAACATTCACATGTATCAGGAATGTCTGATATGACTCTCTTTTCACCTAGAGAAGACATTGATCTATTGTATTGTTGCAATAAATGTTACGAAAATCATGAATGTGAAAGCCCTATTAAACTTGGGGATTTTTTACTTGTGAAAGTTCGTGGAAAGAAGAGAAACCTAACCTATGTTGCTCATGTTACCAGCATAGAATTGAATTTCTATTCGATTATTTTTTTGATATCGACTGGGCCAATGACTTACATTTACATGGATGATGATATTTCAGTGCATGATATTGTAAAAAAAATTTGTTACACCAGTGATTAATGCTAGAAGGCTGGTAACTTTTCCCGAAACTATCAGATCAGACTACTAAATTGCTTACCATCAGACAGGGAAATCAGACGGCATCCCCTGTGTAACTTTGCCCAAATAATTAAAAATAGTAATTACCATGAAATAACATTCCTTTATGTTGTCATGATTTATCATTGCAGAACTGTGTGTTATATCATATATTTTATTCAGCATTTAATTTTAAACCAATTCACAGAAAAATTAGGCTTTTTAACTATGAGTAGAAAAGCAGGGGAAAACGATGTCCCCCTCTGTTATTGCTAGTAATTAATTAATTAATTAATCTTAACATGTAAAATAACAATTACAAATAGGTATGTTTCTGCGATCGGGGAATGCATGCTACTAAAAGTTGTCTTTCTTTTAAAAGAAAAATTATTTTATATTTCATAATTGAATATAAAGTAATCAAATGTCCCCTCTGTAATGCTTGGACAGACCCTTGTTTAACTTTTTATACTTCCCTATTATACATAAATACTTGCACTAATGTCCAACACGTGACAGTGGAATGGCCCATTTACTGACATCGCTGACTACAGTTTCGGGTTGGTATACAAGACTTCAAGCTTTATGGATTCCTCAGAAAAACATGTCAACTGTCTACGATGTCATAGTCGTAACTTTGTCTACAGTGCCTTTAACTCAGGTGCAACTCTCAATGATATTGTAGAACGTCCACCATTTTCCTGCCCACTGTAGTCCAGCATTTAATTCCCGTGGCAGCAGATGTTCAAATTCCGCAGTAAAATAAACGTAGGTCCCAATGTAATGTGACCCTTGCTGTTCTCATATTGTAAAAACAGAAATAATTATTATCTTATGTTTAAATAAATTAACGGATGTGTTCATGAGTGAACTGTTTCATCTAGAAGTGGAGCATCAACGGCCACGTGGCGTTCCTGTTGATAGAGGACAACCGGGAGAAGCTCCAAGGAGGGCCGGTAGAAATGTTAGAGCGAGGATGAGGGCAGCAGCCGTGCGCCAAGAAGAAGCAGTTGAAGAAGGTTCTTTGTTTTTGTGATTTATTGTTATTAATTTATTATCCCACGTTATTAATTTTTATATACTTTTATGGGATATAGAGGTCTTTTCTGCCCACTTCCCTCTCTTGTATTTGTAAACTGAAAAAAAAAAAAGTAACTTTAATCAGTTTAAATCATGTCTTTATGTATTGCAATATTCTTAAATGAGGCCTAACAAATCAATAAATATATGACAATCCTTACAAATTATGTATTTGATGAATTGTTTAAGAACCGTGATGAGGGCTAACGATGAAATAAACATATTCTTCATTTAAAGTGTGATCTTCCACCTTAACTGTTTATGTTCATTACCTTGGAAGTGAATCTTGTAAAAAAAAAACCAAACCACAAGCAAACTACAGCTTTCTATTCTTTTTCGTTTCGAACCTAATTATTACACCAGGAAGTCGTTAGCCGTCATGTATGTAACTTACATATGTTGTTCACTGTGTATACTATTTGACATAATTCTCAGATTAAATAAGTTATTTTATTATTAATTATGACTCATCAGTAATGAATGAGTAACACACATGTGTATTGTCTGGGAAATGTAAGCTTGATTTTTAAGGGTATCAAGTATTTGCTGTTTTTTTTACAGAGTCACAAATGCAGTTCTATGAAAACTGGCGCAACATGTCTTTAGCTGTCCTTGTGTTATGAAACAAATATTATTAATTGTTATCAATTTCTTATCCGTTATTTCTATATTAAACATTATTTCTTTTCAAATACGAAATCCAATTCGATAACTGTGTTGAGTTATTCATTCCGTGACAACCACTTTATCCAGAGTTCTTGTGTACTTCAATAACTCGTGAAATTGCTAGGGAATTTAAAAGTATCCCTGAAGATCGGGAAAAGAAAAGAGACCTTAGTGAAACCTGGTGAAGTCAAGGAAAACCTTTCTGACTTCTGTATCATGTAGCTAAATCTCCCATTAGCTTGAAGCCGTTTTCCCCACAATTGAAAATCAGTTGAGTCCTCAGAGCGAGCTGAAGAAATTATATGTAGTTAGTAAAGGTTCAAATTTATGGTGGCCATCAGCCCCAGGGCGACTGGATCTTCTATCAAGGAATGGCGATTAAAAATACGACTTCAGTCACCATCATACTCGTCACTTTATTGTTTCCCAATGCAATCCTGTCTGTTTTGACTGCAGGGAGGTTACATTCTGAAACCGCAAACTACTTACTATTTTTTTATGAAAAATGTTGATCAAACAAACCCTCCTATGGCTGCAATCTTTAAAGCTTTTGTGGGCATGTGAAAGTGTGTGTTGTTGTGCAAGTGTTTATTGGGAATGGTGGCCGCCGAAGGTGGCGGCCAGGATCCCAGATGACGCTTGAACAGCTAAAACTTAAACGGCGCACTACAAAAGGGCCTTGCTAGCCAATGGCGACTAATCAAATACCCGAGTTTTAAGCTTTAGTAGTCAGGAAATTTTACCAAAAAAATCAGGGAATTTTTTTCTCTAATGGGAGTGCGAATCCTGGTTTATATTCTGATGAAGTCTGATAGTCCACTTTTTTTTCTTTTCAAATTTTCTTCCTTGTGGTTATGATGAGCCCAAAAGTTATTTTAGAATATCTTTAAAAAAAGGAGTGTCTTAATGCCAATGGTTAATTGACTCATTTGTTAATCCTCCTCTTATTTATTGATTACTTAATATAACACCTTTGCTATATAATAACATTTGTGTGATGTAGTAGTAACATTCGGCTGTAATGCAAATTATCCTAATTCGATTCCAGCAGGTGAGTACTGAGTATTTATCTCGTTTTTCTTTCCTTCCTTGAACGCCTGTAGTCCGGAATTTAATGCCCTAAGCAAAAGAGGTTCAAATTGACTATTTATACTACACCAATGGAAAAATAACAACGTTTTTTGGCGTAGTTATAAGTTTAAACTTACAACTACGATAAAAAACGTTGTTATTTTTCCATTATTGTTATATTTGCGTAGTGTTCGTCACTTTTCCAGTCTTTATACTACACTGCTTGAAAAATACCTGTGTAGCACCCACCAGCAGGTACACAGTCACACAAAAACGTGAGCGAAGAGGTTGCTGTTGTGCAAGTCCTCTTATCTCTATAAATGGCAACACTTTATGAGCTGTTATTCATGCAAAATGAGAATAAGTAAAGTTTGAAGGTCAAAGCACATTATGGATTTTGGAAGATTGTGTTGCAAATTTTTACTCATAATTGTAGTTCAAAGCAAACGTTGATTGGAGAATGCCTCTAAGGTATCATTTGAGTATGTACGATTGTGGGCGAGCAGTTGACTGTCTCAAAGTAGGGCAAACTGTTATTGAAGTTGCAGTAGGAGTACCGACCGTTTTTCAATTAGGAAAAAGGCTGTGGAATCTAAAGGAACTATTCGCAAAGACATGGCAGTGACTATGGAAAGAGTACAGCAGCTCAGGATGACAGATACGTAGTCCTTTTAGTGAAAAAAAACAGCAGAAATCTTACTCCTCGTTGGATAGACAGACTTTGCAACTGCTACAGGCACTCAAGCGTAAGCTAGAACTATTTTTTGTTGCCTGAATCAAGTTGGCTTGTATGCACGGACACCTGCAAGATGCATTCCATTAACAGCATGTCATCAGCAGGAAAGATTATGGTGGTGTAACGAGTATCTGTATTGAGATCATCAAGAGTGGTGTTCTCTGACCAGTCCCAGTTCATCATCAAGAATGATAGTGGATGTCAGCTAATGTAGAGATAACAGAGAACCTGTTACTATCTGCAGGACATACAAAAAATTGATTGTCATGGCCTGGAAGTTATGGTATGGGTGGGCATTATGTATAATGAGAGAACACCTCTTCTCTTTGTCACAGGTTCTATTATAGCAGTACATGAATGTACCGAGATTCTTCTGGGCCACGTTCATCTTTTCTGTGGTGCAATGGGCACGGAATATTTATTCATGGATCACAATAACTCGCTTACACAAAGCAGCTTGGATATCTGGAAATTGGAGATATATTGAAACCATCACATGGCATGCTTTGTCTCCAGACTTGAATCCCATAGAGTATGCCTGGTACACCCTCAGTTGACATGTAGCGCAAAGAGACCTCTCATCCCTAAAGTCTACAGCACTTGAAAATTGCCTTGGAGGACAAATGAGATCGTATCTCCACAGCTCTCTTCAGTAGCTTAGTGCAAGACGTGTGAAAGAGATGTATAATGTGAAGGTTATACTCTACATTAAGGCAACCAAATCTGTTGCCATTCACATGGGAAGAAAGATTTTCCATGATTTTTAAAAAATTCTTCGAAGAACAGTTATTTGTTTTTATTACCTTGTTTTTCTCTGATGCAAAATCTCTTCCATTTTGCTTAATAAAAATACCACACCTCTACTAAATATTAAGTAATTGTAATTTTGTACAACACTGTTTGTCACTGGTCATGGTGAAAAATGTCTCTATTCGTTATCAATTGTCAAGCAGTGTAATTGTTTTTAGACAACTGCGTCAATCATTTTGTGGTGTTTTTTTCTTCTAATCTAATATGAATTGTGACCATCGGACTTTTTTGTCGCCAACAACCAGTCAAAAGTTTTAGGCAAAGTGATTTGTTTATACAGTGTGATTTTATATGCTGCCTTTCCTTCAACTTGTTAAATTTGACTTCTAGTAAAGTTGGTTGACTATTAATGTATCTCAGTTGAGAGGTTATGTTAAACCTACCGTCTAATCTCGGATGACTCGTAACGCTGTTCTGGAATGTAAAGCATACAAGTCTAATATTTATATTACTTCTCATTGATTTTTGACATTTTGAAATCATTTATGAATCTGAAATTTCTATTTTTATGTATTATTATATAATATTTTTATATCTTTATAGAAGATGACTTCTTAGCTGAAGAAATAGCATTACCTGAAGGTAAAATCGGAGCCAAGAAACGGAAAAAGTTAGAGATGAAGGCTGAGAAAAGGATACAGAGAGAAGTAAATGGTGGTTTTCTTATATTTTTCTGCGAGTGTTGTTTTGCATTTCTGATCTTCAATAACTTCGAAAGGGTTTCAATACTAATTATCTTTGTGTTATTTTTCTGTTTTGATAATTAAACTTTCATCTGAAGAATGGAAGGATAATATAATATATAGGGATGAGAGAAAGCAAGTAAACAGACTAGGCGGTGGACAATTAAAAACTGCTGAGATAGAGGAGTTCAGCCGATTTCAGAATTTAACAAATTTTTAATGATGTATCACAAATAAATAACAAGTAGTTTAATACAATGATACGAACGATAAGCAGTTTCTTTTGCAAGTCGTTGAGGAAAACCAAAAGACCATCACTTTGTAGACAACAAAACAATCTGTTGTTGATAGTCTTTCAAAGAAGGAAGTATAAAAAGCTGAAAGTGTTTTATTTTGCAAAACTTTACTAATATTGTGAATGTATAAATAAAAACTTAATGTGTTTAAGTAATTTGTTTTTATCTAAACTTTTAGCACGCTCACTACAAGTGCCTAAAAAGGCTTAAAGTGCAACAAAAGTTGAAAGTTAACAGCTTATTGAGTACCGTGTTTTAGTTGAAGTGAAAGGTTGAAATTTTGCCAGAATAATGATATGGGTAGATGTAAAAAAATGAGGTGGCGGGGTGTCCTGGTCTGTATGTAAAAGTTTTTTTCCCCATATGTTTATGAATCACCCTATTGCAGGTATGTACAAGGTATGACCCAAAAATATGGTGAGTGAATTTTTATACCAGCAACTGCTGACGCTACATCCTTTTGAAGTAATAAGTCCAATAGTTTGATCTGTTGAGACAGTCAGTGGCAAGTTTGAACAAGTTGGGTCAGTCAGCTTCCAGAGCTGGAAGAGTGACTTCATGTTTAGAGTCATTCTATGGAAATGTAAACCTCAGTGACAAAAAATAAAGTTAAAAAAACTTGCAACCTGTTATTTTATTTGATATATATTGTAGTATGAGAATCTAGCAACAATTTGGAAATCATTTGAATCTGGCAACGGTTGGAACACAAAAGGCACATGGTTGTGAAGTAAGCCAAACTGAAGATTGAATGTAATGCAGAAGACTTTGCTATTTATGTAAATGTTGTTAAAAAAATTTGCCTGAAGCTTGATTAATTTGACAGATTAGACCTTTAGCTAATTTATTTATTTATTTGCACAAAAATTAACATTTTTCTTTATAAACAAATAACTTTTATTACTTATAAGCTATATATTTTAAATCTCTTTACTTAGTTTCTGCTGTATTTAGAACACTTTCAAGGTTTATCATCGTTAATTTAGCTCATATGGCTGTGGCCAACGTAACAAAATAACATGTTACGTCAGTCATACTCGTTCTTATATCATTTAAAACTGTATAAGTGTTATTAACACTTGGACAGCGGTTACAACTGAAAGTAGGTAACAGTCTGTTCTGAAACATTTATATAACTAAAAATAGTAAAACAAAATATTATTCAAAGGTAACAAAATGGTGCCAACAACTGCTGCAGAACAAAAAAAATATGGTAATTTTTTAATAGATTTTTATCGTAGAGATGAAATTTCACGTCTACTTCCAGGGAATAAAGATGCAAAATCATTTAAAGATCCAACTACCAGTAGAAAAGTAACTTTGCAGAAACGTTTACTTATGTACAATTTAAAAAAAAAAAAAAGGCACATGAGCTTTTTCAGACTGATGATCTTGACATTTTCATGGGTATTTCCAAATTTTGTGAACGTAGGCCAGTGGAAATGGATACAATTCCGTCTAAAGATCATGAAGTCTGTTTCTGCTCCTATTGTGAAAACATTGGGTTTCTTATCCAAGCATATAAATGAAAAGATGCCTTTATGATTTGCTATCACTAATTGTTTGTGACATATATCCTTCTAATTGCATGAAACATAAATGTGAGAAATGTTTATCACTGTTTGAAGAAGTAATTCTTCAAGAAGCAACAGCTAAGTCTGAGGCAATTAATGTGAGATGGGGGAAAATTTGAAATAAGAAGTTTTAGTAAATCTAATTCATTATCAGAAGAATTTTCAAAACAAATTCCAAAATTTTCTGAACATATTTATAATATTGCATGGCAAGCTAGGGAATTAAAAAAAAAGCAAGAAGATAATTTACAACCAAATGAGATATTACTTCAAACTGATTTTGCCCAAAATTATCAGATCAAGCATCAAAATGATGTCATGCCAGCTCATTGGAAAGCTGATCATGATCCAACTGTCATGATCTATACTGGTGTTGTCTACTATAGGCAAGAACCAAACGATGATTTATTAAAGCAAATACATCATGAAATAATTTCAGATACAAAAAAGCATGTACCTCTTTGAATTGAAGGTTTTCTTAACTTAATCGCTAATTTTCAGAAATCGTTCAACGTTTCAGTTAAAAACGTAATTATTTGGAGTGGTGGAGCTGCAGCATATTTTAAAAATCATTACTCCAATTGCTTCCATGTCCTCTTTGAACGCCTGTGAATAGAATTTTGGGGAGTCTTACCATGGAAAAGGACCTCATGATGAAGTTGGGGCCGTCCTCAAATACCATGTATGAGGAAAAAAGTGCTACTGGAACAGATCATAACCGAGAATACGTATGATTTTTTACCGAAGTGCATTGTGCTGAATTAAAAATTAAGTACCTTTACATTTCTCAAGAGGTGATCGAAACTCAGATTCCGGAAATGAAAAAACAAAAAAACAAAAAAACAAATGTTTGATAATGTGAAACCACTGAATGGAATTTAATCAGCTAACTGCATTAGTAAAGTGAGCTTTATGTGTGTAAATATGTTTACCAACACTGGAGACACAATTCCTTTTGCTCAAAACCTAAATTTATTTTGTAATGAAACGAGATACCTGAGGTAGATGTTGATTCACCAGAAAATATAACAAATGATTTATCAATTGAACTAGAAAAATATTATAGTATGTATTATAATGACAAGTGGTATTTAAGCCATGTTGTCTTATACGATGAAAGATTAAACGTTTGTAAAATGAAATTTTTGCAAGAAGGGTTTAAGTGGCCAAAACATGATGATACCCATATGGTTGAAGTTAAGTTCATTTTAAGTGGTCATGTTCAGTTAAGTGGTAATCTACCATTTAATATAAGTATGGGTGAAAGAGACAAAATAATTACATTGTACAAAAAACGTGAAAAAGGTAAACCATTAATAAAGTATTCAATATTATGTACATCTTTTATTTATATTCTTGCATGTTATATTGGTCACATCAGTTTTAATTTAAAACTTTTTAACTGATTATTTGGGTGGATATAAATTCCTATTACATATACTATATAAAACCTGACATTTTAAGGTTTAAAAATACGTAAGTATAGGATTCTAGAACTGTAAGTTTCAGAGAAATAGCTTTAATAATTAAGGTACCATTTTATGAGGCTGAAAAAATGTTATGTTGGTCACATTTCATAATTTTGAAAAAATTAATTAGTATTTAATTAAAAATTCAACATTAAACATATGTGTTATAATTGCTTAACATAGTAAATTATTATAAAAGTGAAAAGAACTTTTACTATGCAGTTTTTATAGCAACAAGTGTAAATATCATGTTGGTCACGATGAAATGACCCTTTACCCGTGTCTGTCGCGTATCGTGGATTTCAAACAATGTGTTAACATTAAGTTTTGTTTTAAGTTGCAAAAAAGTTCAAAGCAGCTCATGAAATGTTAAAATCAGTGTATGGCAATAATGTAGTGACTCTGAAGACTGTTTACAAGTGGTATGGGTGATTTAAAAGCAGAAATGAGTCGGTTGAAGATGAGCAACTATCGAGATGGTCCTTCAATCTCAAAAACAGACGAAGATGTGCAAAAAATGATTTGTTCAAACAGGTGATTGACTATTCGAGAGCTTACATAAGAACTGAACATCTCGTACGGGTCCAGTACAAAGCATTTTAGCTGATAATTTGCAAATGAGATGGGTGAGTATGAAATTTGTTCCCGGACTTTTGACTGGCGAACAAAAGGAAAATCGTGTGTCAGTTTGCACGGAATTGAAGGTTCGTCTTATGCAGATCTGGACTTTATGGCCAAAATTATAACTGGAGGTGAAAGTTGGATGTATGACTATGACATGACATGACCTGAGATGAAAATTCAGAGTTCCCAATGAAAAACGAGTGGCTCTCCTTGCCCTAAGAAGACACGTCAGTCAAAGTCGAACGTCAAGATCATTCTGATTAATTTGTTTTATATTGAGGCATAGTGCGATCAGAGTTCGCTCCAAGGGGAACAACTGTAAACATCGAATATTACAAGGGCTTACGGCAACGTTTGCGAAAGGATGTGCGGAGAAGGAAACCAGAAAAATGTGCCAATGGCTTCCTCCTTCATCGCGAGAACACGCCATGCAACACCTCGCTTCTGATCCGCAAGTTTTGGCCAAAAAAGAGATTCCTGTGTCCACATCGTGCCTTACTCTCTTGATTTGACTCCATTCCCGACATTGAGAGGGACACGACGGAGCAGCTGAAAGCCCTTCTGAAAGAAGCATTCCAGAAGTGCTTCCAATCATGAAATCAATGTTCAGATAAGTGCATCACTAGCCAAGGAGAGTACTGTGAAGGAGATTAATTCAAATTTGATGTAAGCTTATTACTTTGTAATAAAATCATTCACTGTATTTTTTCATCACACCTCATACGTGTCATAGGACAATTATAAAACTAGCATTTTGATATAAATTGTAATATAATTAATATAACACAATTTTAATATGATATTAATTGTTAATACAATTATTAATATTAACATGTGTTTAACAGAAAGGCTGACCTGATGAATTTTCGTGATAATTCTAAAAGTATCAATTTTATTGTCAGAATTTTGTTATCTTGTCTATATTACTACTATGGACATTATTTTAATGAGAATGATGGACAACAGTGATGTTCTGTGAAGAGTTTAGTCAAAATAAAATGTCCCATCATAAATTAGCAGATTTAAAAAGAAATGAAGTGTGTTGCTTTAAGCAAGTTTTGTGTGAATAAATAATGGTGATAATAAATTTACTAAAAAAAGATTAACATGCAAGTTTCATAAATAAATTTAATAGACAATTTTACATATTTCATAAGTGATTTCTGTAAATTTAATGGATAAATTTTGTAAATTAAATTAATAGAAAATGTATTTTCAGTATACAAAATCCTTAGCTCGAATCGGTCATCTTTTTATCTTTTCTTTTTTTTTTTTGCAATGCTTGGTTTTCTTGCTAAATTTTACATAAAGAATGCGACTTGTTGATATATATGTAATCCCCATTTGTTCCGAAGTTGGTTGTCCCTTTTGTGCCCTACTTGCGGAAAGGGGTAATTTATAGGGTTGCCAGAAGCAACACATCCCCTTCTTACTTTTCATTCTCCACTTTCGCTGAGAGTTCCAAGGATTCTATTATAATGACTTATTCTCCCCATTTACATTAATGTATATATCTGCACAGAGAGTGCTTTCCTACATTATTTCATTTGATGAGAAGGTATCTGCACAGAGAGTGTTTTCCTACATTATTTCATTTGATGAGAAGGTATCTGCACAGAGAGTGCTTTCCTACATTATTTCATTTGATGAGAAGGATTCACCTAAAAGATAAAATGTTTCACCCCCCCCCCTTTATTGGTTGGTTAGTCATGGTCTACAAAGAAGATTATCCCACTGATAGCTTTGTAAAACAAGCAGATGCTATTAAAACCAAAAGCTCAGTGACATCAGTCGATTTATCCATTTTTAGTGTGAATTTAGTACACCTGATGTGACTGATAAATGTCGCTTTCATGTCATCAGTCTTATCGCTGATTCTTCTAGCAATGGCGTTATTTGACAAATGGGCTTTGATGTCACATTAACCCATTGGTCCCATTTCCAGTGATATGTAAACTTGTGAATTAAATTGTTTGAAATTGATGTTTGTTTATTTTTAATTATAGAGGGAGCTGGAAGAACGTGAGGAGAGAAAACAGCGAGAGAAGGAACAGGAAGAGAAGCGTAAGAAAGAAGAAGAGAAACAAAAGGAAGAGGAATTACAAAAGGTGTGATGGCGATTTTTGAATAGTTGTATATTTAATTTCCTGGCAGATATATATATATGTCGTGTTTTAGTTTTGTCAAACAACCTTGTTAATGACCGTAAATGTACTCCTGGCTTCAGTTATGCATAGAAAATGCCCTGTTAAATTCCACTGTTTAATACACCCACCTTTCTTTTTACAATTTTGCCTTCTATTTTTTACTTTTCAAAATATTTTCAACAATTAGGTGACTTTGCTGTCAGACAGTTAGTGGTAACATAAAATAGCAATACTCTTCTTTCACTCCTATTGATTTCTGATGAAGGATAGCAACCTCTGTCTGAAACGCATCGATACACCATACCCAACATCAGAAATGATGCATCACAACACGTTACTAACTTTTTGTTAACACATGGTACTAACTTTTCATTAAAACACCTTATAAAGCCTTCATTATCACTTGAAATTCCTAGCTTCATGATAATTGTCGTGCAAATAAAACTTCAAGTGACCCATAGAAGCAAATGTGTTTTAACGCACTTAAAGTATAGTCTCACCTTGAAGATTAATATCCAGAATGTCGAAACTACAACT
Source organism: Dysdera silvatica (assembly GCA_006491805.2). Taxonomy (NCBI): domain Eukaryota; kingdom Metazoa; phylum Arthropoda; class Arachnida; order Araneae; family Dysderidae; genus Dysdera; species Dysdera silvatica. The sequence goes on along the minus strand of QLNU02015270.1, from coordinate 3,876,275 downwards.
GTACTTCATTTACGATGAAAGTGTTAATTCCTTGAAACTATTTCAAATCAGTGGTATTCATTCAACATATGGTAAACGAACACAGGTATTATTCTTCTAACCCTGTTGTAAACTTGGAGAAACTCTGATCGTATTGTTGCCGAGTATGTATGATTATCTGAATCCTTACGTCAAATATTCACATTGCATCTACAAGTACATTGGCAACCTTATGACTACAATCATAAGTACTCCATTCTTCTGCTATTGCTGCCTGCTTCCTTTGCACATTTAACTAAGATGTCACATCTTTATATATCTCGCTACCATCACTTTATATGCTCCAATGCAAAGCTTTCATATCTTCAAAATTTCACAATAACAGTCTGTCACTATGATTATGTCTGTTATAATGATTATATGATGTCTTTTACTATGATTATTTCATGTCTGTTGCTATGATTGTATCATCTTCCACCTCATGATGTTTTCCCCTTTTTATACTAACGTTTACTGACGTCATGGTCTGAATCTGAAAAGTACTAACATAATAAAATGTACTTTATTTCAGTAAAATAAATTAAAAAATTTTCTATTACTCAACTCTAACGGACCTCTCTATATAAACAAGACTCTTGTGTTAACTCAGTGCTTCATTTTGTCCTATATCACAGTTTCTCAAATGAGGCCATATATCTACATAAAACAACGCTCTTTATGACGAATTCAGATAAATGTACACACTAAAAATTATTGTACTACACATTGATTCTATATAAATAGTGTATATTAAGGAACCCGAAATTGGTAAAATTATAATTTATGAAATGCGTTATCTAATTTGTGGAGAGCCTTGCAATAAGTTTTTGCTTTCTGCTCTCCTCCATCTCTAACCTATTATTGTAAATATTCTCCAAATTAATTAAATTTCAATTTTAATTGTCTGAAAGATGTCGCAACAGATGTATTAATAACCACTGTATATCGGTTGAATAAAATTATTTCTATTCTGTTCTTTAATGATACAAACGTCCTTTTGCTTATAACTCTATATTACCCCTGTATGTACCATGGCCTCTCACGACACCTTATTTATTATACCTGCAACTGCCGTTTGTAACACATATTTGTCATTACAACACGTATGTATATCGTTGGTCGTTCTGACGAAAATAGCCAAGGGCTATCGGAACAGTCTGTAAACGATTGAACTTTTTAAAACTGTGTTAATTTGTTGTTCATTTTCAATTAATTTAATAATGCACAGTGTCGTCGTCAAATTATTTCAAATTGAACAAGTATATCACATTTTTTTTTTTCAATCCAATGCTTACCATTGGCCTTACGATCATTCAGCACCCAATGGTCAAACTGCCACATAATGGTGAATAGTTGTTGGTCGTTCATCGGAATAGGGGTACTATATCAGATGACTGATATCACCCCATTCTAGTCCCCAGCCAGTTTTTACCTAGAAAGTAGTCACCTCCTCGAAAGCTGATTATAGTTCACTATCGCTTAATTTTTGTGGTCAAATGGGATCCGTTTTTTCAACAATGGATGACTGTGGACCATATGTGGAATGTATGTGGTCATCTGTATCTGGAAAAAAGTGTAAAGCAATATCGCTGATTCGTTGTGCTGTCAGAGCTGCATACAAAATTTTTCAACACTTTATGGGAGTGGCAATATTGGGGGGGGAGAATATGCATGTGCCACACATTTTTTTATGATGGCCATATAAACATTACTCGGTATTTGAAATGATAAAAACTCAAAGGCTTGTTGCACACAAAGAAAATCATAATGTTCTTTATATTGCCTCGGGATGGTGCATGTATAATTCCAGTTTATTGATAACGTGCCTCATAGGAACTCTGTCTTCATACTTCTAGAACACATGGTATGTAAGTTATTTATTTGTATTGTCTTTCATCTTATATTCTTTTCCGGACGCTACTCTTTCACTTTTCACAGCATAAAATTCCCTCACTGCAACTGCACCAGTCACTTCTTCCTTTCTTATTTTTCTTGTTTTGAGAAAAACCCGTAACAGCTCTAGTATCACACATTTCTCATCCACAGCTTTCGACAGCATAAAATTTTCCAACAAATCACAGCAGCTCCTATTCATTATATCAACTAAACCAGTGGTTCTTCAACTGTGGTTCGCGCGATCCTATCTGGGGTTTGTCGAGATCCTCCCAGTGCCCCACAAAGGTTCGGAAAAGTACTAAGACACGAGCATTTACTCTTTAATGCTAAGAATAAATTATGAGGGAACGAAAAATTCCTTCCTTAAATGGTGAAAATCAGTGATGAAACACTTAAAATAAATATGTGTGATGCAAATTCCGGGCTTTAAACTTTGAGTTAATTCTTGGGGGTCCGCGAGGGTGAGTGATCTCTGAAGGGGGTCCGCGGTCTAGGAAAGTTAAAGAACCGCTGAACTAAACGATACTAGTTTTCCTGTCATGCATTGTCCTTACTTGCATAATGCATCCACAGTAATTGTCCGACACAGGGTGGCTCTTCGAAACCACAAAAACTTTTGAATAGTATATACCCATATACCAGGCTCGTCAAATTGCCACGACCTGTATTCGCTAGATAAGAATGGTACTCTTTCGCTTCATAAAGAAAACCTTAGACCCATACATGAAAAGATATCCTACTCACTATCTGCAAAAAAACAATCGCCAGTGGCAACCAGATTTGTTGAGACCTCCCCATATAATGATAGTATATGATTGTGTACATGGGTGCCCATATAGGGGGGGGCAGGGGGGATCAAACCCTCCTAGCTGAACAATAATTTGATTTGCCCGATTCCGATATGCATTTACTTTAAAAAAATTTAGTCACATTTTAAAATAAAGTACTTTTTAGCTCATTACTAATTGTCAAGCAGTATCAATTATTTTTGTAGCGTTTTGGTATCTTGTACATTCACTAAAATTCTCGACAGCTTTGAGGAGGAGGTAATTTTTCTCAGCTTCCCCCCTCCCCCCCCGAAGTACTCGTATGGGTGCCCATGATTGTGTATAAGGCTATTTTTTTAGGGGAAAAAATTGTACTGCTAATTTAAACCATGTGGTGCATTCTTTTCCTAATTTTTATTTTATTGGCTTTTTTTTTTGTATGTGATAGTTTTTGAAAGTTCGCCAGAGAGTATTTTTTAATACTTTTTTTAAATATCTGCTTACTTAGGAAGCGGAAGAGAAAGCAGTAAAAGAAGAAAAAGAACGCCAAGAACTTGAAGAATATATGAAATTAAAAGAAGCATTTGAAATCGAAGAAGAAGGACGAAGAAGAAAATGTAGAGGATGTGAGTTTTACTCATTAACATATTTTTTTTAAATAAATTTTTAAAAAAGTGTTCATTACACAGATTTGAATTGCTTAAGATAAATTTGTCGCACATGGGAATGAAATGATGTTAAAAATCAACATCATTTCTTATTGGCTGAGGTCAAGCTCATACCTTAGTATACTTTCAATCACCATAAAGACATTGGTTGGCGCAGCACGATCATGGACGTCCTTGTGTAATAAAGCATAATCAGTCAATGAAAGGTTTTCCAACTTTCGATTCCCCAATTGTTTTTTATGTTATTACTCAAGAATAGGTAAGGACATGCTATGCAGTCAAATCCTGCAGAATAGTGCACTACAGTCAAATCCTGCAGAATAAATGCACTGCAGTGGCAATGCTTTTGCCTAATGTGCCATTAATCTGGGTTTGACTACCAATGGTACCAAAAAATAAAAAGTAACGCTTACTGATTTAACTGCTCGCTGTAGTCCAGAGGTTGGTTCCCTAGGTCCCGAAGAGGTTCAGGTTTCAGGGTAAAACGTTGGTCTACTGCCTTACAGTGGCGTAGTGGTAATGCACTCATCTGTTATGCCACTTACTCTGCTTTGGCTTCCAATAGTATCGTTGAACGCATGCCATTTCTCTGTCCATACTGAGTATGGTTCCCTTGGCAATAGAGGTTTGGTTGGATTCCTCGGAAAAATCTTTGCTGTCCTCGCACCACACACGAACAGATAGGCATGTATGTTATAGGTAAGTGAAAACACAGATAAGCATGTGTTATAGATAAGTGAAAACACAAGCCGATGAGCATGTGTTATAGATAAGTGAAAACACAAGCCGATGAGCATGTATGGTCCCTGCGGTGGCGCAGTGTGGTAACGCGTTCTCCTATTGCGCGGCTAATCCGGGTTCGACTCCCAGCAGTGCAAAAAGAACGCTTACTCAGAGATCTCATAAAGATCGCACTGCTCACTGTAGTCCGGGGTTTGGTTCCCTAGGCCTTAAGAGGTTCGGATTCCTCGGAAAACAGTAGGTCCCGGCGCAGCATGACCACTGTAGTCTTTGAGCCGTAAAACAAAAAAGAAAGACAGAAAGCATGTATGTTATAGATAAGCGAAAACACAAACAGATAACCATATGTAGTAGAACCTGCCTAAAGTGACCACCTTTGGGACTGGACTGCAATGGTCACCATAGACAGGTGGCCACTATACACGACAGACTTTGGTATAAGCATGACTAAGTCCCTACAATTTCTCTTTTCTAAAAAGTGGTCATTTTATTCAGGTGGTCACTTTAACAGGTTCTACTGTATGTTATAGATAAGTGAAAATGCAAACAAATAAACATGTCTGTTATATAGTTGTTATTCAATATGAAGGTTATTTAGTTGCTTAACAAAAATCAATTTTGTTTATTTTCCAGGCTCATAAGTTTCAAGAATTCATTGACTATATTAAAGTAAGTTTTGGATTAATATGTTCTACTTTAATTATAAATATTGATAATTATTTTTTATTACTAAAATAATTATTAGCTTTAATGATTCAGTATGATAAATCATTTTAGAATTTAATGTAATTTATAATTTTTACAGTTCAGTATAATTATTAATTTGGTAGGTTTCATAATGAAGTATTGTTAAAAGTTATTATCTTGAGGTATAATTAATCTTTGTTATAACCATAATGATTTTTGATAATTCTCTATAGGTAGAATAATCTCCAAATTCACTGTATCAGTATATATATTATTGTTTGCTACATTTTATGCTCATATTACGATCATAATCATTTTATTATTTATATTAAAATGCTAATAATTTATAATATATTTAATGTATTATATTATTCTATTCAGGAGCAAAAAGTCGTTTTTCTCGAAGATCTAGCATCGCATTTTAAACTTAAAACCGCAGTAAGTGAAATAGTACTTTTTTTAAAATGCATTGTTACCTCCCTATAAAGGAAACCCACTGGACTAGGCACTTTGCACCTTAAATAAGTGTCTCGATGACGTCATTAATGTCGCCAACTTGGCAAAAAAAAAAAAAGACAGTGTTTTAAACATTGATTTGTTCATAATTTAATGAAAAACGATTTTTTTTTTTTCAGGATGTCATTAGCAGGGTGCAAGATCTGTTAGCCCAAGAAACGTTGATAGGCGTAATCGATGACCGAGGAAAATTTATTTCTGTAACTCGAGAAGAACTTGAATCAGTTGCACAATTCATCAAACAGCGGGGACGAGTTTCCATATCTGAATTAGCTGAATGCAGCAACACTCTCATCAACCTGTTACCGGACAATAGCACAGTCGCTTCCTGAGGATACTTCAGTTTTTAGTATGTTTGCCACCGTTTTTTTGTAAATGAAGCATTTCGTGGAATAAAGATTTTTATTTTGAGTTGAATTTCACGTTTCCTGTCTCATTTTCTCTGTCTAACAGTAGGTTTGTGACTACTAAAAACTATAGTTTGTGGTGCGACATGAACTTAGTTCTTCTTGTACCTTAAAATACAAACCACGATGGCGGAGTGGTACCACGTTCGTTTGACATGTGCAAACACGGTGTTTTGCACCTCACAGTGGGTGCTTATTTATTTATTTTTATTCTACCAATTAGCAGTTCTAGGTTTGGTTCTTAAATAAATGACAGGTTAGGATTCCTTGGAAACTATAGTTTGTGGTAACATAACCTTAGTTGTTCTTGCATAGCGTAAACAAATGTGTTGTTTGTTTGCTTTTTGGTTTTACGGCTCAAAGACTACAGTGGTCATGCTGCGCCGGGACCTACTGTTTTCCGAGGAATCCGAACCTCTTAAGGCCTGGGGAACCAAACCCCGGACTACAGTGAGCAAACAAATGTGACAGCAAGGACCATTTTTCCCCAGGTTCATAACATGTTTTTCCTAACCTACATTTTATCACAAACTCAGGGTGTCTACTGATCTGGTAAAGCCGGATAATTATAAATAATTAAATCTTTAATATTAATTAATATTTAATTTTTTTAATATTAAAATTCAAATTAAAAAATAAATATTGACTTTTTTCTTAATTGTAACTACAGGCATCATTGAAAACGGCTTTAAACGACTGATCATGCAGATAATATATATATATATCATCATCATATTCAACCATTATCTATCCACTGCTGGATGAAGGTCTCTCCAAATGCTTTCCACACAAGTCTATCCTGGGCCATTCGTTTCCACGTCACCCCAACCTCTTTTCTTATTTCATCCACCCATCTAGTTTGAGGACGTTTTCTAGGTCTTCGGTGGTCTCTTGGAATCCAGTTCAGAATTTCTGTTGTCCATCGTTGATCAGTTCTTCTTGCAATATGCCCAGCCCATCGCCATTTCAGCCCTTTTACTTTAACAATGATGTCCTCTACTCTAGTTTGCTCTCTCACCCAAGTGTTCCTTTTCCGATCTCTCCTAGTTATTCCAAGCATGCACCTCTCCATGCTCCTTTGCGTTGTCTGTAACTTTCGTATTGCTCCAACTGTTAGACTCCATGTCTCTGATCCATAAGAGAGGACTGGCAATACACACTGGTTGAAGACTTTTCTTTTTAGACATAAAGGCAATTTCCCCTTCAGGATAAAACTGTTTCTTCCAAATGCACTCCAGCCAAGTTTAATACGTCTGTTGAGTTCTTTCATAATGTTGCCATCCATTGAAATCAGCTGGCCAAGGTAAATATATGAATCAGCAATTTCTATCTATCTATCCTGTCCTGCCCTGCCCTGCAAAAGGGTTGCTAGTATCTAACTGGTATCTAATAACTACTAGCCTACTGGCTGGTATCTAATAAAATTTTGCAAAAATTATTTTGTATTTTCTTTCTCTTAGTTACGTTTCCTTATATATACACTTTACATAGAACCTAACACTTGTGTAAAATAGGTAACCATATTAATTAAATTTAAATTTGTGTATTTAATACTGGCCTGCAAAAGGGTTGCTGGTATCTAACTGGAAGGAGACCCACACGCTGAACGTATGTGACGATGTGTGGAACCGGCCGGGCCAGTAACCTAGTGTCCTACCCCGCCTTCAAGTGGTGCAGGCTGGGCTTTCTATCCAAGAGGCAAATTAATATTTGCTGCACGGATGGAAAGGCGGAAGGGGAGGGCTAATTCACCAACCCGTCTAGCCAGCGTGGTGAAATGATGGCTAATTCCTCCATTATGTTGACACACCAGAAACCATGGCCCCTTGTCTCCAGGTGCTGGAGTGCTCCTGATCAAGGCAGCGGTTAGCGTGGCATGAAATCAGGGGGTGCTAAGAATCACTGGAATGGCCCAGGCTGCCGTTTGTTATTGACCTTGGCAACGTATAATGGACGATCCCTTGCTTCTGAAGCAAAACTTCTGGAATTGGAAGAAGAACTTGAAAAGAACAGCTGGGACATTATGGGACTAAGTGAAGTCAGACGAAAAGGTAAAGAGTTGGTGGAACTTTAAAGCGGAGATTTGTTTTATTATAGAGGAACGGAAACTGGAAGAAGTGGTTTTGGCTTCTTAATCAACAAAAGAATTAAAGACTGTCTTCTTGAAGTTGAAAGTACATCAGATCGAGTAGCGGGGCTCGTTGTTCAACTAACCCAGCATTACCCGGTTAGCCATCAAGGAAGTTTTCTTTTAGACTAAATTTAGACAACAAATTGAAAATAGTTGAAGTTGTACAAAACATTTTGGTACTGCCCTATTATAGCTGCCCCTGAGATTCAATCGTCAAGCAACCGAGATAAATTGCCAAAATGGTACTAAAATCTATATGAGTATTATTGTTATGGGAGTACTTAACTCTCTCACTGGAATAATAACTAATTAAATATTTTTCATACAATTAGTATTTTTCACGCAATTAGTACACTTACCTGAATCACAGGAACCGAACTGGGGGAGACAAAAAAAAAAACAAAAAACCAGTCCGATAAATGTTTTCTGCATTTCCATTAATGAAGGGATTTGTGTTTTATTGAATTTAAATATATATACATGCATCTCCTACAGAACGTTTTTGATCAGCTGAAGATTTCTTGTAAAACATTGCAAAATATCCTGCTTTGGGTGATTGTTGTGACGAAAATGGAGGACATGTAGGATAATTTTAATCTAAAGCTGTGTGTTAAATAAAAATATTAAGTTTTAGTTCTCCACTGTATTATATTTAATACATTTTAATTAAAAACTTTTAAAAATGTACAACGACTTTAGAAACACCCTGTGTAAATATTGGAAAGGAATATGTCATTCCAGGAGATATACGAGGAAGAACTGATTCCCAAGGATCTTCATTCAGCCTTTCGTACCGTAGAATTTTGAACTTAAACTATAATACTCTATTGTTGATTGTCTGGATTCTACGATAGAAATTATTTTATTTCATGGTTCGAATTCCCCGCAAAGATGTACAGTGCGTTGCATAATTATAAGTCCACCCACAAAAATAACTTTTTCTTCATAAGAATATGCAAATAATCTCCAAAAAAATTTCAGTGGTTTCGTATTAGGATATGTAACAATAACACGGCAAAATATGCTACAAAGAAATATTATTTTTTTAAAAAATCAGGCATTTTTTATTATTGATGTGTTGCAAAATAATAGGTCCACCTTAGATTTCATTCCAAAATACCGTGTGATTATTTCTCATTTATGCAAATTTGCGTCCTGACATGTGCTTTCGACGTCACTGAGCTGTAGAATGTGTTTTTAACCATTACTTTTAGTATGGTATCAAGTTAATGAACAAAAAAAGAAATGGGTCGCAAAAATCAGCTTATCGAAAAGGAAAAAGGTCAAATTAAAGCTTTTAATGAATGTGGAAAGACGAATAGAGAAATAGCTAGACCCTGAAAACAATGCGCTATTTAAGAAAAAAAAAAGAGAGAGAGAGAGAGAGGAAATTTGCGCAACAAGTAATAATTTGGAAAAAAGACTGGAGAAAAAAAAATACTATTCAGAAACGAAAAGAAATTAAATTTGGATGGGCCAGATGGCTGGCAATTTTATTGGCACGACTTGCGCAAAGAAGAAGAACGAATCTTTTCGAAGCGACAAGATGGAGGTGGTTCTGTTATGATTTTTTCAGACTTTGAATAGCAAGGAAAAACATATATTACATTCTTAAATACTCGTATGAATGCCACAGATTATCAAAACCTACTTGATGAGCACTTGCTACCATTTTCAGCAGAAATCGGAGGGCCATGCTTCATGCTTTAACAGGATAATGCCCCAATCCATACAGCTAATTCAACCTCTGAGTGGTTTATAGAAAACGGTGTCCACATTATTGACTGGCGACCTTACAGTCCAGATTTAAACCCCACAGGCAATCTATGGTGAACACTTGCAAGAGCTGTATATGCAGGTGGAAAACAATACAATATTTCTAATGAACTGAAAGAGACAATTCTGTCTTAGTGGCGTGCCATTAGCGTACATTACTTGTAGAATTTTATTCTATGCAAAAAGAATTTATGAATTGATTCTAAAGAAGGGAGGAAAAATCTACTACTAATAAATTTTTATGAATAAGTTTCATATGGTGGACTTATCTTTTTGCATCACCTGTTTTGAATTATTGTGACTTTATTCTTGTCAGTACATTTACAATCCTTTTTATTTTCATATAATTTGTTGTTACAAGAGCTTTGTAACTTATAATAAGTATAAGTTAAAAACATGAAACAGTAGTTCAATAGAACTTCTGTTTTTGTTCGGATGGACCTATCATTATGCAATGCACTGTAGGTCTCAACCCACTGTAAGTTTCTGTTTTGGTTCATTCATTAGAATTCACGAAGAAGAAAAATAATTCTGATTTTTCACAAGATGAAGAAATTCGCACGTGTTCTCATTCTTGCTTTTTGATTTTTGGTGTAAGTTTAAGATTCCAAGAAAAGCGTGCAATTAGTACTGGCGTATTTTGAAAGTGTGTTGAAATTACCGATGTTTCGTTTAGTTTCATAATGGTATTATACGAAGTATACAAGTCTCCGCGTTAGTCTGCAACTCATATAATGATTGGGGCGCTATTCCTATTTGGTGATAAAGGTGAGGTGATCATTTCACGGATATTCAAGGAGGAGGTTGGGAAAATTGATTCAGTGGCGTTCCGAGTAAAGGTGATCCATGCAAGACGAGGGATTTTGTGTCCGGTGGTGAACATCAATGGAACATCGTTTTGCTACATACGAGAAAACAACGTGTGGTTGGTCTCAGCAACCAGGTCGAACGTCAACATCATGCTAGTCTTGGCATTTCTGAGAACGTTTGTCGAAGTAATGAAGGCATATTTCATAACAGTCACCGAAGAGAGTGTGAGGAATAACTTTTTGTTAGTTTACCAACTTATGGATGAGATGTTGGACTATGGAACTCCTCAAATCACGGAAGTCGCCGTGCTGAAATCGGTGGTATCTGACAGCGACGTGTCTTTTCCAACTCAGGAAGAGCAGACGCAAATTACGGCGCAACTTACAGGTCAAGTCCCCTGGCGACCATACGGTCTCAGGTAGAGTAAATTGCCCCTTTATTATTGGCGTACGCAGGGCTTATTGATATGGGTTGTAACCCCCCATTGCAATGAAATTTTGTATATTTAACATAGGAATATGTGAGTTCTAGCCAGTGCTGGGCTTACGGTGTTAGAGGCCTTGGGCAAAGCAGATTTTAGCGGCCCTGAAAATCGCTTTGACAATACAAAACTGAATTTCTGGTAATTGCAATGCACTTTTTTGGCGGCCGCTCAGTTCGCACCCCAGTGAGCACGGCTCTGGTTGTAGCTCTGTAACCTCTTCGTTGAGTCTATAAACCCCTTATGAACTTTCTGCATACACCTATGCCTTTTAGGATATATATTCAGGTTTAAGTGCATTTAACGTCCTTCTCTTTGGCGAAATATCGCCAAACTTGGTATCGTTCTCCAATTTTATTTCTGAATTGTTCGGTTAGTTTCATTTGGATGTGGCTTACACCTGTGTGGAAATGTAATAACTTCATGCTTGTAAAAACATTTCATAAAGTTTAGTTGTTGGTGTTACTGAAGTTACACCATTACAAAAATCCTCGCCAAGAAGTTCGTCAGCAACCCTGGCAAACGAGAAAGATGGAAGAGAAGCAAATTATTAGCTGCGCAGTTATAATTGGCAATCGATTGCACCAAGAATTCTGAGGGACGCCAGTGCATTTGGTAACTACATTTTAACCAAAACCGTTGTCGGTAAAGGCAATTTGGTGACGGAAGGACCGTTAAATGCATTTTAACTATTTTCAGTGAATTTTCAAAAACACATAAAAAAACTTTCAAGGAAGCATGAGTGGCAATCAGCTGAAAGGGAGGGAGGGGATAAACTGATGAGTTGGACAGGCTAGCAACTTATAAGAAACGCGCCAAGCTAATAAACGATACCGAGAATTTTGTAATTAGCAGTTAATCACACCAAGCGCACTGGTGGTTCCAAGGAGAACGGTGAAACAACCCCACCCCCCAGGCGGAATTATATTATGGAAAATGAAATTAAAAGTACCGGACATCTGGCTAAACATAGGAATCGGAAACAAATTGCCCCCCCCTCGCCCCCACTTATAACATTTCTGGATCCATGCTTGATCAAGCAAGGGGCACTAACTTTAAGGGGTCCGAAACCCTTCGACTTCTTAAAATATTTGGGGCTGGGGCCTCCCAAGATTGATGGACAATAAGGAAGTGCAGAATATAGTTAAGAGGATATAATGTATAAATATATTAATTGCTATATTATGCTATATTAATGTTAATTAAAATTGCTATAGTAATGTATAAATATATTAATTGCTATTATTTATGTTTTACTTGTCTCTGGTTGACTTACCTGACTGTACTGTGTACCGCTGAAGAGAAGGTCCATAGAAGTTATTGGACTAGTTTAACAAGAACAGTTGACTAATCAAATAGGGAAAGGGTATCGATCCGGGAACCTTTGTTTATCAAGTTCGTACAGAACATATCAAAGCTATTGCATTTATCAAGCAATCGCCAAAAAACCAGTTATCCACCGAGTAGCCCCCTACTCCAACTCCCCCGAAAAAAAAATCGATCTGCTTTGATTGACAGTTTCGCTAGGGATCATCTCCTCATCGGTATACACTGCATACGGGTTCTTCTTAAAAATTCCTATATTTAATATAGGCCAAACATTTTCGTATTGACAATAACTATGTTGAAAAATAAACTCATAAATTGAAACATAAACATTAAACAATATTAACTTATATTGAAGTATTATTTCTTTTTGGTATATAATAAATCAAATTCAATTTTATTGAAATAAATTTTAATTTAACAAAAAATAAAAGCCTATCGAACACTGGTATTTAAATGGAAAGCATGACGTCTAGCTTTCTTCTCGGCAAAACATCTGATTATATCATCATAATACTGATATAAGAAGTTATGAGGTTATATACATAATTGATATTACATACGTAGCATATACTGATATTATGACATGAGGTCTAAGGCACAAAATTTGACCCTAGCTCCATATTGGGAACATGTGGGCACTGATTTTGTATACTAATCCTTTTAAACGTTTATCACTGATTTCATTAATATCAATTTCATCAGCATTCGAAGTGTACCCTGATATCTGCATATATAAGTATATTACTTTTCTTCACTCTTCTAGGTATATCCGCAATCACGTATCTATTGAAGTTGTAGAATATATGGACTTGTTGATGACAAACATGGGCACCATCCTCAGTGTTCTGATCAGCGGTAGCATGCTTGTCAATGCCAAACTCTCGGGCATGCCAAAATGCAAGTTAGCTATCAATGACGGGATCATCTTTTTACCCCCGAAGAAAAACTTGCACAAGCAATTCATCTTGAAGGGAAAAGAACATCACGGCATAATTCTCAGCAAGCACAAAGTGGCGGTTGATGATTGCCAATTCCACCAGTGTGTTGACTTAGCCACATTGGAGAGCGAGCGATGCATCAAGTTCATTCCTCCTGATGAAGGATTTGAACTAATGAGATACAGAATCACTACTGATGTGACCATACCATTCCGGATCATCCCGCTCTTGCGGATTGTTGATTCCGATCTTACAGAGTTGAGAGTCATACTGAGGGCCAACTATCCTCCAATGATGTCCGCTAAAGGAGTAGAAGTGAGGATTCCCGTACCTTCTAACACTTGTCATGTCCCTCGTTTAATCGTGACGAAAGGCAGTGCAAAGTATGAGCCAGAAATCAATGCCATTGTCTGGAAGATCAAACGAGTCATGGGCATATCCGATTCTCAGTTGGACACCGATGTCCAGGTCCTGAAGGACACTGGTAACCAGAAGCAGAGGAAAGTGTGGAAGCCCACAATCTCAATGCAATTCGAAATTCCTTTCGCCCCCTCCGGACTTAACGTATGTTATTTTGACGCCTTTGACGGAAAACTGGGCTATTTTTATGTAGAAAAAACGATTAAATATGCAGGTAAAACCGGCTACTACGAAACGAGATGTTGACCACCCACACCAAGACTCGCGATTTCATTTAAACGAATCGACTGTAGTTATATAAAAGCTTGATATAAAAATTTATGGATTCAGCATTCTTATCTCTGTGTCGACATTGATCACTTTGGGAGGGAAAACGACAAATTTTGAGTATGACCATGTTTGGGTTATGATATTATTTCTAACTAAGTCGTCATACTGCGTCAGAACATTCTGTTGCCAATTCAAATTTTTTATTTTATATGAGACTGTCGATATTTCTGGCAAGTTCTTTTTCATTTGTTGTTTTAGGAGAGTGTTTATTTAAAATTATTATTTTAAAATTTCGCTTAATGCGTACGGCTCATCGCATAATGCGAACGAAGTTCTTTTGTGGAAAAAAAAAAACTCCTTTTCATGAAAAAATCCAGGACCTGTCTAACATAGCCCGATTTTTTTCACCAGGTGTGGTCGCCTGTTTTTCAAAAACAAACTTCCAAATTCCGTCTGATTTTTTATACGGTATAAAATAAAAACAAATGAGTTTTCATTGCAAGTACTAATTTTTTTTTGTTTCGTTGGAAACTTTTCTGGAGTATTCGTTCTTAATACACTATTTTCTTTAAGCAATTTATTCATTTATGTTGTGTATAATATATTGCTAAATAGCCTAGTTATAGTAATGAAATTTGCTTTTCGCTTAGTGCGTATTTCCGTTCGTACGGACAAAAATCGACGGCCCATGACGATTCGTATTAACTCTTTAAAATCCGCTCCTAGATCCCAATACATTTTTGTTTTTTTCTTACATTTTCGGTGTTCAAATTTTTCAACTTAGATATGCAATCCAGATTTTTTTTTAATGATTATCATCATTTTTAATTATGTTCCAGAAGTGAAACTGTATGTATATCAATTCGCAATACAAAACATGAATTGTCTTTCTTTCTTTTTTTTGGGGGGTTATGGCTCAAAGACTACAGTGGTCATGCTGCGCCGGGACCTACAGTTTTCCGAGGAATCCGAACCTCTTAAGGCCTAGGGAACCAAACCCCGGACTACAGTGAGCAGTGCGATCTTTTATGAGATCTCTGAGTAAGCGTTCTTTGCACTGTTGAGAGCCGAATTGTCTTAAGAGCGTTCTGCTTTAGAATTTACTTTTCCGCACGTTAGCCACCTCCCATGTAGTCTAGTGGTTAGGATTCCTGGCTTTCACCTAGGCGGCCCGGGTTTGATTCCCATGGGAAAACATTGGTTCCATGGTGTAATGGTTAGCACTGGTCTTTGAATCCAGCGATCCGAGTTCAAATCTCGGTGGAACCTCTTTCGTTACATCGAACCTGTGTAAAAGCAAAAGTGACTGTGTTGAAAGTATTCTTCTTTAGAATTTACTTTTCCCCACTCCAGACAACTCCCATGTGGTCTAGTGGTTAGGATTCCTGGCTTTCACCCAGGCGGCCCGGGTTCGATTCCCGGCGTGGGAAAACGTTGGTTCCATGGTGTAATGGTTAGCACTCTGGACTTTGAATCCAGCGATCCGAGTTCAAATCTCGGTGGAACCTTTTTCTTTTCCCAACAATTTTATACTTTTTATTTGTAAAAATGATCGTAAGAATAATTTTTCATCGCTAGAAAATCGCTTTTCATCTGAGAGATACTGAAAATTCTAATCCCCAAAGTACGAGTTGCCTTTTTTAAAGAACTTGATTTATTTCAAAAAATTATTTGCCCTTTTACAAATTTAAAATACGTTTTTTATTTCATTCAAAAGTAGTCACGGGATTTGTTTAATATTTATTTATTTATTTATTTATTTATTTTTAATGTGAATGTGCCCGTTTTCCTACTTACATTAACCTTTAAATAATGTCGGGTAAATTTTGGTTAACAAATAATCCATGCGGGTTTTCAAACTGTGCGTCATTCGTAGCTCTATGGAGCATCGCGATGTTGACTAAAGTTCGTTCACGAAAAGTAGTCCGACGGTACCGTTAGAAATAACGGGAGCTGACTTCACAAACGGGCTAGTTCATTACAGCATGTGGGGATGTTACTTCAGAACTGGTATTTAGCGCAAACAAACGTTCGCTAAAAAACCAGTTCTGAAATGACGTCCTCGCCTCTGCTGTAATCGGCTAGTCTGTTTGTGACGTCAGCTCCCGTAAATTCTAACGCTACCATCGGACTACTTTTCGTGAACAAATTATACTATTTCAGATGACACGGTATAAGAAAATATGTATGTATGTATGTGTGTATGTGTGTGTGTGTGCGTGTTATTA
Organism: Dysdera silvatica; assembly: GCA_006491805.2. NCBI lineage: Eukaryota > Metazoa > Arthropoda > Arachnida > Araneae > Dysderidae > Dysdera > Dysdera silvatica. The sequence continues at coordinate 3,860,192 of QLNU02015270.1, read as the reverse complement.
AATTTTTTATTTAATTTTTAATTTTAGTTTACAATCTTTTAAGTTTTCATCTTCAGAGATTTACGGTAACCTTTATTGAATCTTTCTTAATTTTATCAGCCATCTAATCAAAGCCGTAGCCAAAGGTGGGGCTAGAGAGGGCTGAGCCCCCTGGAAATGTCCTCTGCCCCTCCAGAAACTAGTTTTCAAATCGAAGAATCGCTGGACATGTGGGTCGAAGCCATGCGGCGATTGGACGGTGCTGGCAAGAGTGGGTCAACAATGGTAGATGTCAGCGTCGGGATGGCAGCGGTCGACCTAGGGCCATAACAGAACAGGAAGACAGAGCAATTGTCAGAGCAGCTGTCACAGCGCTTAGAATTTTATTTTAAATTTTTATTTTGTATAAAATTGTACATGAAAACGGAAATTTTTCTTCGACGTTAAAAATAGATTCCTATGGCCGATCTTGTGTACATCATGTATTTTACAGAGGTTTGAGTCTTCATGTACTCTATAATAAAGATAAGGGAAATTCTAAATTTTAGTTTACCTCTATAAATTTTCAATGCAAAATTTAAGTTAAGAAATTTATTCATTGATGTTAAATATAATAGCCTACTTAGATATTTATGTTATTAAATATATTAATAAAATACATCAAAACATTAACGAATTTTAAGCCCTCCTGTAGCTTTCAGAGTACCCCGTGTAACTTTCAAAGTCCCCGTGTAACAAGCGTCTACTATAGGCCTGCATCCAACGTTTTCCTGACCAGTAATATTGCCATCTTGTTCAGTAACGTTACCATCGTGTTCAGTAATGTTGCCATCTTGTTCAGTAATGTTACCACCTTGTTCAGTAATGTTACCCCCTTGTTCAGTAATGTTGCCATCTTGTTCAGTAATCAGTAATGCCATCTTGTTCTTGTTCATCTTGTTCAATGTTACCATCTTGTTCAGTATTGTTACTATCTTGTTCAGTACTGTAGTGCCGGATTTACTTATAAGCCAAGTAGGCCGGGGCATAGGACCCTCCGAATTTGGGGACCTTCCTCAGCGATTTTGATACTGCTTGGTAGGTAAATGTAATAGTTATTTCAATCTTGTTTATTTACAAATGTCTCACTCCTAGTTCCATTATTCGTAAACCTGAATATTAAGAACATCGAACTAAGGAGAAAACGTAATTTATGGATGAAATATTGCGGAGGTTACGTTCTTCAGGGGCCCTTCACTTCTTCCAGCATAGGGCCCAAAAGCCTCTTAATCCAGCATTGTAATTATGTCACCATCTTTCTTAGTAATGTTATCATCTTATTATTATTTAATCTTTTTTAATATTAGAAATTGTAACAAAAATTAAAAGAAAATGCAGAGCAGCCCGTTAAAAACAACACAATTTGGGAATGCTTGTTGTCCTATTGGCAATCCATGTGTGCCAACAGGGTACAGAATGCCTGTTGTCCCATGAAATCTTCTGGTCATATTAAAATAGCTAATATGGCCATGAAGTGAGGCAACCTTCCGAAAGAAATAATGTTTTCTTACTGTTTATGATTTCTGTATGTGATTCTGTTTTCAAAAATTCGATATGAAAGCAGAAGATTTATTCTTGACCCGCAGACAACTTGTCTGGCGACAAGGGCGGATACAGACTTTCATTTTGAGGGGGTCAAGGACAGAATTTGCCATGGTCTTGGAATAACACCCTTCATTTATCATGAAAGTTGGAATTTTTTACAGTGAAAAAATATATTTTTGAGGGGTCATGACCCCCGTGTCCGCCCTTGACCTGCGGAAACATATCCCGAAGTGACGGTGAAGTTTAAAAACCACCGATAATTTTTGAACTTTCGCCAGATGCACTTTTGTTTTTTTTTCATGACGTGAGATACCAGCTCTTGTTATCGCAAACTTTTTTTTAAATCAGAAAACCTCGTCCTTTCGAAACGAAAAAATTTTCCGCCGCCGTGTATTAATTTCCTGGTTGGTTGCAATGAAACATTGCGCAACCAACCACAAAACTTTTAGTCAATGGTTCGGAAAACATTGCGAAAACCGCGCCATTAGAT
>QLNU02015270.1:3841604-3858039 GCA_006491805.2 Dysdera silvatica | reverse complement strand
TTAATAATTGGTTATTGATTGCTTGATTAGTTTTGGAGAAAATTTAAAATGTCTCTAAGAAATTCCCCATCATGGAAAATTTTTGCGACTGGAGACAACACCACCAACACGCTGAATCTCTCATAAACTTAAACGTGTTTCTATACTGCTGAATGGCAACACTGACTGGTTGCTGGCGAACAGAAATCGTAAGTGTTTGAGGAAAAAGAAGGAGAAGAAGAAGAAGAAGAAGAAGAAAAATGGTGGTGTAACAGTAATTAATCACGTTTTTCTAACTTGAAATTTTAGTATTTAAGCATTTTAGTCTATTTCTGTTTGTTTGTTTGTTTGGATTTTTATGGCGCAAGAGCATCTGGGCTATACTGTTCCTAGAGTTGGAAAAAACCCGGGAATTTTGGAAACTTTGGGCATAGAAACCAAGATAGCTAGAATAAAGGACGTATGTCCCGTCCACACCTTTCTTCCTATTGGTTGATTGTGTCCAATCGACCAATAGGAAGAAAGGTAAGGACGGGACTACCTCCTGTATTCTAGCTATCTTGGTTTCTATGTTCAAAGTTTCCAGTGTGCCCAAAATTCTCGGTTTTTTTACAACTCTCACAGCGTCAATCTGTTTTTGTGCGTAAGTTTTATTGCCATCGCATTTCCCAATTAAGTCATAAACCATGAATGAATGCTTCTTTTCTAAAAATAATTATTTCCTTTTATAATAATTGTAAACTTTATGGTATTACAAATGGTGAAGAGTTTTAATGGTAGTTGGCAATAACGATATGTTAAAATAGACGAAAGGAAAAATCCTGCCCCTACCCAAAATTTTTAAACCAATCGTAGGTCAGAAATTTGTCACGTGGAAAGTGGGTGGGGTTTCAACGTGACAGCAAAGGACATAAAGGAAATATACAATAAAACGTCACTAAAAGACCACCTCTATTCAGAGACCACATCCCTTAACGATCACCTTTTCTGGAAACGGATTTTCTTTCTCACTCCATAGACTCATATCTAAATTAAATTACATTCAAAGACCACCTCTCTGAGCGACTGCGTTCACAGACCTGACGGCGGCCGCATTAGGGAGGTCTTTCTGTATCTTTATACTCTGGTGAAAGGGTGTAATTCTAATTGCTAAAAATTTTTTAACAGAGACGTGGATAATTTATGTGCTATTACTGTAAAAAGAAATGCAGTAAAACCTCCTTTAACAACCACCTCTATTTAGCGACTGATTCAACAACGAAATTGATCTCTCTCATCTGAATAAATTGACCACTTTTTATAAGAGAGAACTAGTAGAGACTTAGAAATACCTATACCAAAGTCTTTCGTGTATATTGATCACCAGTCTATGGCGACCATTGCTGTCCATTCCCAGAGGTGGTTGCTTTAGGTAGGTTTTACTGTATATAAAAAATCATTAAATTTTCAAACATTTTAGGATATGAAAATAGATATCCTTATCTATAATCGATTATTGTTACATTCTTAAATTTATTGAACATAAATTAATCGAAATTTTATATAAACAAGTATACATATTATAATGTTATTTAAGTACAAAATTTTATTGATTGAATTAATTTGTACAATATAGAACAACTATGAATGACTGTGTAAAAGTGACTGTGTTGAAAGTATTCTTCTTTAGAATTTACTTTTCCCCACTCCAGACAACTCCCATGTGGTCTAGTGGTTAGGATTCCTGGCTTTCACCCAGGCGGCCCGGGTTCGATTCCCGGCGTGGGAAAACGTTGGTTCCATGGTGTAATGGTTAGCACTCTGGACTTTGAATCCAGCGATCCGAGTTCAAATCTCGGTGGAACCTTTTTCTTTTCCTCCCTCGAAACTTCCACTATTTCTCCAAATTTTTTTATTTTATTTAAAAAAAAAAAAGTGCATTTCATCTGAAAAATTATCTTGCTCTAAAAAAAGATTGCTTTTCATTTTTTTTGCTATACTTTTATTTATTTTAAAATATTTAGAAACGCCTATTTTTTTTTACCTTAATAATCAACTGACTTTTTCGCAAGAGACACTTATTTTTTCCTTAACTTCAAAATAATCAGCCAATTTTATTCTTAAAAAAATTAAGTTTCTTCCGCCATTGCTAGACGTACAAATGAAAACAATAATAAAATAAAGAACCAGCATTTTCTCTTCTTCTTACCAAATCGCAATAAAAAATGCTTCAATATTTTGTTTTTAATCTGCGCTAAAAATTTTACTTTTATTTTTAAATCACTTTACAAAAACGGGATAAAGTGGCGCCATCAAGTAAGCTATTAACGATTTAAAAAAAAACAAAAAAAAACAACAACAACTGCGAAAGATGTTTTTGTTTATATGCCATCAAGATTTGTTTGTGGAAAAAACAAAATCAGGTCGCAGGTTTATTCTACTTTCGGGAAGAAATTAAAAAAGTTAGCAAGCATAGATCGGGATGTGTTTAGAAAATTGGGATCGGGTATTAATTAGCTTTAATATTGAATAAGCATAATTATTTACTATCAATTATTATTATTTAATTACAAATGGTAGATATTCTCAGTTTTGAAGATATTTTAATGTACTGATATTTCGTCAATAAATTTTGAAAAAAAATATTAGTTTTTGTTTAATAAATTTGATTTTTCGTTCAAGATTTCCATATACAATAACACCTCTGCCATCCGACCTTCTTCCATCCGGAGCTCTCTGGTAACCATCGTCCATTTTCAGAGTTATTATTTTTTTTCATCTATGTCCGGCATTCACACGTGCTGGGAATGATGATAATGGAGAAGAAGGTGAAGGGCTGGCAAACAATCCACCTTCTGATGTTTGCGAAACTTTTTTAAAATCTTAACATGGCTGGAGCAGTAAAAAAATTGACATTCAACAGAATTGATGTTGTTAAAATATTGGCGCAGCAGACAGGATTGGGGGGGGATGGTATTTAGAAGTCATTCAAGTGGGAGGGGGGAGGGTGGCATAGGAGCTGGCTTGAAAATTTTTTGGTGGTTTAAAAAACCTTAAATCGATTGACCCACGCCCTTTTTCAAAGGATTTAAGTGTAATTTAAATTTCATTATCAGATTATCTGGTAAGACACCTGAAATGTTAAAATGAAGCAAATTATAGGTTATTAAAGAAAGATATTTTTTCTCTAGATAATTATTTAATGCCCCCTAAATGTATACACCCTTTATAGTTTTACGATTGCTGCCAAAATACTCAGATGTGCCACCCACCCTCCACGTTTCTTTTTAAAAATTAACTGAAATGAAAGCTAGATTCTTCAGGTGCTCCAGGGGTGTTTGGGAAGATAAACAAAGTAAAAAATAAAGGAAAAGTAAAGTGTAGATCCCCCAGCTGTTGAAAGTTAGGGTAGGTCAACTTACTGGACAACATACACTCTATAACAAAAAAAAATCGACGCACCAAGAAGGAGTTGTCCGATTGCGATAAAAATTGGTGGATGTGAAGAACATACATAGAAAAAGAAACGATTAAAATTTCAGAACAATTGAATGATTTATTGCAGAGTTTGACCGTTACAAAGGGAGGAAGTCAATAAGGCGTTGGTCCACCTCTGGCCTGGATGCAAGCTGTCACCCGGCGTGGCATAGACTGATAAAGATCCCGGATGGTGTCCTGCGGAATTTCTTGCCAAATTGTCTCCAACTGTCGGGCTAAATCGTCAACATTCCGGGATGGTTGCAATCGCCTTCCCATAGCGTCCCAAATGTGCTCTATGGGAGAGAGATCAGGAAACCTAGCTTGCCAAGGAAGTGTTGGGCAAGCTTGAAGACAATTCATAGCAACACGTGCCGTGTGCGGCCGGGCATTGTCTTGTTGAAACGTAAGTCCAGGGTGTCGCAAAAGGAACGGTAACACAACCGGTCGTAGAATGTCGTCTACGTACCGCTGTGCTGTAAGTGTGCCAGAAATGACCACCAAAGGGGTCCGGCTATCAAAGGAGATGGCATCCCAGACTATAACGCCCTGTTGTGGGCATGTGTGGCGTGCGATAGTAAGGGCAGGATCCCCACGCTGCCCTGGACGTCTCCAGACACGTCTGCGGTTGTCGTCAGGACACAGTTGGAAACGGGACTCGTCACTAAAGACTATACGTCCCCAGTCAGCGCAGTTCCAAGTTGATCGAGCCCGGCACCACTGTAATCGGACTTGACGGTGTAAAGGCGTGAGAGGTAAGCGGCGTAACGGTCGGCGCGAGCGTAAATTCCGCTCTCTCAGTCGTCTGCAGAGGGTCATGTTGGACACATGTGTGCGGGCCACACGTTGGATAGTTGATAACGACGAATCCGGTGCTGTGACAGCTGCTCTGACAATCGCTCTGTTGTGGCCCTAGGTCGACCGCTGCCGTCCCGACGCTGACATCTGCCGTTGTTGACCCACTCTTGCCAGCACCGTCCAATCGCCGCATCGCTTCGACCCACATGTCCAGCGATTCTTCGATTCGTCCAACCAGCCTCTTTCAATCCGATAGCACGACCTCTTTCAAACTCTGACATATGCTCGTAATGAGCACGAATCTTTCGGCGAGGCATTGTTACAGTCGACGTAAGATATCCGCAGTCAAAATGCAACAGAAATTTTGACCACATATTGAGAATCGCTCCTTATATACACCTGCTGAATGCGCAGTTCCGATGCGCTGGAGTTCCCGCTATTCATTCATTGGACACCAAATTTTAATCATTTGCATGTTCGGTCAAAAAGTCGTTCTAAACGAAATTTCATTACAATCGGACAACTCCTTCTTGGTGCGTCGATTTTTTTGTTATAGAGTGTATATTTCCGTACGCGTATTTTCCCCACGAGCAAAAATATTAGGGGTTCGAGGAACCCACAACAAAATTATTGAGGGTTCAAAAAGTGTCTCGAACCCACGAAGTCGGCGTCTCCGGGGGGGTGGGGGTGTGATTAATGACTTGATTTTTGAAAATGATACCTCATTGGACCTTTACCTTGCATCTTTTCAATGTTAAATTTTCATTCAAGGGGCGAATGGATAGATTCTGCTCCTAAAGAATTTTTTTAAACCAAGCATAGGCCAGAAATTTGTCACGTGAAATGTGGGTGGGGTTTCAATGTAAAAGCAAAGAGCATAGAGGGAATCTAGAATAAAACCCCTCTTAAAGACCATCTCTATTCAATAACCACCTACCTTAACGACTACTTTTCTGGAAATGGGTTTCTTCCCCCATCTCATAGACTGAATGCTAAATTTACACACATTCGGAGGCCACCTTTTTGAGAGACCGTGATTTCAACGACCCTACGGCGGGCGCATTAGGTAGGTCTTACTGTATCTATATGCTTAGGTGAAAAGGTGTAATTGTAATTGCTGAAAATTTTTTGAATAGAGGCATGGATGGAGATTTATATGCTGTTACTGTGAAAAGAAATAGTGTAAAACCTCCCTTAACGACCACCTATTTGCAGAGACCACCTCCCTGAACGACCATTTTTTCTGGAAACGGATTTTCTCCCTTATAGACTCAATGCTAAATTAAATTTACGTCTATTTAGAGACAACCTCTGAGCTAACGTTTTTTACGGAATCGACCGTGGTCTCCTTAGCGTGGTTTTACTGTATACAAATAGTCATCAGTAGGGCAAGTACAAAGGAAATAAAAAATACAGTACATAAAAAGACAACAACTGCGTATAAATCCACATCCACTGCTCAAAAACTTTTCAGCAATTAGGCTACAATCAATTACACCCTTTCGCCAAAGAATATAGATACAGAAAAACTTCCTTAAGGCAACCGCCGTTATGTCCGTGAAGACGCGGTTGCTCAGAGAAGTGGTTTCCGAATGGAAGTGAATTTAGGATTTGTCTATGGGGTGGGAAAGAAATCCGTTTCCAGAGAAGTGGTCGCTAAGGGAGGTGGTCTTTAAGAGAGGTTTTACTATATATACCAAGGGTCTGCACGCATGAGGTCGATGAGAGCCGCATTCCGGTTTTTCATATATTGTAAAGAGCCGCATCATAGTTTCATAGTATTAAATACACAAATTTAAATTTAATTAACATCGTTACCTATTCTACGCAAGTCTTAAGTTTTATGTAAAGTGTATATATAAGGAAATGTAATTAAGAGAAAGAAAATAAAAAATAATTTTTTCAAAATTTTGATAAGAGAGATGAACTGTAATAAAAATGTATTACTAAAAAGTATAACATTTAACGAAGGCCTTTGGTCAAACCTTTGAAATTTGGTGAAAAATTTGTCAAAGCCGTCCGCAGCAATTGTACAAGGTGAATGTGAAAGATATTTCGAATTCACGAATTTCGTTGTAGAATACAAAGTTTCACAGCAATATGTTTTACTAAAAATTAAAATTAGATAGTAAACAGCTTTCTTTAAGTAAGGGTATTTTAATTCTGGCACTAGTTCCCAGAATTCAATTATAGAAGTAGATTTGTGCTGCATTTGCAATGCCTGATTCTTTCACCTCTACCACTTTTTCAACAAGTATTATCTCAGAAATTTAAAATCCATTTTCAATAATATCACAAATAAATAGGTTCACAAGGTATGCAAATGTAGATTTCAAACTTTTCAAATATAAATTTGAAATCTGCTTGCAATCCTTTCAATTTTATTTTATATTCGTCAAATTTGTCTTCCTCGCTATTAATTAATTATTAAATATTTTGTACTTAAGATCCTACACAAAAATGCTCTTCATTCATCATAATCCGAAACTCGATAATCTAAAATTAGATAATCAGAAATGCGCTAATCTGTCAACCGCCAATCCCACACTCTCTAAATCGTCATCCTCTAAACCCCAATCGCTAGTTCAACACTCTCTAATTCCTAACTCGCTAATCCGTAACTCTCTAAACGACAGTTCTCCAATCCGTGACTTGATGACCCTTTACTCATTAATATGTCACTCGTTAATCCGCTACTCTCTAATTCGCCACTATAATCCGTCATTTTCTAATTCGTCGTTCCCTAATTCGCCACTATAATCCGTTACTCTCTAATCCGTCGCTCCCTAATTCGCCGGTCTAATCCGTCACTCCTTAATCCAACATTCTAATCGGTTAATATATGATCTGCCACTCTCTAATCCACCACTCTTCTAATCCGCCACTCTTCTAATTCGCGACTAATCCGATAGCTTGGATAGACGATCAATTAAATGTCAGTCAGAGCGGGGCAATGACGTCACCAAGTCCAGTAACTCTGGCGTCACAATACTCTTTAATTAAGATAGCACTGCATACTCTCAATAATTTTCTTTAGGACAGCCTTTTCCCTCTGTAACTTTCAGAGCCCCCCCCCTGTATCAAGCGTCTAGCAACGGGTCCATTGCGAACACTAACGTAACATTCCATAAGGGCGTGTGGTATTGAAAATACGGTGTTACCTCCCGTAAGGGAAACCTCTTTTCAACGATTCCGCTGGTCCTCAGTATATCTATGTGTCAACGCCTGTACCTCCGAAGAAGGGACACCTGTATTTAAGGCACAAAATGCCCGGTCCCGTAGGTATCTCTTATTTCTACTGTATATATTTAGACATTCTGCTGCGTATTGACGCGGCTTTGGAATACTGTACTTGGAAAACCTGCTGCATATGGATGAAAAGTCATTTCCCACGTTTCTTTTTTCCCTTATTTCGTATGAAGCGTGTCATTTCATTTTAAAAGGCGAAGCTCATTTTTTTTTAATTAAAAAAAAACAAAAAACAAACACAACACCGCACAGTTTGAAAACCTGGGTAAATTATTCTACAAGTCAAAATTTAACTGCCATCATTTAAATGTTTTTTAAAAAAAGTGAAATGATTACATTGAAGAAACAAAATAACACGCTGTCCAATTTTGAATAAACAAAAGATGAAATTAAAATAGGTAAAAGAGTAAATATTTTTTTTTTAAATAAAGCAGAAAAGCACCCTTTCTGATTTATTTAAAAAGAATTATTTACTCAAATCAAAGCGCATGCTTAAAAAAAAATAAATAAAAAAAAAACTTGTACTTCGAAAACAGAATTCGATATCTTTAGTGACGACAAATTACTTTTATGGTTATTTTTAAAAATAAAAAAGCACGTGTAAAGAAAAAAGGTCCCACCGAGATTTGAACTCGGATCGCTGGATTCAAAGTCCAGAGTGCTAACCATTACACCATGGAACCAACGTTTTCCCACGCCGGGAATCGAACCCGGGCCGCCTGGGTGAAAGCCAGGAATCCTAACCACTAGACCACATGGGAGTTGTCTGGAGTGGGGAAAAGTAAATTCTAAAGAAGAATACTTTCAACACAGTCACTTTTACACAGTCATTCATAGTTGTTCTATATTGTACAAATTAATTCAATCAATAAAATTTTGTACTTAAATAACATTATAATATGTATACTTGTTTATATAAAATTTTAATATTTTAACAACATCAATTCTGTTGAACGTCAATTTTTTTACTGCTCCAGCCATGTTAAGATTTTAAAAAAGTTTCGCAAACATCAGAAGGTGGATTGTTTGCCAGCCCTTCACCTTCTTCTCCATTATCATCATTCCCAGCACGTGAATGCCGGACATAGATGAAAAAAAATAATAACTCTGAAAATGGACGATGGTTACCAGAGAGCTCCGGATGGAAGAAGGTCGGATGGCAGAGGTGTTATTGTATATGGAAATCTTGAACGAAAAATCAAATTTATTAAACAAAAACTAATATTTTTTTTCAAAATTTATTGACGAAATATCAGTACATTAAAATATCTTCAAAACTGAGAATATCTACCATTTGTAATTAAATAATAATAATTGATAGTAAATAATTATGCTTATTCAATATTAAAGCTAATTAATACCCGATCCCAATTTTCTAAACACATCCCGATCTATGCTTGCTAACTTTTTTAATTTCTTCCCGAAAGTAGAATAAACCTGCGACCTGATTTTGTTTTTTCCACAAACAAATCTTGATGGCATATAAACAAAAACATCTTTCGCAGTTGTTGTTGTTTTTTTTTGTTTTTTTTTAAATCGTTAATAGCTTACTTGATGGCGCCACTTTATCCCGTTTTTGTAAAGTGATTTAAAAATAAAAGTAAAATTTTTAGCGCAGATTAAAAACAAAATATTGAAGCATTTTTTATTGCGATTTGGTAAGAAGAAGAGAAAATGCTGGTTCTTTATTTTATTATTGTTTTCATTTGTACGTCTAGCAATGGCGGAAGAAACTTAATTTTTTTAAGAATAAAATTGGCTGATTATTTTGAAGTTAAGGAAAAAATAAGTGTCTCTTGCGAAAAAGTCAGTTGATTATTAAGGTAAAAAAAAATAGGCGTTTCTAAATATTTTAAAATAAATAAAAGTATAGCAAAAAAAATGAAAAGCAATCTTTTTTTTTTCTTAGAGCAAGATAATTTTTTTCAAATTAAGCAATTCTTTTTTTTAAATAAAATAAAAAAATTTGGAGAAATAGTGGAAGTTTCGAGGGAGGAAAAGAAAAAGGTTCCACCGAGATTTGAACTCGGATCGCTGGATTCAAAGTCCAGAGTGCTAACCATTACACCATGGAACCAACACTTTCCCACGCCGGGAATCGAACCCGGGCCGCCTGGGTGAAAGCCAGGAATCCTAACCACTAGACCACATGGGAGTTGGCTAGGGCGGGGAAAAGTAAATTCTAAAGAGCAACGCTCTTCACACAATGTCTTACGAAAAGAATCAACACGGTCAATTAAATATCGCTACTGAAACAACGATATGTGTGCAAGTTTGAATAAATTTCAAATAGTAATAAAAATTCTTTTGAATAGTATTATCATCATTGATACCGATACCCCACCAAAATAATAAATTTATAGAACCAAGCATTTAAATCCCATCTCAATACCATTAACCAATGCCCAATATGTACCCATTTTAAATGATGCAAATGGAGTTGTTATAAAACACAGCATTTATAACACTCCATTTAATATATAAATGAAGAGTTGATAAATTTAGACAGATCATAGTTGGTCTGAATTAGAAAGAAAAGTTGGACCTGCAATGTATAGACATTGATTGGCGTTATGAGCCAATAATCATGGGTTAAACAATGTTTTAATAATTTATGTTAATAAGTAATGTTACCATCGTGTTCAGTAATGTTGCCATCTTGTTCAGTAATGTTGCCATCTTGTTCAGTAATGTTACCACCTTGTTCAGTAATGTTACCCTCTTGTTCAGTAATGTTGCCATCTTGTTCAGTAATGTTGTTCTTATCATCTTGTTCAGTAATGTTACCATCTTGTTCAGTATTGTTACTATCTTGTTCAGTATTGTAGTGCCGGATTTACATATAAGCCAAGTAGGCCGGGGCATAGGACCCTCCGAATTTGGGGACCTTCCTCAGCGATTTTGATACTGCTTGGTAGGTAAATGTAATAGTTATTTCAATCTTGTTTATTTACAAATGTCTCACTCCTAGTTCCATTATTCGTAAACCTGAATATTAAGAACATCGAACTAAGGAGAAAACGTAATTTATGGATGAAATATTGCGGAGGTTACGTTCTTCAGGGGCCCTTCACTTCTTCCAGCATAGGGCCCAAAAGCCTCTTAATCCAGCATTGTAATTATGTCACCATCTTTCTTAGTAATGTTATCATCTTATTATTATTTAATCTTTTTTAATATTAGAAATTGTAACAAAAATTAAAAGAAAATGCAGAGCAGCCCGTTAAAAACAACACAATTTGGGAATGCTTGTTGTCCTATTGGCAATCCATGTGTGCCAACAGGGTACAGAATTCCTGTTGTCCCATGAAATCTTCTGGTAATATTAAAATAGCTAATATGGCCATGAAGTGAGGCAACCTTCCGAAAAAATAATGTTTTCTTACTGTTTATGATTTCTGTATGTGATTCTGTTTTTAAAAATTCGATATGAAAGCAGAAGATTTATTCTTGACCCGCAGACAACTTGTCTGGCGGCAAGGGCGAATACAGACTTTCATTTGGGGGTGGGGGGTGGCAAGGACAGAATTTCCCATGGTCTTGGAATAACACCTTTCATTTACCATGAAGTTGAAATTTTTTACGGTGAAACAATATATTTTTTTGGGGTCACGACCCCCGTGTCCGCCCTTGACCTGCGGAAACATATCCCGAAGTGACGGTGAAGTTTAAAAACCACCGATAATTTTTGAACTTTCGCCAGATGCACTTTTGTTTTTTTTCATGACGTGAGATATCGCAAACTTTTTTTTAAATCAGAAAACCTCGTCCTTTCGAAACGAAAAAATTTTCCGCTGCCGTGAATTAATTTCCTGGTTGGTTGCAATGAAACATTGCGCAACCAACCACAAAACTTTTAGTCAATGGTTCGGAAAACATTGCGAAAACCGCGCCATTAGATTTTATAGGAACGTTAAGTTAAAAAAAAAATTATTTTTAACTTTTTTGTGGAGGTAGGTGCACCCTAAAGTGCCAGTTGAATATTCCCAAGATTATTGTGGGCATATTTCGGGGTGCCCATCCTCCCATTTTTGAGAGCGCTGACTTAAGACCGGGCCGGCTCCAAGAGGGGGAGCGAATCCAGCATTCGCACCGAGTGGTAGATTTTTGGGGTGGCAAAACGGAATTATTATACAAAATTAAATCATTTTGGGGCGGCAAAACACGTGTTCGCCCAGAGAGTAATAATATCTAGTGCCAGTCCTACTCTAAACTTACTCTTTTATATTTATTGCTCATATAACCGATTTCTTTATGAAACAAAACGTCTTGGACTTTTCTTGAAGACTAATATATTTTTAAATCACGCTAGTTTTTTTTAGAGCAGTGGGGAGTGGCAAACAAGACACAATCGGAAGTCCTTTTAAATATAGCTTGAAATTCGGGCGCAGAGAAAAAAAACTTATACATCGCCACGCCCCAAAAAAGGTAAAATATTATTACCCTTCTCATGGATAACACAATTATCAAATGGTCAATACACAAAGCAACCAGGGCATGTTTTATTATAATTTTTTTGGGGGGATTCATAAGGATAATTTTTTTTGGCCCCACGTTTTTATCTCGAACTAGAAATTTTATATATATAAAAGAAAAGGAGAGACCGCCCTGGGCCGATATCGAACCGGGGACCCTCTGTATGAACCGATGTGCCTTAACTTGCTCGACCACCAAGGCGCTGGTACAATGCCCTATTTCCCTTTGTATATAAGGCTCATAAGATATTATTACCCATCTCATTGTTCACCGGAACCCAACTTGTGTGCTTCTATCACATTTCGCTCTGAACCCCAAATGGAGATTCTACCTCTTCTTTCTTTCCTCATCTCTTGGACTGTGTTTCCCCTACCTCTCCTTGAAAGTGTGCCACTTGCTCGGCCAACATTTTCAGATTATTCATTTTTCCTTGCATACAAAACAACAATAAACATTATCTGTGTCAGCGCTAACACAATTGCCAAATGGCCAGCACATGAATCCACCGCGACATGTTTTTTGCAATTTTTTTATATGAATAAAATTTTTGAGCAGAAAAACGTAAAATTATTATTATTATTAATAATAATAATAACAGGATAAACAGGCGTTTATCATTGACATTGCAGTACCAGGTGTTAAGGGAAGGAATTTAAAAAAAATCTCCAAATATCGTGACCTTGCAATAGAAATTAATAGACTCTGGAAAAAACAAGTAACAGTCATCTCGATTGTGATAGGTGCACTGGGGGCCATCACACCTAATTTAAAGAACTTCCTAGAAAAACTGGACATTACTGACATAACGACAACAGACCTACAAAAAACTGCCTTACTGGGCACCGCCTATATATTAAGAAGATATATGGACAGTTCTCAGGTTTCTGGGTGAGACTTGAACTGAACCAAGAACTCCAGATCAAGAGGATAGCGATTATCTCCTTGACACTGTGTAATACAACAATGTATAACGGACATAATAACAACCAGAAACAATACTAGAGAACAAAACACGCAAATTGTACTGGGATAGGGTCATCATAACAGACAAGACGACATCACACAACAGACCAGACATAATCCTAATTGATAAAACCAACCAAACGACACACATCATAGGCATAGAAATACCCAACACAAACAACATACAGAACACATACACTACAAAAATTACTAAATACCAAGACTTACGGCAGAAAATCAAAGAACTATGGCATATGGACAAGGTAAACATTATCCCCCTTCTCTTATCAGCAACAGGTATAATACCAACCACACTCCAAAAGAACTTGGAAATACTTGAAATTGACCCCAACACATACATACAGATGCAAAAAACAACAACACTAAACACCTGCCGAACAGTCAGAAAATTTTTAAACCTGGCACCAAAATGAAACATACAAAAATATTTTCACACGGAAGGTAGACTTGAGGACTTGGCACCGCTAGTCCCAAGCCTGACCCGCCAAGTACGAGAACACGCACAAACACGATAATATTAAAAAAAAAATAATAATAACTATAATAATAAAGTTAATTTTTAAACAATTTAGGATGTGAAAAAACAACAACAACCCATACAATGTGTTTTTAAAGTACAATTTAATTGGACATGTTAATTTACAGTATAAAATATCTATCGGTTTATTTAAGGGCATCATAGTTAACTTTGGAAAAAGGTTAGCCCTTAACCTTAGGACCTCGAAGTGTATTAAGCGAACAAAAATACCACCGATTAACAGTCTGAAATATCTTCATTTTAGAACTAAACTTTGCCAGTAGCCCTCATCTATCATAGAGTTTAATGCAGTGGTTCTCAACGGGAGTAGTATGGCCCATTTGTGGAGCCACGGTGAAGGTTTTTTTTTTGTGGGGAGGCTCACGAGCAGAGTTGACTTAAAAAATATAATTACTACTAATATAAAAAAGAAGTAACGTCAAGGCGATATTAATTATTTAATAATTGGTTATTGATTGCTTGATTAGTTTTGGAGAAAATTTAAAATGTCTCTAAGAAATTCCCCATCATGGAAAATTTTTGCGACTGGAGACAACACCACCAACACGCTGAATCTCTCATAAACTTAAACGTGTTTCTATACTGCTGAATGGCAACACTGACTGGTTGCTGGCGAACAGAAATCGTAAGTGTTTGAGGAAAAAGAAGAAGAAGAAGAAGAAGAAGAAGAAGAAAAATGGTGGTGTAACAGTAATTAATCACGTTTTTCTAACTTGAAATTTTAGTATTTAAGCATTTTAGTCTATTTCTGTCTGTTTGTTTGTTTGGATTTTTATGGCGCAAGAGCATCTGGGCTATACTGTTCCTAGAGTTGGAAAAAACCCGGGAATTTTGGAAACTTTGAACATAGAAACCAAGATAGCTAGAAAAAAGGAGGTAGTCCCGTCCTCACCTTTCTGCTTATTGGTCGATTGTGTCAAGTCGACCAATAGAAAGAAAGGTACAGACGAGACTACCTCCTTTATTCTAGCTATTTTGGTTTCTATGTTCAAAGTTTCCAGTGTGCCCAAAATTCTCGGTTTTTTTACAACTCTCACAGCGTCAATCTGTTTTTGTGCGTAAGTTTTATTGCCATCGCATTTCCCAATTAAGTCATAAACCATGAATGAATGCTTCTTTTCTAAAAATAATTATTTCCTTTTATAATAATTGTAAACTTTATGGTATTACAAATGGTGAAGAGTTTTAATGGTAGTTGGCAATAACGATATGTTAAAATAGACGAAAGGAAAAATCCTGCCCCTACCCAAAATTTTTAAACCAATCGTAGGTCAGAAATTTGTCACGTGGAAAGTGGGTGGGGTTTCAACGCGACAGCAAAGGACATAAAGGAAATATACAATAAAACGTCACTAAAAGACCACCTCTATTCAGAGACCACATCCCTTAACGATCACCTTTTCTGGAAACGGATTTTCTTTCTCACTCCATAGACTCATATCTAAATTAAATTACATTCAAAGACCACCTCTCTGAGCGACTGCGTTCACAGACCTGACGGCGGCCGCATTAGGGAGGTCTTTCTGTATCTTTATACTCTGGTGAAAGGGTGTAATTCTAATTGCTAAAAATTTTTTAACAGAGACGTGGATAATTTATGTGCTATTACTGTAAAAAGAAATGCAGTAAAACCTCCTTTAACAACCACCTCTATTTAGCGACTGATTCAACAACGAAATTGATCTCTCTCATCTGAATAAATTGACCACTTTTTATAAGAGAGAACTAGTAGAGACTTAGAAATACCTATACCAAAGTCTTTCGTGTATATTGATCACCAGTCTATGGCGACCATTGCTGTCCATTCCCAGAGGTGGTTGCTTTAGGTAGGTTTTACTGTATATAAAAAATCATTAAATTTTCAAACATTTTAGGATATGAAAATAGATATCCTTATCTATAATCGATTATTGTTACATTCTTAAATTTATTGAACATAAATTAATCGAAATTTTATATAAACAAGTATACATATTATAATGTTATTTAAGTACAAAATTTTATTGATTGAATTAATTTGTACAATATAGAACAACTATGAATGACTGTGTAAAAGTGACTGTGTTGAAAGTATTCTTCTTTAGAATTTACTTTTCCCCACTCCAGACAACTCCCATGTGGTCTAGTGGTTAGGATTCCTGGCTTTCACCCAGGCGGCCCGGGTTCGATTCCCGGCGTGGGAAAACGTTGGTTCCATGGTGTAATGGTTAGCACTTTGGACTCTGAATCCAGCGATCCGAGTTCAAATCTCGGTGGAACCTTTTTCTTTTCCTCCCTCGAAACTTCCACTATTTCTCCAAATTTTTTTATTTTATTTAAAAAAAGGTAACTTGCATTTACTGAAAAATTATCTTGCTCTAAAAAGATTGCTTTTCATTTTTTTTGCTATACTTTTATTTATTTTAAAATATTTAGAAACGCCTATTTTTTTTTACCTTAATAATCAACTGACTTTTTCGCAAGAGACACTTATTTTTTCCTTAACTTCAAAATAATCAGCCAATTTTATTCTTAAAAAAATTAAGTTTCTTCCGCCATTGCTAGACGTACAAATGAAAACAATAATAAAATAAAGAACCAGCATTTTCTCTTCTTCTTACCAAATCGCAATAAAAAATGCTTCAATATTTTGTTTTTAATCTGCGCTAAAAATTTTACTTTTATTTTTAAATCACTTTACAAAAACGGGATAAAGTGGCGCCATCAAGTAAGCTATTAACGATTTAAAAAAAAACAAAAAAAAACAACAACAACTGCGAAAGATGTTTTTGTTTATATGCCATCAAGATTTGTTTGTGGAAAAAAACAAAATCAGGTCGCAGGTTTATTCTACTTTCGGGAAGAAATTAAAAAAGTTAGCAAGCATAGATCGGGATGTGTTTAGAAAATTGGGATCGGGTATTAATTAGCTTTAATATTGAATAAGCATAATTATTTACTATCAATTATTATTAT
>QLNU02015270.1:3825448-3838502 GCA_006491805.2 Dysdera silvatica | reverse complement strand
TTCTAATTTAGTATTTAAGCACACTTTACATCTCACCATTCGATGATCACTTCCAGTATTAAATCTGTTCAGTACGCTGCAATCTTCAATAATTGATTTCTTGTTTGCCAGGATATAGTCAATTTCGCTAGTTCCCCCATTTGGGTGTTTCCATGTCCATTTTCTTTGCGGTTTCTTCTTAAAAAATGAATTCATGATGCTAAGATTTTCAGCTTCTGCAAATTCGATGAGTTGATCGCCACGTTCATTCCTTTCCCCATATCCGTATTTACCAACCGATGTCTCTCCTTGTTCCTGTTGTCCAATTCTTGCATTGAAATCCCCCATGATGAGCTTGATATGTTGTTTCCCTTTTGTGTGTAACTGTTTGATTTCTTCATAAAATTCTTCAACCTCTTCGTCGGTATGGCTTGATGTTGGTGCATATACCTGTACTATCTGAAGTTGGTATCGCTGGGTTAGTTGAACAACGAGCCTCGCTGCTCGATCTGATGTACTTTCAACTTCCAGAAGACAATCTTTAATTCTTTTGTTGATTAAGAAGCCAACACCACTTGTTCTTCCAGTTTCCGTTCCTCTATAATAAAACAAATGTCCGCTTTTAAGTTCCACCAATTCTTCACCTTTTCTTCTGACTTCACTGAGTCCTATAATGTCCCAATTGATCTTTTCAAGTTCCTCTTCCAATTCCTGAAGTTTTGCTTCAGAAGCAAGGGATCGTCCATTATACGTTGCCAAGGTCAATAACAGACGGCAACCTGGGCCATTCCAGTGATTCTTAGCACCCCTGCTTTCATGCCACGCTGACCGCTGAATTGATCAGGAGCACTCCAGCACCTGGAGACTAGGGGGCCATGTTTTTTTTGTGTATTAGCATATTGGAGGAATTAGCCATCATTTCCAAATTATGGCTACTAAAAATTAATTAAAAAGCCATACCATATATATATATATATATATATATATATATATGTGTGTGTGTGTGTGTGTGTGTGTGTGTGTGTGTGTGTGTCGAGATGGCCCAGTGGTATAAGCGCAAACCTACTAACCAGGAAGTGTTTGCTAGGGACAAGGGTTCGATCCCCAGCATGGGGGAAAAAAATAACAAGCGTTACTACGCTCGTTGTGCCATCTCTCGGTGAAAAGTATTAACAATGAATAAAAACAGCGTTACTACGCTCATGGCGCGATGTCTTGATCGGTGAAAGTATTAATAATGAATAAAAATACCATTGGGCCATTAAAACCGGATTTGTAGCCTGCTGACGACATGCCAGCATCCGGAACGCCGTTGGGATAACTATCGGTAACCCAGCGACGTGAAAAAGGCTATCTCAGACTCTGATGATATGAACCATAATGAAAATATGAATGGAGCATCGGTTGTCTCGCTCTTAAATCAGAACCGCGTTCGAGTTTTAAGCAGAGGGGCCAGTTCGAAAAATATGCAACAGTCTCTCCTTGGAGGTGTCGGCGGTTGTAGCGGCGCCTCCAACTGTACGGCTACTAGAACCAACACAGCCCAAAGTGCTTTGCAGCCTAGTATAGGTGCAACCACTAGGGCTGAAAGACCACGCCAGCGCATGTCATGGACAATAGATATGAACACCTACATCATGCGCACCTACTATACGATTACAAAGCTGGAAACAGACATGACAAATTACAGACCCACACTTCACGCCAAATTCGCACAACAGTACCCACACCTGGACATCAGTATAGAAAGGATAACAACCCAACGCAGGAACATAATAACCAGAAATCTCTTAGCAGAGCCCATACTACAAAGGTTAAGAGATGAAGTCGCCAATGACCTGGCAAACACTTCAACCAGTGTGGCCAACCCTGAAGCACCAGCTAGTAGCGCAAGAGAACCGCTCCAACCAAGCATAGAAGAAGAAGAGAGGAGGGACGTGGAGAAAATGGAAGAAGGTTTCCAATGTGCCCTGGCGGAATATGAAGGCTCGGATGCCGCAACAAGGCCAAGAATACCACGCCAACCGGCATCTTGGAAACTCTGCAAAGCAACCAAGATCCTCAATGAACATACTCTACCACTACACCTACAGAACCACAACTCCCTACAGGAAATACACACCGCCATATACTGTGCAGCAGTAGCGGCATCACGCGCCAATGGGTACGAAGTAAGGAACGAAGGCCGAAGTAACAGAGGAAACAAAGCCCAACCACCATGGCAAGTGAGACTGGAGAAAAGAATAGAAGAGCTCCGCAGCAGCATAGGGCGAATAACCCAGTACATGCAGGGAAATAGGAGTAAGAAATTAGTGAGGAAAGTGAAGATGGCCCTTAAGAGAAATAGGATTCATACAAGACACGAAGAGCCCAATAAACACATCAGCGAATATCTGGATACCCTCAAACAAAAACTGGGTGTATACGCCAGAAGACTCCGAAGATACAAAGACTATACCAACAAAAAACAACAGAACATGCAATTCCAAGCAAACCAGAAGGCCTTCTACAGGAAGCTTCGAGAGACCCCAGCGAACAAAGACAAGTACGAAGCCCCAAAGCCAGCAGAAATAGAGACCTTCTGGAAGACACTATGGTCCAATGAAGTACAGCACAAAAGCGCCCCCTGGATTCAGCAAGAAATGGAGGCTACGAGAGGAATAGAGGAGATGGAGTACACGGGCATCACGATAGAGGAACTCCAGCAGGTAATCCAACGTACGCACAACTGGAAAGCACCCGGTATTGACGGCATACACAACTTCTGGTACAAGAAATTTACCAGCGCCCATGGCCCATTAGCCAAGGAACTTACGGCGATAATTGAAGACCCCAGCAAAATGCCTGAATTCCTCTGCAAGGGAATAACTTACCTCCTACCGAAGGACCAGGATACCAGTAACCCAGCGAAATACCGACCCATTACGTGCCTTAACACCCTGTACAAGATACTCACGGGGTGCATCTCTGAAAAAATAAGCCGGCACAGCGAAAGCAACAACTTAATGACGGAAGAACAAAAGGGATGCCAGAAAGGGACTCTGGGATGTAAAGAGCAGCTTACCATCGACTCAGTTATCCTGGAACAAGCAAGAAAACAAAAGCGAAAACTCAACACCGCATACATAGACTACAAGAAGGCTTTCGACTCTGTTCCGCACTCGTGGCTCCTTGAAATACTCAGCATATACAAAGTGCATCCCTCAATCATCCGATTCCTACAGAGCAGCATGAAACAATGGAGAACCCGGTTACAGCTAAACACGCCAGACAGTAAAATAGAAACGGCCGAGATCCCCATCCGCCGCGGAATCTTTCAAGGAGACGCACTAAGCCCCCAGTGGTTCTGCTTGGCGTTAAACCCCTTGTCAAGGATGCTGAACACAAGTAAATACGGATACATGCTGAAGAAAGACAAGAGAAACCTACATAAAGTCTCCCACCTCATGTACGTAGATGACATCAAGCTATACGCGCCAACAATCACCCAACTCCGACAACTCATCAGTATAACAGAGACATTCTCCAAGGACATAGGAATGGAATTCGGCCTCGATAAGTGCAAAATACAGAAGAATAGCAAAGAAGATTTACCAGGCATCGAACTCGAAGACGGGAGACTACTGAAGACCTTGGACGAGGGCGAAACCTACAAATACCTAGGGATAATGCAAAAACGGCAGCAGGAGCACAAGAAAGTCAAAGTCCAGCTCACGCAAGCATTCCAAGAAAGACTTAGAAGCATTGTGAAGACGAAACTGAGCGGGAAGAACACCACGCAAGCAATTAACGCATATGCGGTACCAGTGCTCACCTACTCCTTCGGGATCATCAAATGGTCCAACACTGAACTAGAACAACTCCAGCGGAAAATGAGAACCATCCAGAGAAGAGCCGGACAACTACACCCTGCAACGGCAATTGAACGGCAAACACTACCCCGGGAAGAAGGAGGACGCGGACAAGCGGACCTCAAAGACTTACATGACAAGCAGATCCAGAGCATGAGGCAATACTTCCAGTTGAAGAGTCCCCGATCGCCACTCATCCAAGCCATAATACAAGCAGATGCAAATTACACGCCACTAAACCTGTGTAGTACCGAAGAGCGTGTCCTGGAAACAGCCAACGAACAGAAACTGAGAACTTGGGCCGGAAAACCATTACATGGCAGGCACTACAATGACCTGCAACAACCACACGTTGACAAAAAGGCATCAAATTCTTGGCTGGCCAAAGGCACTCTCCAGCCAGAGACAGAAGGATTCATGCTAGCCATCCAAGACCAAGTGATCGCAACAAGGAACAATCAGAAATTCATCCAGAGAAAAGACATAGAAAGCGACAAATGCAGACACTGTCATGCGGCATCGGAGACAATCCAACACGTGATGGCAGGATGCAAGATCCTTGCGCAGTCAGACTACAAACATAGACACGATCAAGTAGCGAAAATAGTCCACCAGAAATTGGCAGCGAATGCTGGCTTTCTGACAGAAAAATGCCCGTACTACAAATATGAGCCAGAGACCGTGCATGAGAACGAAACACACAAGCTTTACTGGGATAGAGCAATCATAACAGACAAGACAGTCCCACATAACCGTCCTGACATAACCCTCGTCGATAAATCGAATAAGACCACGTACTTAATCGACATAGCAGTACCCAACACCAATAACATACAGACAACCTACACAACGAAAATCACCAAGTACCAAGATCTCAGACATGAAGTACGAGATATATGGGGTATGGAAAAGATCCTCATCATCCCGTTAGTCATCTCAGCAACAGGGATAGTACCAAAAACGCTTGCGACGAATTTGGAGATACTCAACATTGACCCAAACACCTACATTGAAATACAAAAAGCCACAATCCTAAACACGTGTCACATTGTCAGGAAGTTTCTAGACATGGCACATTAAGAAGTGATGTAAAAAGAGGCTTGGGAACATGGCGCTCTGCCCGTCCCAAAGCCTGTTTCCGCCAAGAATGGGCGAGGAAAACTTTTATATATATATATATATATATATATATATATATATTATATGTTACTATTATTATGTAATATATTATTGTACAATTTAATTCTGTATGTATACTCATGGCTGTGCAAGACTTTAATAATATATCAAACATAATTTCTCATTAAAACAGGGAAGTGGTTAGACGTTCGTTACAGAGGAGATACTGAAAGTTACAGTTTTAAAATGTATTTTAATAATATATTTAATAACACTATATGTCTAAGTAAATTAATATATTTTACAATTGCCAATAGAATTATAGGCCAGCGCATCAGCCGCCATTTTCCTTCATATTTCCGGTTTCATTTACCTTGGCGATAAAGGTTTTCCACTTTAGAGCAATGATCGCTATTTTGGCATAAAAATAATCAACAATTCGCAATTACCCGACGATTGTGAATATTGACGCAACTTTTAAGATGTCGCCAATAAATACAATTTGCAACCCTAACTTGGTTTTCTATTAATGTAAAATTATAATGCAGGTAATCAAAACAAACTTTACGCTGCAAACATTCTATGTTTATTCCTCGAATGATTAGAAACATTCCCAGCGGAACACCCACCCATTTCACCTTATTTTATTAAAAATAACACACTTGTAAATCACTCAACTTTAACACAGCAGTGAATAGGATCACGTGATACGATGGTAAGAAAATGGCGGTAGTGCTCCAGCTCGCTTTTCAAAGAGTCTTATATTTCACTAACGTAAAATTTGGGTTAAAAATTTTTACAGCTATACTAAAATTTATGATCTCCCTTATATAGTAGAGCGATAGAAGATTTAAACCTTCGTACATAAAGACATAATGTACACAAAATCTGCCGTAGAAATATATTTTGAATATATTTTTAACCTCAAAGAACAATTTCCATTTTCATGTACAATTTTATGCGAACAAAAAATGTAAAACAAAATTCTACAGAAAATTACGTTGGGAAAAAATATTTTCCAGTTGGGGGGAGGGGGGGGGGGAAGCCCCTCTAGCCTCTGTCTGGATACAGTCCTGCATTAAACATAATTGGTTGAGGGGACCGGATCTGTTAAACTACCCAGAGGTCAAAACAACAATGTCAATCAATCAACGTTTATTGGCGTAGTGATACCAACGCCGATGGTATGGCGTGATTAGATGGTGAAACGTTCGAAAGAAAATAAATATTTCTGCCTTCGGTGGGACCTGAACCCACGACCTTCCACTTGCCGGGCGGAGGGAGGCCTGACCGAGGTCGGTAAATCTTATCCATAATCTGACGATTCAGGGACACATATTAATTAACCTCAGGAAAAGTCTCAGATTTAATTTACTTAGTTTATAAACAAATTGTTTACATAAATACAGATGTAAACAAATATGCTCAAGGAATTCCAACCTGTGGGGGGGGATGAGACCTCGAAGTATGATAAAGTACATATCTATAATAATATTAAGAATATTCAACTGGCACTTAAGAGTGTACTTCGACTAAGAAAGTTAAAAATAAAAAGTGTTGACTCAAAGCACGCGCAAAAACTAATGGCGCGGCTTTGGCAGACGTTTTTCCGATCCATTGACCAAAGGTTTTGTGGCTGGTTGCGAAATGTCGCATTGCAACCAACCAGGAAATTAATTTGCGGAGGTGAAAGGATTTTTTTTTTTTTCGTTTCAGAAGGACAAGGTTTTTCAATTTGAAGAAACGTTTGCGATAACAGGAGCTACTATCTTGCGCCATGGGCAAAAAAAGAGAGTCTTGCGAAAGTTCAGCAATTCTCGGTGGTTTTTAAACTTCGGCATCACTTCCGGAGTAGGTTTCCGCAGGTCAACTGCCTGCGGGCCAGAAGTAAATCTTCAGCTTTCGTAGCGAATTTTTGGGAAAAAGAAACACGTACAGAAATCGTAAAGCAGTAAGAAAATATATTATATCCTTGGGAAGATTTCTTCTTCATTTTATGGCCACGCTAACTAATGCATGTGGGTAAAGAAGAAATTTTTATTTCATTTTTTATCACTCGGATATTGTACGGGGCAGAGAGGAGATAACAAATATATATTTTTTTTAAAGAACCGCTCTGCGCTTTTGTAATCTTTGTCAATATTTCTAAAAGACGTTACAAGAGATTGAAATAAACGTTAATATAAAATTTTAGAGTACAAAAAAGACTATGAACTAAAATTAAAGATCATATCCTTTAAATTAAAAAAAAAAATTATAATAAAGAAATGTCGCTATCAAGTAAACGATTAATTACATAAAAAGGTTAAACACTGGTAAAATAGCAATGAAAAAGATCACTCAAGCTTTCGGACGCATCAGCAGCAGTCCTTCATCAGGAGTAATGACGATGTTATGTTTCTGTCTCTTTTTTATACTTGAAATTTCTGGAAAACCCTTCATCAGAGTAGTCCCGCAGAATGGGAAAACCCAATGAGAACCAATGGGAGGCCTCCAATAGAATCATGGAAGAACCCCAATAGGGACCAATGAGAAACCCACACTGCGGGTTACCTAATTTGGGGATGTCTCATACATTTCAGAGTAAGAGTTGTTTATAAGTTTCTGGAAGTGGTTGTGATGTATTAATGGCTTTCCCGTGTAGTTTGTAAGTTTCCCAAGATTCTAAGAAGAGTCTACTATTCTTGTTTGTGATGTGACGGTGTAGTATTTTTGTTGAGTCCCAGTCGGGTTCGTGTCCGTGTTGTAAAGCGTGTTCTGCCAGACGTGAGGCTATGTCTCCTTTCGCGAGTGCTTGTTTGTGTTCTTTTTTTCTTGTTTTGATCATTCTTTTTGTTTGTCCTATGTAATGTTTGTTGCAGTCTTTGCATGGTATTTGGTATATGGCGCCTGTGAGATCTTCTGGTGGAACTGGGTCTTTAACTTTTGTAAGTTGTTTGCGAAGTGTTGTGACAGGGGAATAGAATGTTTTGATATTTGCCTCTTTAAGGATGCGAGAGATTGTTTCGGAAATGCCGTGAATATATGGAATAGATATGCGGGTGTGAGATGTATTGTTTAAAGATGTACTATTGGGTCTACAGTTTCTGAGAATGAATCGTTTAGGGTATCCATTATTTTTAAGTGCCGTGTGTATGTGTTTTGTTTCTGTGTTTGAAAGTGTTTCATTACTGCAGTGAGAATTCGCTCTAAGACTTAATGTTTTAACAACGGAAGCTTTGTGGCATGTTGGATGATGCGATTTAAAATCGAGATATCTGTCTGTATGTGTGGGTTTACGGTAAACTGAGGTGAAGATTGAGTTATCGTGAGATCTGTGTACAAGAACGTCTAGGAAAGGGAGTTTATTGTTCTGTTCTGTTTCGTATGTGAATTTTATATGTGAGTTTAAGTTATTAAGGTAATGGAAGAAGCTTTGGAGTGTATTAGTTTTAAGTATAACAAACGTGTCGTCGACGTATCTTTTCCAGAATTTAATGTTAAAATTCGGTGAAGACAAAGCAGCTTTATAGATAGAACCATTTGAGGAGAAAACAGCAGAGTCCAGACAAAATTTCAACAATGTGCAGATGTCGTGAGGTGTTAGTGAAGTGCGTTCATGTAGTGTTGTGTCATTTTGGAGGCGTGTAAGTGCGGTGTCGATTGCAAGTGATGTGGGAATGCAAGTGAAGAGAGAAATTACATCGAATGAGACCATGAGGTCGTCGTCGTCAAGTTGTAGGTTATTTAAAGAGGTGCAGAAGGATTGGCTAGTAGAAACAGTGTAGTCGTTATTACCGATTATAGGAGAGAGTAGACGTGCAAGATATTTTGATAGGTTATATGTAGGAGAGCTGCAAAAACTAACTATAGTTTTAAGAGGAATATTTTGTTTATGAATTTTAGGTAATCCGTAGAAGGATGGTAAGCGGCCGGAAGTGCATTTTAAAGAGTCGTAGAGATTAAATGTAAGTTTTTTAGATTTATAGAGTTTTAGAAGGAGAGAGTTCATTTTGGATTGAATTGTTTGTGTAGGGTCTTTTGTGATGCGGGTGTATGTATTTGTATCAGATAAGAGTGTAGAGACTTTATGTAAGTAGTCTGGACGATTTAAGACGACTGTAGTACGGCCTTTATCAGCTGCAACACGTTCGTCGGTGTGAGTATTTTGTAGGGCATTTTCTATGGAAGCGAGAATCTGTGGTGTAGGAATTTTAAGTGGAGCAGGTGAGAAATTTAGGCCGAGTGATAGTACGAATTGCTGTTGTGGTGTGAGATTTTTATTTGAAAGATTTAGTATCCAGTTTTTTGTAAGGAGTTTTGACTGTTTTGAAATAGAAGGTCTAAGGTTGTTAAGTTTACGTGAATGAGTAAGACGAATATGTTCTTGGATTTTAGATTCTTGTGAGCGAGTAGCGGATTTAACTAGGAGCATGGTAAGAAAATCAAGTTTAGTATTTAGAAGGGAAGTAAGAAAGAATATTTCATTTTGAAGCTGAGTAAGAATGCGGTGACAGAGAGAAATTCTAGCGGAAAGAAATTTAAGACTTATGTTATGCGCGATGCGATGTCCAAAGGCTGAATTTACAAGAGGTTTAACTTTAAGTTTGAAAGGGATAAGAAATTCCTTTTTACAGGTGTGATTAAAGTGAAGATGTTCTTTAAAACGGATAACTTTAATGTGTGTTTTGATGTATTTACGAACTATTTGAAGCGTTTCCCGACCACAGTGTAAACGAATAAAATTAAACATGGTGAAGTTGTCAGTGAGTAAGTTTAAGTGCGAGTGAAGTTTAAGCGCGAGTGAAGTTTAAGCGCGAGTGAAGTTTAAGTGTGAGTGAAATTGAGAGGGCGTGAAATTTAAATATTAGTGAAGCGAAGTGCAACTGAAGTTAAGAGTGAATGTTGTTAAGTGTGAGTTAAGCGCGAGTGAAATTAAGTGCGAGCGAAATTTAAGTGTGAGTGAAGTTAAGTGTAAGTGAAATTTAAGAGTGAGTTAAATTTAAAAAGTGAGTGAAATTTAAGTGTGAGTGAAGTTAAGTGCACGTATAAGTGAATGCATGAAAGTAGTTTTCCAAAGTGCTTTTAGGCCAGGTGACATTTGCTTCCAACAAGTGTAATAGCAACCTTGCCTTCGAACTTTTTAGGGTTCAGCATGAAGATCGACACCGCGAATACTATGGAAGGAGTACAATGCACAGTACCGTTTGGAATAAATGAATACTTACTAAGGATCTCCGGCTGGATGATCCGTTACCACAGTCCAGAAACTGGAACGCTGGATGGCTGAAAAGGAAATTCTCATGGCTTATTTCGTATATTAAAAGTTAAATGATATTATTTAAATATCATTAAAAGAATGGTTTTAAAAGAATCAATTGATTATTTAGATAAATACCAGTGGCGTATCGACGAGTCAGACAACGGGTAATCTCCAGTTGTTTACAATACGAATAAAAAACACAATTTATACAAACGCGTGAACATACATACACACATATATTCATATCACAAATAATTAACAATTATACAATAATGTTTGCCACCCACGTATATTTAGCTCAAGCTAGAGCTTTTTTGTTTTTGGAGAAAAAGAGACGCTTTCCCCATCCTGGATTCGAACCAGGGTCCCTCCGTAAAAAACTCACAAAATTCTCGCCCCGGAGGCTTTTCTGTGTTGACCATATTTGGCAATTGTGTTATCCCTGTGAAGGGTAATAATATCTTACAAATATTTAACAACGTAAGTAAAATAACGTAACAAAAATAATAATAAATATAATTTAAAACTACATGATAACGCACTAACTACGTAAAAACATAAATCAACTATTAATCATGTTTTGATTTAATTTAGTTTTTAAACAAATTAGGACATAAAATATATTAATATTAGTAATCGATTTATATCGTTACGTATTCTTAAATTCATTGAGAATATATCCTATTTTGAAATTTATTCGAACGAGTACACATAATGTGGTTTCGAAAACGAAATTTAAGTGAACACATGGAATTTTAAAGTAAGGCATTAACTGTGTTAATAGCGTTCCTCATTAGAATTTATTTTTCCCCTCCCTAGGCAACTCTCATTTGGTCTAGTGGTTAGGGTTCCTGGCTTTGGCCCGGGTTCGATTCCCGGCGTGGGAAAACCTTGGTTCCATGGTGTGATAATTATCACTTTGAATCCAGCGATCCGAGTTTAAACCTCGGTGGAAGTTTGTTTTTTTTCCTAATACTTTTTTATTTTTAGGGAAAAAAAAATGTAGCTTGTTGTTATTGTATGAGGTACCGAGCTCAATCCTCGAGGTATAAGCATATTTTTTTTAAACATGCATTTTGGATTTATGTAAATATTTTTTTAAACTACATCTATAATCATGCATTTTCTGATTTATTAAAAAAAATATTTACTCTTTTAAATATTTTAAAACCGTTTTTTATTTAATTCAAAAGTAGTTACCGAGTTTGTTTGCTTTTGTAATATAATCATCTAACACAAAGTTGTCTAACCCACTGCGGGTCGCAATTCTGCCAGCCAACCGCGTTAACCCGGTCCGCTGACAATTGTTTGGAGAGGAAAAAAAAAAAAATTTCGATTCTTTTTCTTCCAGAAATCGAAAAGAACCGCATGGGTGTCCCCTTTTCATATCACAAGTGAAAAAATAAACTATCGGAAGTGACTCTGAAGGGAAGTGTTTTTTTTTTCCAGAAAACTCTCTGAAACAATTGGCCAGCGAGATTCGTGAAAAATTTGTAAGTAGCCGCTGCCCAAAACAGTTGAACAACCCTGATCTAACATATCGATTTGCAATATAAAACACTAACCTTGTGAAGACAGTTCCTCTTTAGAGTGTATTTATCCCCATTGAAGTCAACTCCCATGTGGTCCAGTGGTTAGGATTCCAGGCTTTGTTTGTTTGTTTGGATGTTTTATGGCGCAAGAGCATCTGGGCTATACTGCGCCAAACGGATTCCTGGCGCCCCGGATTCGATTGCGGTGAAAATCTCGGTGGAATACTTCTTCTTTTTTTTTTTTTAAATAATAAACTACGTTTTCTTGAAAATTTAAAATTTCTCTCACTTTAATTAAAAATAAGAAGCAAGTCTGTTAATTTGAATGAATAAAGGGATAACGCATAGATGATTGAAATTTAACCAATCAAGTACATGCTAGAAAAGATTAAAATGCGCCCCCTACACTATTCTTTTTGTTTCCGGAACTGGAGATTTCCTGTTTAGACGAGGGATTTTTTAGAAATTTAAATAATGAACAGGTTGGGACAGCTGCCAAGTCCGCAAATATGATACTAAAACTAGTAGTTTTTAGTAATATTTTCTATAAACAAAAGTCTCCGTCACAAATCACTGACGTATGCAGGGTAGTGTTGATCGGCTTTATAACACCCCCATTGAGATGGGGTGTGATAAGTTTGCCCGATAAGTCATTTGCCCATTTATATCTGTTCGGAGCTCGGTTATAAAGAGGATGATGCATATGAACTCATTTATAACGAGGATGATGCATATGAACTCATTTATAACGAGGATGATGCATATGAACTCATTTATAACGAGCATAATGGATATGAACTCGGTTTCCTTTTGGGTGGGGTTAGGTGTGGTTGGAAATAAAGAGACACTGATGTTTATTTTGAAATGAACGAAAAAATGCGAGCCTCATTTGAAAAGTCTGATTATAATTATAAATAAATACATAAGTAAATACATAAATAAATAGAGAGACGTAGATACCTATATGTCTCTTTTATATATAAATATGGCGACAGAATTTTTTTAAATAAATGAAAAGAAAACGATTTCTTTTAAATAAAGTAAGAGAAATGTTAAGTTCTTACGTAAACGCAGCTTATTATGAAAGAAATTATTATAAAAGAAAGGTTCCACTGAGATTTGAACTCGGATAGCTGGATTCAGAGCACTAACCATTACACCATGGAACCAACACTTCCCCATGCCGGGAATCGAACCCGGGACGCCTAGGTGAAAGCCAAGAATCCTAACCATAAGACCACATGGGGGCAAAAACATATTCTAAAGCGGAACTCTCTTCACAATATTAATGTTTCGTGTTGCAAATGGATATGTAAGGTGATTATATTGCA
>QLNU02015270.1:3814317-3825348 GCA_006491805.2 Dysdera silvatica | reverse complement strand
GTGGAACCGGCCAGGCCAGTAACCTAGTGTCCTACCCCGCCTTCAAGTGGTGCAGGCTGAGCTTTCTATTTATGTGGCAAATTAATATTTGCTGCACGGATGGAAAGGCGGAAGGGGAGGGCTAATTCACCAACCCGTCTAGCCAGCGTGGTGAAATGATGGCTAATTCCTCCAATATGCTAATACACCAAAAACCATGGCCCCTAGTCTCCAGGTGCTGGAGTGCTCCTGATCAAGGCAGCGGTCAGCGTGGCATGAAAGCAGGGGGTGCTAAGAATCACTGGAATGGCCCAGGCTGCCGTTTGTTATTGACCTTGGCTACGTATAATGGACGATCCCTTGCTTCTGAAGCAAAACTTCAAGAATTGGAAGAAGAACTTGACAAGATCAAATGGGACATTGTAGGACTCAGTGAAGTTAGAAGAAAAGGTGAAGAGTTGGTGGAACTTAAAAGTGGACATTTGTTTTATTATAGAGGAACGGAAACTGGAAGAACAAGTGGTGTTGGCTTCTTAATCAACAAAAGAATTAAAGACTGTCTTCTGGAAGTTGAAAGTACATCAGATCGAGCAGCGAGGCTTGTTGTTCAACTAACCCAGCGATACCAACTTCAAATAGTACAGGTATATGCACCAACATCAAGCCATACCGACGAAGAGGTTGAAGAATTTTATGAAGAAATCAAAGAGTTACACACCAAAGGGAAACAACATATCAAGCTCATCATGGGGGATTTCAATGCAAGAATTGGACAACAGGAACAAGGAGAGACATCGGTTGGTAAATACGGATATGGGGAAAGGAATGAACGTGGCGATCAACTCATCGAATTTGCAGAAGCTGAAAACCTTAGCATCATGAATTCATTTTTTAAGAAGAAACCGCAAAGAAAATGGACATGGAAACACCCAAATGGGGGAACTAGTGAAATTGACTATATCCTGGCAAACAAGAAATCAATTATTGAAGATTGCAGTGTACTGAACAGATTTAATACTGGAAGTGATCATCGAATGGTGAGATGTAAAGTGCACTTAAATACTAAATTAGAACGACAGAAGCTCATTAGGAAACAAGTAAGTAAGAGGGTGGATCTAATGAAACTGAAAGTAAATACCGAGGCATTCAAGTTGGAATTAAAAAATCGCTTTTCTGCACTGGAAGGACTTATTGATGAAAGTGATATCTCAGAAGCAAATGAAAACATTGTTAAGACAATAGTTGAAACTGCTGGGGAAATTGGTGGTGTAACCTGTAAAAAGCACAATAGCAAATTATCTGAGAAGACGAAACAGCTCATGAAAAGGCGAAGAGATATGAAGGTGGACAATCGAAATACCAGTTCCAGGATTGAGTACATAGAACTTTGTAAAACTCTGCGCAAAAGCATGAAAGAAGACATAAGAAAATTCAACTGTGAGCTAGTAAGGAAAGCCATTGAAAATAACAAGAGCCTTAGGGTTGTTAAAGGAAGTTTATCTGTTGGGAAGAAACACATCATTGCATTAAAAGGAGAGGATGGCACCGTAACAAGAAATAGGGAAGAAATACTTAGAAGAGTTGAAGAATTCTACAAAAAACTATATGAAAGTAACAGTGGATTAAACGAAGACGCCGAAATAGTCGAAGGAACAGCTCCTAAAATCTTAAAAGAAGAAGTTTCATTTGCAATAAAAAATATGAAGAAAGGAAGAGCCCCTGGTGATGATGGTATTACATTAGATATCCTAAAAGAAGCTGGAGAATATGTAGAAGACATACTTGCAAAATTCTTTACCAAATGTCTTAACAGCGGTAACATACCAAACCAATGGGATTCTGCAACAGTAATTCTTTTGCATAAAAAAGGTGATAAAGAGGATTTGAAAAATTACCGACCAATTAGCTTGTTACCTGCTATTTATAAAATCTTCACAAAAGTTCTAACACATCGCCTGCAGAAAAAATTAGATGCAGCTCAACCAAGAGAACAAGCTGGATTTCGAAGTGGATTCAGTACAGTGGACCATATTCAAGTATTAAGAGAATTAATTGAAAGAACACATGAATATGAACTTCCATTGTGTGTTGCATTTATTGACTATGAGAAGGCCTTTGACTCTATAAAAACATCAGCAGTCATCAACTCTTTAAGATCAACAGACATTGAGGATGTGTACATTGACATGGTGAAACGTGTGTATAAAAATGCAAGTGCAAAATTTCGGTTACATAAAGATACCAAAACTATCAAACTTGGCAAAGGGGTGAGGCAGGGAGATACCATTTCTCCAAAACTTTTTACTTCTGCTTTACAGATGATTTTTCAGCTGATAAATTGGAATACATATTATAATGATGATATATATATATATATATATATATATATATATATATCATCATCATCATATTCAACCATTATCTATCCACTGCTGGATGAAGGTCTCTCCAAATGCTTTCCACACAAGTCTATCCTGAGCAATTCGCTTCCACGTCACCCCAACCTGTTTTCTTATTTCATCCACCCATCTAGTTTGAGGACGTTTTCTAGGTCTTCGGTGGTCTCTTGGAATCCAGTTCAGAATTTCTGTTGTCCATCGTTGATCAGTTCTTCTTGCAATATGCCCAGCCCATCGCCATTTCAGCCCTTTTACTTTAACAATGATGTCCTCTACTCTAGTTTGCTCTCTCACCCAAGTGTTTCTTTTTCGATCTCTCCTAGTTATTCCAAGCATGCACCTCTCCATGCTCCTTTGCGTTGTCTGTAACTTTCGTATTGCTCCAACTGTTAGACTCCATGTCTCTGATCCATAAGAGAGGACTGGCAATACACACTGGTTGAAGACCTTTCTTTTTAGACACAAAGGCAATTTCCCCTTCAGGATAAAACTGTTTCTTCCAAATGCACTCCAGCCAAGTTTAATACGTCTGTTGAGTTCTTTCATAATGTTGCCATCCATTGAAATCAGCTGGCCAAGGTAAATATATGAATCAGCAATTTCTAGCTCAATGTTGTCAACTTGTATTTTTGTTTCCTCTACGAAATTATTGAACATGATCTTAGTTTTTTGTAGGTTCATCTTGAGTCCAACTTCTTCACTTCTAGTTGAGAGCTCTTGTACCATGTCTTGGAGTTCTAATGGGTCCGTTGAAAAAATAACAATGTCATCAGCAAACCGCAGATGATTTAAATATTCACCATTTATTTTTATTCCCTTGTTATTCCAATTTATCAGCTGAAAAATCATCTGTAAAGCTGAAGTAAAAAGTTTTGGAGAAATGGTATCTCCCTGCCTCACACCTTTACCAATTTTGATAGTTTTGGTATCTTTATGTAACCGAAATTTTGCACTTGCATTTTTATACACACATTTCACCATGTCAATGTACACATCCTCGATGTCTGCTGATCTTAAAGAGTTGATGACTGCTGATGTTTTAATAGAGTCAAAGGCCTTCTCATAGTCAATAAATGCAACACACAATGGAAGTTCATATTCATGTGTTCTTTCAATTAATTCTCTTAATACTTGAATATGGTCCACTGTACTGAATCCACTTCGAAATCCAGCTTGTTCTCTTGGTTGAGCTGCATCTAATTTTTTCTGCAGGCGATGTGTTAGCACTTTTGTGAAGATTTTATAAATAGCAGGTAACAAGCTAATTGGTCGGTAATTTTTCAAATCCTCTTTATCACCTTTTTTATGCAAAAGAATTACTGTTGCAGAATCCCATTGGTTTGGTATGTTACCGCTGTTAAGACATTTGGTAAAGAATTTTGCAAGTATGTCTTCTACATATTCTCCAGCTTCTTTTAGGATATCTAATGTAATACCATCATCACCAGGGGCTCTTCCTTTCTTCATGCTTTTTATTGCAAATGAAACTTCTTCTTTTAAGATTTTAGGAGCTATTCCTTCGACTATTTCAATGTCTTCGTTTAATTCACTGTTACTTTCGTATAGATTTTTGTAGAATTCTTCAACTCTTCTAAGTATTTCTTCCCTATTTCTTGTTACGGTGCCATCCTCTCCTTTTAATGCAATGATGTGTTTCTTCCCAACAGATAAACTTCCTTTAACAACCCTAAGGCTCTTGTTATTTTCAATGGCTTTCCTTACTAGCTCACAGTTGAATTTTCTTATGTCTTCTTTCATGCTTTTGCGCAGAGTTTTACAAAGTTCTATGTACTCAATCCTGGAACTGGTATTTCGATTGTCCACCTTCATATCTCTTCGCCTTTTCATGAGCTGTTTCGTCTTCTCAGATAATTTGCTATTGTGCTTTTTACAGGTTACACCACCAATTTCCCCAGCAGTTTCAACTATTGTCTTAACAATGTTTTCATTTGCTTCTGAGATATCACTTTCATCAATAAGTCCTTCCAGTGCAGAAAAGCGATTTTTTAATTCCAACTTGAATGCCTCGGTATTTGCTTTCAGTTTCATTAAATCCACCCTCTTACTTACTTGTTTCCTAATGAGCTTCTGCCTTTCTAATTTAGTATTTAAGCACACTTTACATCTCACCATTCGATGATCACTTCCAGTATTAAATCTGTTCAGTACACTGCAATCTTCAATAATTGATTTCTAGGTTGCCTGGATATAGTCAATTTCACTAGTTCCCCCATTTGGGTGTTTCCATGTCCATTTTCTTTGCGGTTTCTTCTTAAAAAATGAATTCATGATGCTAAGGTTTTCAGCTTCTGCAAATTCGATGAGTTGATCGCCACGTTCATTCCTTTCCCCATATCCGTATTTACCAACCGATGTCTCTCCTTGTTCCTGTTGTCCAATTCTTGCATTGAAATCCCCCATGATGAGCTTGATATGTTGTTTCCCTTTGGTGTGTAACTCTTTGATTTCTTCATAAAATTCTTCAACCTCTTCGTCGGTATGGCTTGATGTTGGTGCATATACCTGTACTATTTGAAGTTGGTATCGCTGGGTTAGTTGAACAACAAGCCTCGCTGCTCGATCTGATGTACTTTCAACTTCCAGAAGACAGTCTTTAATTCTTTTGTTGATTAAGAAGCCAACACCACTTGTTCTTCCAGTTTCCGTTCCTCTATAGTAAAACAAATGTCCGCTTTTCAGTTCCACCAACTCTTCACCTTTTCTTCTAATTTCACTGAGTCCTACAATGTCCCATTTGATCTTGTCTAGTTCCTCTTCCAATTCCTGAAGTTTTGCTTCAGAAGCAAGGGATCGTCCATTAAACGTAGCCAAGGTCAATAACAAACGGCAGCCTGGGCCATTCCAGTGATTCTTAGCACCCCCTGCTTTCATGCCACACTGACCGCTGCCTTGATCAGGAGCACTCCAGCACCTGGAGACTAGGGGCCATGGTTTCTGGTGTGTCAACATAATGGAGGAATTAGCCATAATTTCACCACGCTGGCTAGACGGGTTGGTGAATTAGCCCTCCCCTTCCGCCTTTCTATCCGTGTAGCAAATATTAATTTGCCACATAAATAGAAAGCTCAGCCTGCACCACTTGAAGGCGGGGTAGGACACTAGGTTACTGGCCTGGCCGGTTCCACACATCGTCACATACGTTCAGCGTGTGGGTCTCCTTCCAGTTAGATACCAGCAACCCTTTTGCAGGCCATATATATATATATATATATATATATATATATATATATATGAAAGCGGTTAGTAGTCAATATATTCAAGAGGGCCTAAGTACTTTTAAATTAACCACTTTTTTAATTAACTTTTTTACCGAATTTTCGCAAATATTTTTTATTCGATTTTAACAATTCACGTACTTTGATTCAACATGTATTATTATTAAAAAATCCTTATTCAAACATTTTTCTCCCATAAAATGTAAAATAAGTGGTGGGAGGGGGGCGATTTGCAACGCAAAATATCAACTTTGTGAAGAGAGCTCTTCTTTTGGATGTATTTTTCCCAAAGGCAACGGCCTGCCATTTGATCTAGTGGCTAGGATTTCCGGTTTTCACCCAGGCGGCCCGGGTTCTATTTCCTACATGGGAAAGCGGTGGTTCCGTAGTGTTATGATTAGATGATGTACTTTGAATCCAGCGATCGGAGTTCAAAACCCGGTGGAAACTATTTGTTTCCATACTTTATTAAATTTTTAAAAAAAATTATAAAAGTGGCTTGCCTTCACTGTATAATATACCTAGTTTGATCCTCGAATTGTAAGCATCACCTTTTTTGTTTTAAGCATACGTTTTTGATTTAAGTAAATAATTTTTTAAATATATCCGAAAGAATTCCTTTATTGATTTATTTAAAAAAATATTAAATCATGTAAATATTTCAAATTCAGTCATCTCTTACCACTAAATTTAACTATGTATGTATTTATTTTGCATGTAACCTCCATAAGGCGGAAACTGCATACTACAGAATTTTTTTCCGGTCCCGTGAGTTTCCGCCTTAGACAGGTTTCACTGTATTCGTTTACGAGGAAAAAAACGCACGCTGTTTTTCTTTCATAGAAGACTTAAAATGGTTTACGTTGCATACATTGAGGCTATGGTTATGGAAATTTTCATTATGGATTAGTTTTAATATTAAAAAAAACATTTTCTTTCTCGATGAATCCTCTACTTTTGTTTAATTCATTTCCTACCTTTTCTTCTTTTTCCAGTCCTGTTACTTTTCTACCCTTACCCTTTTTTATTTTTTCAATCAAACGCCTATATTTCTTTAATGCCGGCTTTTGCTTTTTATTTTAAAAAAAAATGCATTTTAATTTATTAAACATGTGTCTGCTCTTTTATATCTTTAAAATACCTCTTTATTTATTTCCAAAGGATGGTAAGTTCAAGTATGACGTCAGCGTATTTGTTGGATGGCAGTGGCTGTTGTGCTCATTTTCCTATGTTAGCCATTGGTAATTTTCGCTTACGGGGAGGGGGTATAAAATTGCCAAAACATTGCTTACGATATGCGTGAAATCTCCCGTAGTAACCGAAGTTTTCTTTTTTCAATTTTAACATTACTCAGTAGCATGTACCCAAAGGGGTTTAGGTATTTTTAAATTAACCATTATTTTATTTTATTTTTTTTCAAACGAATTTTCGCAAATATTTTTTATTCAATTAACAATTCACGTGTTTAGATTAGATATGTATTATTATGAGAAAAAAAACCTATTCTAAAATTTTTCTGCAAAAAATATAAAATAAGAGGTGGGGGGGGGATTTGCAATATAAAATATCAACTTTGTGAAAGGAATACTACTTTTGGATGTATTTTCCCCAAATGCAGCCATTTCCCATGTGATCTAGTGGTTAGGATTTCTAGTTTTCACCCAGTCGGCCGTGGTTCGATTTCCGGCATTGTTTGTTTGTTTTGTGGTTTTACGGCTCAAAGACTACAATGGTCATGCTGCGCCGGGACCTACTGTTTTCCGAGGAATCCGAACCTCTTATGGCCTAGGGAACCAAACCCCGGACTACAGTGAGCAGTGCGATCTTTTTATGAGATCTCTGAGTAAGCGTTCTTTGTACACTGTTGGGAGTCGAACCCGGATTAACGGCGTACTAGGCGAACGCGTTACCACACTGCGCCACTTCAGGGCAAAAAGATGCTCCGGCATTGGAAAACGAAGGTTCCGTGGTGTAATGCTTAGAACTCTTGATTTCGAATCCAGCGATCTGTGTTCAAAACCCGGTGGAACTTTTTTTTTTTTGTAATTTTTAAAAATAATTATAAAAGTGACTTGTTTTCACTATATATGATAACTATTTCGATCGTCGAAGTATAAGCATCATTTTTTTTAAAACATACGCTTTTTGATTTAAGTAAATAATTTTTTAAATATATCAAAAAGCATGCATTTCTTTGATTTATTTAAAAAAATATATTAAATCTTGTAAATATTTCAAATGCATTTTTTGTTTAATTCAAAAGTTGTCACTGAGTTTGTTCGTTCCTTTGGTTTTGCAATATAATCATTTAAAACATCGACTTGCAACATGAAACATTAACCCTTTGAAGAGAGTTCCACTTCAGAATATATTTTTCTTAACTGCAGGTACCTCCCATGTGGTCTAATGGTCAGGATTCCTGGCTTTCACCCAGGTAGTGCGAGTTAAATTCCCGGCACCGGGAAAAGTTGGTTCCATGGTGTAACGGTTGCACTCTGAATCCAGCTATCCGAGCTCAAATCTCGGTGGAACCTCTGCTTTTTCTTTAGTTTTAAAAAATTACGAAAGCGGCTAGTCAGCAATATATTAAGATACCTAGTTCGACCCTCGAAGTACAAGCACCATCTTTTTTTTTTATAACATATTTTTATGATTTAAATAAATAGTTTTTAAATATATCAGAAAGTATGCATTTTATGATTTATTTATAAATTATTCACTCTTGAAGATATTGCAAATCCTTTTTACGGCACCGGGAGAATTGGTTCCATGGTGTAACGTTTGTTTGTTTGTTTGGGTTTTTATGGCGCAAGAACATCTGGGCTATACTGCGCCAAACACGGCTTGCACTCTGAATCCAGCTATCCGAGCTCAAATCTCAGTGGAATTTTCTTTTTTTCGTAAATAATAATCTACGTTTATTTAAAAACTGAAGATTTCTCTTACTTTATTTTAAAAAAAACACATTTTTTTTCTTTTTTAAAAAAAAAAATTTGGTCGTTTTATTTACATTTAAAAGACACGTATATACATATAGGTATCTACGCCTCTCTTTTCATTTATTTATTTATTTATTTATGATTATAAACAGCTTTTTCGCATTTTGCTTGCATTTTATTGTTCATTTCAAAATAAAGATCAGATTCTCTTCATTTCCTACCAACCTCCAACTAAAAAGTGAAATAAAGAAATCAAAATAATACATCCAAAATCCGACATTGCTGTAAGAACAAATAAAAACATCCACAGAAAGAAGGAACGGGAGTTTCCTCTTATTTTTACAAAATTTCATTAAAAGACAATGCTTCCATACTTTCTAAACCTCTGCAAAAAAATTTACTTTTGTTTTTACATCTCTTTAACAAAAAACGGATAAAATAGTGCCATCAATAAAAGCTGTTAACAAGTAAAAAAATAGGCGAAGGGTGTTTTTATTTATATACCATCAAGTACGAGTATTTGCTAACAAAAGAAAAAAGAACGTACGCTGTTTTTCTTTCGGAAAAGACGTAAAATTGTTTACATTGCATAGATTGAGGCTATGCTTAAGGAAATTGGGATTATGGATTAGTTTTAATATTAAATAAGAATTTTCTTTTTCGATGAATCTTACACTTTTTTTAATCAATTTCCTATCTTTTTTTTTTCGTCCTGTTACTTTTCTGCCCTCGCCTTTTTTTAATTTTTCAATCAAGCTTTTATTTTTTTAATGTCCACTTTTGCTTTTAATTTACAAAAAAAAAATGTGTTGCAATTTATTAAAAATGTGTTTGCTCTTTTATATATTTAAAATACCTCCTTCATTTATTTCCAAAGAATGTCAAGTTCAAGCAGGCACCTTTGTTGGGACGGAGTTGCTGTTGTGTTTGTTTTCCTATGTTCGCCAGTGTTAATTTTCGCTTGCCGGGGGGGCGAGGGGTATGAAATTGCCAAAATATTGCTTACGGAATGCTTGAAATCTCCGGTAGTGATCGAATCTTTCCTTTTCAATTTTAGCATTAATCTCTAGCATATAGTCAAGGGAGTCTAGGGAATTTTAAATTTCCCACTATTTTAAATAATTATATTTAATTATGGAAATCGCTTGTCGTTATAAGATGCATAGTTCGTTCCT
Organism: Dysdera silvatica; assembly: GCA_006491805.2. Lineage (NCBI taxonomy): Eukaryota > Metazoa > Arthropoda > Arachnida > Araneae > Dysderidae > Dysdera > Dysdera silvatica. The sequence goes on along the minus strand of QLNU02015270.1, from coordinate 3,815,620 downwards.
CGAAGTATAAACATCATCTTTCAGTTTTAAATTAGCTTCTTTTTCTAAAGAATTTTCGCAAATAATTTTTATTCAATTAACAATTCACGTACTTAGATTAGATATGTATTATTATTAAAAAAAACTATTCAAAAACTTTTCTCTCATAAGATATAAAAAAAGAGGGGAGGACACGATTTGCAATATAAAATATCAACTTTGTGAAGAGAGTTCTGCTTTAGAATGTATTTTTCTCAAGGGCCCCCATATCCCATGTGATCTTGTGGTTTGCATTCCCGGTTTTCACACGGGCGGCCCGGGTTCGATTTTCGGCATTGGAAAGCGGAGGTCTATGGTGTAATAGGTTGCCCTCTGGACTTTGAATCCAACGACACCAGTTCAAAGCCCGGTGGGGCCTTTTTTTTCCAAAATTTATTTTAATTTTTTAAAAAAAACTATAAAAGTGATTAGTCTTCAGTATATGAAATACCTAGTTCGATCCTCGAAGTGTAAGCATTATGTTTGTTTTTTGTTTTTTTTTAAGCATATGTTTTTGATTTAAGTAAATAATTTTTTAAATATATCAGAAAGAATGCATTTTTTGATTTATTTAAAAAAATATTAAATCATGTAAATATTTCAAATTCATTTTTTATTTAATTCAAAAGTTGTCACCGAGTTCGTTTGTTCCTTTGGTTTTGCAATATAATCATCTAACATGTCGACTTGCAAAATGAAACATTAACTCTTTGAAGAGAGTTCCACTTTAGAATATGGTTTTCCTCGCTGTCGGTACCTCTCGTGTGGTCTAGTGGTTAGGATTCCTGGCTCCCACCCAGGTGGCCCGGGTTCGATTCCCGGCGTGGGAAAACTTTGGTTCCATGGTGTAATGGTTAGCACTCTGGACTTTGAATCCGGCGATCCGAGTTCAAATCTCGGTGGAACCTCTGCTTTTTCTTTAGTTTTAAAAAGAAAATTACGAAAGCGGCTAGTCAGCAATGTATTAAGATACCTAGTTCGACCCTCGAAGTACAAGCACCATCTTTTTTTTTTATAACATATTTTTATGATTTAAATAAATAGTTTTTTAAATACATCAGAAAGTAGGGATTTTATGATTTATTTATAAATTATTCACTCTTGAAGATATTGCAAATCCTTTTTTTATTTAATTGAAAAGTAGCCACCGAGTATGTTTGTTTCTTTGTTTTTGTAATATATTCATCTAACATATTGCAACATGAAACATTAAAATTTGGAAGAGAGTTACGCTTTAGAATGCGCTTTTTCCGACGGCAGGCATATGTTCCGTAGTCCAGTGGTT
>QLNU02015270.1:3797259-3814217 GCA_006491805.2 Dysdera silvatica | reverse complement strand
TGGAAGAGGAACTTGACAAGATCAAATGGGACATTGTAGGACTCAGTGAAGTTAGAAGAAAAGGTGAAGAGTTGGTGGAACTTAAAAGTGGACATTTGTTTTATTATAGAGGAACGGAAACTGGAAGAACAAGTGGTGTTGGCTTCTTAATCAACAAAAGAATTAAAGACTACCTTCTTGAAGTCGAAAGCACGTCAGATCGAGCAGCGAGGCTCGTTGTTCAACTAACCCAGCGATACCAACTTCAGATAGTACAGGCATATGCACCAACATCAAGCCATACCGACGAGGAGGTTGAGGAATTCTATGAAGAAATCAAACAGCTACATACCAAGGGGAAACAACACATCAAGCTCATCATGGGAGATTTTAATGCAAGAATTGGACAACAGGAACAAGGAGAGACATCGGTTGGTAAATACGGATACGGGGAAAGGAATGAACGTGGCGATCAACTCATAGAATTTGCCGAAGCTGAAAATCTTAGCATCATGAATTCATTTTTTAAGAAGAAACTACAAAGAAAATGGACATGGAAACACCCCAATGGAGGAACCAGCGAAATTGACTATATACTGGCAAACAAGAAATCAATTATTGAAGATTGCAGCGTACTGAACAGATTTAATACTGGAAGTGATCATCGAATGGTGAGATGTAAAATGCACTTAAATACTAAACTAGAAAGGCAGAAGCTCATTAGGAAACAAGTATGTAAGAGGGTGGATTTAAAGAAATTAAAAGAAAATACCGAGGCATTCAAGTTGGAATTAAAAAATCGCTTTTCTGCACTGGAAGGACTTATTGAAGAAGTTGACATCTCAGAAGCAAATGAAAACATTGTTAAGACAATAATTGAAACTGCTGGGGAAATTGGTGGTGTAATATGTAAAAAGCAGAATAGCAAATTATCTGAGAAGACGAAACAACTCATGAAAAGGCGAAGACTTATGAAGGTGGACAATCAAAATACCAGTCGCAAGATCGAGTATGTAGAACTTTGCAAAACTTTGCGCAAAAACATGAAAGAAGATATAAGAAAATTCAATTGTGAGTTAGTAAGGAAGGCCATTGAAAGCAACAAGAGCCTTAGGGTTGTTAAAGGGAGTTTGTCTATTGGGAAGAAACACATCATTGCATTAAAAGGAGAGGATGGCACTGTAACAAGAAATAGGGAAGAAATACTTAGAAGAGTTGAAGAATTCTACAGAAAGCTGTATGAGGGAAACAGTGGATTAAACGAAGACTCTGAGATAGTCGAAGGAACAGCTCCTAAAATCTTAAAAGAAGAAGTAGCATTTGCAATAAAAAGTATGAAGAAAGGAAGATCCCCTGGCGATGATGGCATTACATTAGATATCTTAAAAGAAGCTGGAGAACATGTAGAAGACATACTCGCAAAATTCTTTACCAAATGCCTCAACAGTGGTAACATACCAAACCAATGGGATTCTGCAACAGTAATTCTTTTGCATAAAAAAGGTGATAAAGAGGATTTAAAAAATTACCGACCAATTAGCTTGTTACCTGCTATTTATAAAATCTTCACAAAAGTGCTAACACATCGCCTGCAGAAAAAATTAGATGCAGCTCAACCAAGAGAACAAGCTGGATTTCGAAGTGGATTCAGTACAGTGGACCATATTCAAGTATTAAGAGAATTAATTGAAAGAACACATGAATATGAACTTCCATTGTGTGTGGCATTTATTGACTATGAGAAGGCCTTTGACTCTATTAAAACATCAGCAGTCATCAACTCTTTAAGATCAACAGACATCGAGGATGTGTACATTGACATGGTGAAACGTGTGTATAAAAATGCAAGTGCAAAATTTCGGTTACATAAAGATACCAAAACTATCAAACTTGGCAAAGGTGTGAGGCAGGGAGATACCATTTCTCCAAAACTTTTTACTTCAGCTTTACAGATGATTTTTCAGCAGATAAATTGGAATAACAAGGGAATAAAAATAAATGGTGAATATTTAAATCATTTGCGGTTTGCTGATGACATTGTTATTTTTTCAACGAACCCATCAGAACTCCAAGACATGGTACAGGAGCTCTCAACTAGAAGTAAAGAAGTTGGACTGAAGATGAACCTACAAAAAACTAAGATCATGTTCTAAATCTGCCCCTGATCAGGGAACTCCTCAACCAGCCCATTATTCTGATAGGGGCAGAAATTATCATTATGTATGGATTGCTGAGCTGGAATTGCCAAACCCACCCTCAAATGCCCTTCCGGATCTGATACTATCTACAGCACATAACTTCGGGGCATATAAGTATAAAATAATAATGTGATACAAGCACAAATGCTCAAGCCGAATTAAACCTGAGATGCACTTCTGAAGTGAACTAATAAAATGAAAAAAATATTAAAAAAGATTAAAAAAAAAACAGTGGATATTGTACTGAACTAGAAATTTGTCAAAGCCGAAGTATGGCTATTCTGATAGCGGGATTCCCCTGAAAATAAATTTGTGATAAGCCTTCAAATATACTTAAATGTACTTACTTGCCAAACTTCTAAAGAGGGGAGTGAAAAAAAATGACTCAAAGCTTGCCTAATTATGAAAATTATGACCTCAAAATGTCGTTTTGCAGACCACTAATTTGAAAATCTTTTAAGGAAAAAAAACCATGGAACCATTTTCTATAAAAGGGAGGACATTACAAAAAATTAAATTTTGATGGTAAAATTACAAGATGATGCCTGAAGGCAAAATGGATATTTTCTCATTTATTTCTTGTATTAGGTATTTATATTTCGTAGTTCCAATAAAGGTGATACATCTTTATTCATCGTTATTTTTGTATTTTAATTTTATTTTATAATTTATTGCAATTTATAGAGCTATTGCAAAAACATAAAAACCTGTTAGTGAATATAAAACGTGTTTTTTCTAATTAATAACTGCCAAATATAAATTTAAAATAAATATCAATGCTGAAAAATGCAAGAATTACACATTTTTCATGCTTAGTGCCCGTATTCGATGTAAAGTCTATGTTAATAACAGGGTGTCTATCCAAATTCTATTTCAAACTTACCTGATTTTTCCAGGTTTCCAGACCAAATCTTAATCGATTTCCAGTCGCTAATTACAGTAAACAACACACAATGCGCCCGCGAAAATTTGCCCAATCAAAATAAGTTTCAAGACCATAAAAATCCATTAATGCAAACCCCAAAGCCATTTATAACTCAATTATAGTGAATTTACAAATTCAAAAGCTGTATTAAAAAGTGTATTTCTTTACACTAAAAACTTGCACTAATTAAATATTTACAGCAACATTTCCATTTGGCCCTTTTCAAGTTCATTATAAAAGAGTTTAACTATATAATCGCAAAGCTGATGCTTCATCTTCTATTTCATTTAAAATGTGTATGACTATATATAACAAAAAGGAGATTGGTATGATCAAAATCCCTTACAGATTAAATAGTTTGGCTAAAAACACTTCTCTTTTCAAGTTTTAGTTATATATTTGGCAAACATTTTCTCCTGAGAAATATATGGGTTTAATAATTTTACATAAATTATATTATGATTTTGGTTGAGGGAAATGTGTGAGGACTTTTGTCCGACAATTTGGGGAACAAGAATTTGTGATTTTTGTCAAAATGTATGAGTTTCTAAAACTTTGCTTGCCTTAGCGCTTCTAATTTTGCCATGAACATTCTATTTTTCAGAATGCCCCCTCCCCACTTTTTTCAGATTTTTCTTTCTTTCTTTCTTTCTTTCTTAATATTCTCAAATTTATGGTCTGAAAATGAGACCTTCTGGTCAGAATTTTGATAATTTTGATAATTCAAAGTTCGAGATTTTTTCCATCCCTTTTTACAAGTTTGATAAGTAAATATATATATATAGGTAGTTTTGCGGTCCTATTACAAATTTTGTTTCCGTGGTAGGCGGGGACCGGTCCCTAAGGTCCCCTCCTCTGGATACGGGCATAGACCAGGGCTTACCATAATTAGTACAATTTCGCAACTGGTCCAACGCATAAGAAAAGATTCAGCAACATTTCGAGAACTAATGGTTTCTTTATCAAGCGAAGCGTCGAGAATATAAGTATATCCTGCATTTACACCCCGTAGTTCTTGGTTTTCCCAAAGCAGTCCCGTACCTGGGATTTTCCCCCCATCTTTCTACACACAGTTTGTATGATTCAGACGTACGTTTTGAGATGTTCTGGGCTAGGTTTCGCAACGGAAAAGTCTCCCAAGATTCAAGAAACAGTCCACAGTGCTTGGGAGAAAGGGCATGCTCTTGATTGAAATTCTGCAAAGGTTCTTCATGAAAATGTGACTTCTGGCCTTTGTAGACTTTTCCTTGAGTCATGGGAGACTTCGAAATCGAGCCATTGACATCTCGAAACGTACGTCCGAATCCAGGCCGTAGCCAGGGTTTAATTCCGGGGGGGGGGCTAATTTTTTTACAAAATAACGAATAAAGATGTGTTACCTTTATCACAAAGAAGAAATATAAATAGATCGCCCATGCAGTGGCCTAAGAAAGAGAGAAGCTTAGGGCGCTCAACCCCCCTACATCCAAGAAAAATTCCAATTGAATAATGTTGTTGGACTATAGTTTCTTGTGGATTTATAATCTTCCCCCTTTTCATAGCCCCCTCGAGGCGCCCATGTAAAGGATTTTAGAGGGAGCAATACTTAAATTCTCCCGGGCGCTCGCAATCCGCTGTACGTTGCTGCCGCGGTCAGAATTTTGATAATTCAAGATATGAGCGAGTTTCTCCCCCACTTTTTACAAGTAAATACATATACGTAGGTTTGAGGTCCTATTACAAATTTTGCTTCGGGGGGGGTCCCTAAGATCCCCCCTCTGGATCAGCGCCCCCTATATTGAAAGCCTATACACTGAAAACCGAAAGTCCAATATGTATTTCAAGAACCACTTAATAAGTGTGAAACTGATGAGAAGAATATTTTTTTGAATAAATTCCTAACCTGGTTAAAAAAAAAGGAAAAATTTGAATTATAAAACTAGCGTATTGACCAAATAAACATATACTGCTTTAGAACATACAACTCACTGTGTATTGAAACTTGTTACTTACTGTGTAAATAACTTAGGATTCTCATATATTTTGACTGGAAAAATCCAACGGATGCTTTAGAGCGAAGGTTTGTCAGATTCAGACAACTTTCAGGTACTTAATATTTGATATCTTTGCGACAAAATTATTTGAAACGGAAAATAAACTACGCCTTCAAAGCATTTGTCCTTTAAAACTAAAATCTTTTAAATATGGTGAATCCCTAGTAATTTTAAATAATAATGAAATAGAATTAGAAACCTCCCAAATACTCAATGAACTTCCAACTTTCTCTCAAAGCATTACCATTTCAGATGATGATATTTTTGGCATAACTTATAAAATCCCTGTGACAGCTTATGTAGCAGGATATTGTGTGTTTGCTGTTATTAAAAAATTTCATAAATGTACTTTTTGCAATCAAATTTAGTCGTTGAATCTGTTGAAGAATCTTGTGAAAGTTTATTTATAGGAAAGATGGATAGAAGTGGATTAGTATACCCTCACCTTGAAATTTTGTGCATTATAATTCATGTATATATACTTGTTCAAAAATTGGTCTCCATTCCTTTTGAAAAGTTTTTCTTAAATGTTAGCAATCAATGACACTTAGTAGTTAATTTAGCAATTGTTTTAAGAGAAAAAGAAATTTTCTTAACGAACAATTGCCCTGATCGTTATTCTGCCACTGTAGTAACTAAGTATATTATTATGGCTGTCACAAATACATTTTTAAATAAGTTACTGCAAGGAAAGAAATGATGTAAAGAGATTGGAAAATAAGAAAAAAAACTTGGAACATTAAAAAAGTAGTTAGCTAATATTAGTATGTACCGTAGTGGTTCCCTTACGTTTATGGGTGAATCCATTTTAAATCACCCAAGAAAAATATAAATTTGTTGCTTGACGATTTATTATTATTATTATTTTTTTTGCTTGAGTGTTTCTTAGCGTGTTGAGAGTTAAAAATTATGGTTTAAAAATTTTTTTTTATCGTCAATCATTTAATTAATTAATAATTGATGGTTATAATTGTTGAAGTACGTGTATTATACATGAGTTGGTTACGTAATGTTACTAAATTAGTCATTCAACATTTGTTGAAACATCTGTATGGACTAAGTTTTGATCTAAAAATTGCAGCTATGTATTTTGTGTCAGGTTTCTGTGATCACACACACACACACATATATATTAAGATAAATAATGTCTATCAACTGAGTGTTTATGGTGTTAGTAGAATATTGCAATGTGTGTAGCCATGTTGAAACGAAAGCTTTGGTATGGAATTCCTTATAAAAATAATTGCAACCAAAAATAGTTGCGGCGACCCACAGAAACCTGTTCGCGACCTCTTAGAGGGTCGCGACCCAGGTTGGGAACCACTGGTATAGGGAATCAAACCACCGACCACGGAGTGGCGTAAAAAATAGAAAGCCCTAGGTATCCCCCCCTCCCCCCAAGTTTACGTTACATTTAGCCCTCAGGTTACGCCTATGCCTACATGATTTGAGAAGAGGTAGATGGAAACAACCATTGAATTTGTTTCTTATCAGTCTTAAAAATAATAAATTGAATCTCTTTCTTTCTCTCAATTATATTTCTTTAAAATACCGGTTATGGATCAGCGTTGGACTGGAACCCTCAAGGAAAAATGAAAAAGAGGCAGGCAAGGTATCTATGGCGCTGAATTTTCAAGAAATGAAATGAAGAAAGCAGGGAAAATATATAAAAAAGTAAATAAATAAATAAAAATAAAATTCGCGGGACACCCCCTGGGGACCTTTCGTAAAAGCCTATCTCATGGGTTTCGTGGGATTTTTTTTTAGCTAGGAATAGACATCCCTATGGCGCAAAGACAGTTATAGTCAGGCTGCACCAAATAAGGAGCAAAATAAATAAATAAATAAATAAATAAATAAACCGGTATTACTATCGTGTTGATTACTACACAAATGTTTTCTGGATATAATGCCTGATTTCAATGACTAGTTACAATTTCGATGACCAGTTACAATTTCAATGACCAATTATAATTTCAATGACGGGGGTCATGACTGTTTATCAGGGGCGGACTGGGTCCTCTCAAAGGGCGCATACCTTGGATTATCGGAGGGCGCGAGTCCTATAGTATATGAGGGCGTACCGGCCCGGGGGGGGCCGGTTGGTCGGCTACCCAGTCCGCCCCTGCCTCGTGTCAACCCCCCGCTACGTACGGCACTGCTGATCAAGGCCGAGGTAGGATTCACATGCTTCGGGACAGATTAGCAGACTCTACCCCACTAACCACGGGCGCCCTTGGCTGGGGGCGGGGCCGTTCCCCCCATGTTGGTAATAAGTTTCCATGTCCTCCACACCATTTCAAACAAAAATTTTATGATAAGTAATGTCGTTCGAATTATTTTTTTTGTTTAATCTAAGGAATGCGGTTATATTATTTGGCTTTGTGAATTTAGTGCGAAATAAAAAAATGCACTTTGTCATTTATTTGATGTAATTATACCATTTGTTGTATTGTACTATATAGCTCTCTTTTCTGCATGGCAGCGTTTTCATTGACGTGTTATTATTTCAACTTTCAAACGGAACGTTTTTAATAACGTTACAACTACGTTTTTCTATTTTAATTCCGCAAGCTCATGTCCTTTTTGGCCCAGTAAGCTTGTTATTTGGCGCAGTATAGCCCAGATGCTCTTGCGCCATAAAAAAGCCAAACAAACAAACAAGCTTGTTATCAACGACATAAATTAAAGGGACTGTTTACACCATCACTATTAGCATAATAAATACAAAATTTAGTAAGGAGCATTGCATGTGAAAATGAAACTGGAAATGTAACTAGAATATTAATTTTATGGTAAAGTGAACGTCATCAAGCAGAAGCACATTTAAATTAAACACTGCTTTGTTGATGTCTGTTATCGCTGTAAAGAGTGGTTAACAACAAGGCCTTAACCAGAAATTTTTTTGGGGAGGCAAAAAATTTTTACAACCTCGCTAATGAATAAGTACTGGTAGCAAAAACATTACGGAAGGGTGGGGGGGACAGGCCCTCAGGACTATCCGCTGGCTGCGGCCCTGTTTAACAACAAGCTGCCTGCCACTGGTATACTGCCCCCCCCCCCAATATTTTTATGCCGTCGGCGTCCATGGGGTGGGGGGAGTTCGAGTATTACGTAAGCAATATTTTGGCCATTTCAACCCCCAATAAGCAAAAATTAACATTGGCTAACATAGGAAAATAAGATCGACTTCAACCCCTCCCCAAAAAAAAAAGTGTTTACGTAATGCATGAACTGTCCCTAAAAGCTGATTATCAAACTCGTAATATTTAAAATAATTCTCGTATTTTTAAAAAAAGATAAAGGACTCAGGCCCTGAGCATTTTCCCCTTTCTCTCCCCACATTCACTCCTGTTTCCGGCCCTAATATTGATAACTCACGGTCCACTTGATTTTAATTCCGTGAGCTTAAAAAATTTCCAGAACTGGAAAATAATACTCGATAACAATAATATTTTTCCAAAGATCATCAAAATGTGGTGTTCAAACTTTATTTTTCAATTCAAATTTTACGCCCTGCGTGTTGACAATTTCTTTTCCTTTGAATTTCTCGAACTCGCAGAAGAGGCGGTGGGGTTGGGAGGAGGAGGAGAAGAGTAACTGTAAAATGTATGCCAAGTGACTTATTGTGGCAACCCCATTTGGCGGGCTCTGAGATGGCAAACAGCGCCAACGCAGAGGTTTTCAAAGCCGAACTCTTTCGCAATATGTATTAATTATTTTTTATTGTTTTCCGAGTTGTGAAGTCATTTCCTGTTTATTGTAGCTAATTATGTATAAATTTGAAAGTTCAATTAACGCAAATTACTAAAAAAGTAGCATTTTTTTTTTCTTTTTAGAGAAAATAATAGATCGTTAGAGAAACCATGGTTGTATCTACGTATTATGATTCATTGACGTACGCAGGTGATGGGGATTGTAACCCCACATTGCAATGAAATTTTGCATATTTAACATAGGAATACATGAGTTGTAGTTCTGTAGTCGCCCCCATTGAGCCTATAACTCCACCCACCCTTATGAACTTTCTGCTTACGCCTATGTTTGGATTAATACATACTTTTATTTAAACTGATTTGTATGTGAGCTGGGGGTTTTCAGTTTGGGATTTACTCTACCATGCGCAAATTTGTCTGCGATTTACGTCCCCGAGATCGACAATCCGTCAGTGGAGTCGGAATTTATAAATTCAATTGACAAAATTATATATTTTTCAAAAATTCTCTCGTGAACTCTAAATACACAAAGAAAGCTTACGCCGGAAACCGCCAACGTAAAGCTTATAATTATTTTGGGGGGCAAGTATATATTATACACATATAGGCATTACAATGTATGTAAAATTGTAATTTCATTCAAATTATTGGGAGAAATGTGTGTGTGTGTGTGTGTGTGGGGGGGTTAAGATCAACGGAACTCTACACTCATGTAGGAGATTACAAAGAATAGAGTCTATGTGAGATATTGAAGTATATTTAAGATTCATTCCAAAACAATATTAGAACTTTGTCGACTTTTTTTCTCCTTATATCAAACGTCCAAGTTCTCAAATTATATTTGAAAATGAAAAATAGAAGGGATTAGGTAACTTAAGTGGATTTTGAGTTAGTGAAACTATAGTTTTAAGTAAGGACTTTCTGGCGTATATTTATATTGAAAATTAGTGTTTATTTGTTTATGTTTTTAATCAGATGGTTTTGTATTGTTAAAAAAACAAATCCCTCTGGATACAAATTTTGGACTGTGGAAGAGGAATGGGTATAAGGTTGGAAATTAAGAAATGTAGAAAAATTATATTAAACTTCGTGCAATATATTTAGAAGCGGGTTTTTGGAACTGTGGGTTATGTAGAATATATTTTTGGCATATGCTTGTTTGAGCAGTTCTACATTCTCCGTCTTGAAATTGTTGATGAATAGAGTCTAGTGTATAATGAAGAATTAGTTTTGTTATCGTAAATGGCTTGCCTCACTATAGAAGGCAAGAACACTATTTACACCACCGGGAGGGAACTCAAAATGGCGACAGGCAAACACCCGAAAGTGGAATTTTTATCCCACATCAGTTGAGTCTTTACAAACTTATATTTGGTCGCGAGTACAGTTCCTCAGATGATTTTAGACGAAAAGAGATGGCATAGAGGCGATATTAAAATGAGAATAGTTTAAATTTTGAAACTTAACGACTTCAATTCTTGCCGAAACGAACTCGTAAACAAGCCCAGAATCACGCTTCGCAACTACCCCAACGTACGTGGAGCCAAATGGAATAGTTAATACGGTGGAACGAATGGGAGTTCTCCGAATATGGCTCCCACAGTATGGGATTTTCACAAACACACGTTGTACACATTGTTCACACCGATTTAAACATGGAAACTATTACAAACAGAATTTAGGGAATCTCTAGTTAACTTTCGCGTGCGTTTTAAACGGTTTTAAAGCTTTAAAATTACGATTTAAAGCGTTAAAAATGAGGAGGAACGGTTGTGCGCATGCGCAGTAAGCTCCTTCGTCTTGAATTCCAGCTTTCGTACCGATGGAAGTTTAAGCCTACCATACCAGCCATGGCGACAGAAGCGAACCTAGACGTTACAAAATTGAAGGGTTCGAAGATTTCTGTAGTCGTAGAAGACGCCCTGGTCGACGTTTTGGTCGTTTCTTATCACGTTGGAGCCAAAATTTTCCAAGGAGCCCTCCTAGACATTTCAAAAACGTGAGTAAAACCTAAAATAAACTTAAAATTTGGTCTTGGAGGCAATATTATCCTGCTGAAAAACAGTTTGGGTGACACTCTGTTGCAGTCTTTTTAGGCTAAAAAAGCCATCAAAACGCAATAAAAACACCGTAAAGTGTAAGTTGGTATTATTACAAACCTACTGGTACCAAAATCTGCTATTTAAGTTCAATATTTTAAAATTTTGGTGTTTTGTAAAAATTCACTTTTCTGTTCCACCCATACCATGTTAAAACAACCATTATGCAAGCAATAACCCTAAAACACCCTTATTTAACTGTTTAAAAATGTTAATATGATGCATATAAAGCTTTTAGAATGGATAAAATTTTAATTTTTGTAAAAATTAAATATTTGATTTTTTTTTCTTCTGGCTATCTTATGCTCAGTAGCATATGCTGTAACACATGATACCTAAGCTAGATCTGAAATAAAATAGATTTTGAAAATAACCCTGTAAGAATTATTTAATCCTTCTCTTATACTTGAAATTTAATTTGTTAATTTTTTATTAAAATTATTTGATATATTTATTGATAGTGTTGAATGGCAATATTTCTTTGTTTTTAAAATTTCATTCTTTTTTTAAATGTTGATGAATTTTTGGATGAGTGTTTTTATAAATTACTAATAATACATTCATTTTTTGTTTGTGATATGCATTTTATATACTTTATTGCGACTTCGAAATTCGATCCCTTATTTATCGAGCTCACAGTTTTAAAGTATTTTAATTTTTTTTTAATATATATGTATGCATATATACATTATTCGTAGGAATTTGCGTATATATTATATGGATTTATATATTATTGTAATTGCTGTAAATAAAAGTTAAAATTTAAAATATTGAGTTTTATGTGTTGTCTCACATGTGAAGATTGTGGATGGAAAACCGAAGTTTTTAATATGTGTGTGACATTTAATTTTTTTTTAATGTGTAATGAAAGAAAAATGTTTATTTATATTCTTAATACTCTTCTGCTATAATGAATAACAATTTTAATTTCAGGTCATATTTCATAATTATTTGTGCAAAAATAATGGAATTAATGTTTCATTAATTATTGAAGTACAAGGAAAATATTTTGCATTTTCTCCAGCAAAATAGTACAATGCAGTTTATCCTATGTCTTGAAAAGCAGAGAGTTAGGAGTTTATTTTATCTTAGTAGAAAGGAAAGTTTTTTACATGGGGAGTTGAATGCCAGTGCATCTTTGGTAAGCACAGAAACGGCAGTTTGCTTCACCTTGGGGGATAAAGGGATTGTAGTGTGACATACCTTGGAGAGAGGGAAGAAACTGCCGTTCATCGTAGCTTAGAGAATGGAGAATTTGATTTATTGCACTTTGGAGAGCGTAAGCACTGCATGTTTTACTTTCGGGTTGGAAAAACTGTAGTTTGTCCCACTCGGAGAGTTTCTTGTACTCACACACCATGAGCTGTATGGCAACTTTTTACTAAACGAGTGGTAAACTCCTGGCGTTTCCCACAAACAAACTGGGAAGTCACAATACTTGCACTCGGTCGTCGATGGTGCCACTCGCAGGAACGGAAAAAATCTCTTCATGTTTTTGAGTGAATGACTCCGAGAATTTTCCGAACTTGCTATATATGTTATTGTAGTCGAACCCTTTAATAATAATAAAGCAGGAAAATGATGATTCGAAAACATTCATATTCGAAATATCCATACTGGCCAATAAATGTCATAAACTTCACTGGGAACATGGAAAAATTTTGATGTACAGTAATCTTTCTCTCAATACCATTGTTATAATAATGAATATTTCTGTTGAAAGATGATATTTTGTGGGCTTGGCAGATGCTTTGTAAAATCGCACATCAACCCAGTAATGTCGTTTTTTTTTTGTTTAATGATGTTACTCTCTTCGTCCTCTGAAAGCCTTTAATAGGAGAGATGATTATAGGTGAAACTATGATAGTTCCAAGCTCAATATAAGCTGGTCTGACTATGCAATCTTCTTTTAGGGGCGGACATAGACTTTCATTTTGGAGGGGTTAAGGACAGAATTTGCCATGGTCTTGGAATAACACCCTTCATTTATCATGAAAGTTGGAATTTTTTACAGTGAAAAAATATATTTGAGGGGGTCATGACCCCTGTGTCTACTCTTGATCTTTTTCAGGTGCTTTCTGGTTCAGAGGTTCTGTGTATATGTAGCATCAAGTATGGTCCATATGTATTTTCCCCATTTATTCTTTCATGGGTGATTATTTCTGCATCTAGCTCTGCTCTACACTATTGCTGTCAGTGCTGATTGTGATATTTTCATTTCTCACCAACTGTCCACAATGTGTTCAGTGTTTTTTTTTAAAAGTATATTATATTGAAAACCTCTTTTTGATATGGGTTTGTCCATCACTTCCTAGAGATCTCGGCAGTCTAATTGGTTTTTATCATTATTTGCAAGGTTTATATCAAGGCTGTGGCCAGAATTTAATTTGAGGAGGTTAAAAAATTCTACAGCATGTATCGATACAATCACAGCATGCAAGGTCATGGCCAAGTCTTATTACAAAATTTAGTTTCGAGGAGGGACCAGTCTCTAAGATTCCCCCTTTGGATATGGGCATGGTTTATATTCTAAAAGCTCAGACTCTTTTCCTGATGTCCTTTTTCATTATGCAAGGTTTGTCTCCTTTTCATTGTCATGGGCGTGTAAAAGAATAGGAAATACATAAAGTTTGTGACTGTAGAGTTGTGTCAAATTACGAGTCCTTGGCATAAAAGTTTTTCATCTTGTTAAATAGGGTTTCGGCTCAGCCAATAATTTGTTATCTAGTGTCTTTCATATTACTGTCAAACCGTGTTAATGCGAATTAACACGGTTTGACAGTAATATGAAAGACGTGTTAATGCGAATTAACACTCGTGGTAGCTTAAAAATTCCGTTTGCATTCTTTAGAAAAGATTCAATGGCATTACGAAGTTATTCAAATTTGACGATTCAAGAAATAGTCCATATGAATAGTAATTTACATGAAGCGTGTTCGCAATGGTGAGGTTCGACTTGTATTATAAAATAGATTATCCTTATGAACAGTATAGCATGGCAATTCAGAATTTGGAATGGGGTTGTAAGTGACTTCAAAGTTATGTGATGTCGCCTTAGATAAAATGTTTTGAAATCTAATAGGGGATTGAGCCCCCCCCCCACTCTCCTATGCCACTGATTATGAATGGTACAGTGACACAGTGTGCAAAACTATTAGATAAATATGTATTAGAGTTGGTATCCAAAGTCGTAAGAGGCTTGGACGCCATAGAAAACTAGGTGTCAGTACAACACAACCTTTACTGTCTTTGCACTTTAAAACAAACAATATTATATTATGATAGCTAATATCTATTAACATATCATTAAAAGCTGTTTCAGTAGCCTCATGCTACCTTCTTCAGAATGAAACAAACAGTTGGCTAATGTGTATGCCATCATGTGAGTCATAAATTTGTTGGTTGGGAGCAAATAACAAGCATGTTAGTCAATGGTGGGAGTCCACTAACTTGCATACTTTTTATTTTCTCCCGTTAAGTTCTTTCTCTGGTGAGCAGTGAAAAATACCTAGTGCACACACAAATATATTTTTGCACTTATTTCTTAAGAAAATATGTTAGTCTTACTATTTTTGTGTCATTATTAAACAGAATTAGGGTTCACTTCCTCAACAACACTGCAGTAACTTAACAAAGAATACCTATGGGGAGAAAACGAAAGGCTAACTGAATGCTAGTCAAGAAAGGCAGAGTGGATACAGAGGGTAAAGGGTGATGAACCATGTACCGAGTGCAACGAGAGTTCCGTCGTGTTACTCAAAATGGTACATAATTTGAAACTTGCGAATCATTTATTTCTGGAATTTGTGTATTATGATAAAATTGATTAGCGGGCACGTACTTGATGAAAAAATTTCCCTTTAAAAGGGAGGGGGGGGGGGCTGCTATTGTAAAAGGTTTTTGTTGGTAAATTATTAAAAGAAGTATGTTTTCATCTGAGGTGTGGCCATTAAGAGAAGGTTTTACTGTATATGTACGAGGGATTTAAAATAAAAGCAATGATCGATGATCGGGGGAAAATTCAACAGTGTAGAGAAATGAACTTTGTACTTACGTGCATTTCTTATAAAAATGCACATTTGTCATTGACAATTAAGTTATTACATTTCTTTTTCATGACGAAAGCAATTTGGAAAATAATCATTTTATTTTACAAAAAAAAAAAAAAAAATCATTAAAGGTTTCTACACAGAAATAATTGTTTATATTTTCAAAAACTTTGTACATAGTTTTTACAATTGGTTATATGTTAAATTCATTTAAATTCATTACTTAACAAAAAGTGCAAATAACTAAAACCGCATAAATATATTTTAAAACAAAATACAGGGGATGATCAGCATAAATATTAAATCTGAAGCAAGAATATAATATAATATAGTCAAGTAAAAATACCAGACGGCCATTTTACAATGTTCTACAGTTCACCATAACAGTTTTTCAAATTAAGAAGTAACTATTTACGATTTGATACAAGGCGTGGGCATAATCTGGCAGGGGCAAGGTTGGGGAGGTAGTTGCCCTCCCAGTTTTTTTTTTTTTGGAAAAAGGGCAAAATCATACTTTTCCCCATAAAATTTTGGGCGTTTTTTTGCCCCTCTAATTTATGCTATGATGTAAGGTATGAGTTAAATTATTCATGTAGACTGCAATACATAAAAAAAAAGAATGAAAAACCTAGATCAATAGTTTTCTAAGCAAAAAAAATGTGGTCAACAGCATCAAAGACATTTTGTAAATTACAAAAAAATCCAACTATTTTTTACTATTTACAGCTTTATATAAAAGAATGCACACCTAATACAGATTTCACTTTTGACAACGTATGTATATTAAGAAAACCATTCATTCCATCTTTTGTAATCAGGGCAATGGCGGCTGGTGGCACTATTTTAGTGAGGCAAAACTAGGTTAACTCACCAAATTGAGTTGCATTATGATCTATACTCGCCAAGAAACTGGTTTCACTGACTGAGTAAATATGTAGCTTAATGCGTTTTGGTGAATTGGCGTAACTCGTGCCTCACAAAAATTTTGCCAGAAGCCGTTGCTGAATCGGGACCATAGCTAGATATTCTTGTATCCTGTACAGAACCACCCAAATTACGCCCCTTGGTAATGGACGTCAGTTCCTCCCTGTGAGTTATTTTATCCAATTTTATGCTCCCCCCCCCCTTGCGGGGGCCATCTGTGTCCTATCCTAGCTACAGCTATGTTCATAATCTTTGCAAATACTTTTGAAAAAATGTATAAAACAAATTGGATGACAATTCTCCACATACATTCTTACTTATTAATTGATCGTACACCTATTTTGATCACTACTCCTGTTCAAATTTTAAGAATTATCATAAAAGTTATAAATTTCATTTATCCAGGTCCTTTAATACGAACACACTATAATATTCATACATTACTAGGACTTTTTGACTACCTGAATTTTGTTTTATGTCCCAAAGCTACACCGTGGGCTGGCTATCTGAGAAGGAACCAAAGGCTTAATGTCCCTCCGATACTAAGTTCAACCTTTTTTACCTCCGATAATACGTTCATAAAGAAACAACCATATCTTTTAGGGTAGTGGTTGCCAACCTTTCGGACCTCACGGGCCACTAAATTCATAATTTTAAATCCCGCGGACCACATTTCGTGAATTTAGTGCAATATGAAGGCAAAAATTGTCATTCAGAATATGAGAATTTCTTAGAATATTATTTTTGTTTTATTATTAATAAAATATTAAAAATGCAAGTAGGGTCCAGATTTCTCTGCGGTTGGCGACCACTGCTTTAGGGGGATTCAAATTACTAGTTGGTCATCTGGAGGCTGTAGCCATATGCCTAACCAACTATGCTACTAAGATGCTGACTACATTAAGATTTGCTTTCCTACGCTTTTCAGCAAGTTATAGTATTTATACGTTATTACCATGGAACCTTTGTATACTTTCATAATTTTGTAATATTTTCGTGGCTATTACTTATATTTATCAAATAATCATTTCACTT
>QLNU02015270.1:3769843-3789545 GCA_006491805.2 Dysdera silvatica | reverse complement strand
CCTCAGTAAATTTCCGAGTTGAGTTCGTTTTCTCTGTGTTCTGCAGGGACTACAGAGCTCCTATTTTTATGCTTACTCCTCCCCCCATGATCCCATACCAAACAAACGGCCATCACTTTTTTTGCTTAAAGATTTCTTCCTCCACGTGCATTATCGTTCAAGGTCGTGTTCTTAGTGTGTTTTTTGTTTTCAAAACAACGTGGGGGTGGAGGGATAAAGAAGGATGGGCAAAGTCTTATTTATTGGTATAACCCTCAAGCACTGGCGTACGCAGGGGGTTGTAACCCCCATTGCAATGAAATTTTGTATATTTAACATAGGAATATGTGAGTTGTAACTCTGTAGCCCCCCCTTATGAAATTCCTCGTACGCTTTTGCCTTCTAGTGAATTGTTGGCGACAACTTTTTTTGAGCATATGCTTTAAACAGATAATCTTTCTCTTTCTGTCTGCCATAATTAAAGTAAATGAGCATAAACTTAACGCTTAACGAGCAAGGACGTTTATGGTCAACAACTCATTGCAAATGAATAAAAGGATGGAAAAGTATATGATACAAAAAAAAAACACGTGATTCAATTTCCAGGTAATATACGAGGTTCCGATACACGCGCCGTGATGCTTTCGTGGAAATATAAATGTAGTGTCTCGAACATATCTCTGTGCACTTATAAGCAGTAGCGTAGCAATTCAAAACTCGTCGGGGAGAACTCAAGCGTCTTTGAAGAAGATTTCGTGATGAGGCCTATGAGAAAATGTGTTTTGATATCCAATGGGGTGTGGGGTCTTGAGCCCCTCCCTTTCCTACGCCACTGCGATCCTGGTTCTCGGATGGAGCGAATGCTCGGCACATTTCTTTTCCTTTTTCTCCATTTTCACTTTTTATTTCTCACCCCCCACCCCCCTTCTATGTCTTGACTCCAAGGTTATTGCTCTAGTTATTACCCCTGGTTTTGCCTTGCATCGATGGATCGGATTTAATCGTTTAATTCAATTCTTTATTTTCGGGCAGATACAATTACAGATTACAGTATAAAAAAGCATACAAATAATCGATCTGCTCGGGCAGCTATGGGTAGAGACCATAAGGTCTGACAGAGCCCCAACACCCCCTTGCTTTTTCTGTCCCCCCCCCCCTCTTTGCCACTTCCTACTCCAACGCTTTTTTCTTGCAGCGTCTGTGTCTGCTTCTAAAGACTGCATCAGAGTTTCGGCAGCGTTTTGCTTTCCGGAGTCCGTGACTGTCTCTGCTCATCTTTTCTGTCTCATGTTCGTCCCTGCCGTTTATGGTGCCTCTGCTGTTTCGGTTGTTGATGTCCTTCGTCTGTCTCATGTGGCGCCTTTCCTTTTTCTTCGCTGCCCTTTCCGCGTCCGCTCGTTTTTGCCGCTGTGTGCCTTGGTGTCTCGCGTGTTCGGCCGGTAGTACTTCGACGTTATTTGCATCCTCGTCATTCACTGGTTCCTGCTATTCTTCTTCAAACTTCATCAGGTTTCGCCCTACCTTTTCTCGATTCATGGAACTCCTCCATGTATCATATCACCTCTCATACATACATCATTGCATGGAGGGTAGGATCGATGCTTCATCACTATGGCTTCGCCATACCTCTTCTGGAAGTACAGTTCCGCTCGATCGGACAACCTTTCCAAATCATCTTTGCATACAAAACAACCAGCTATGCCACTGCTTGTAAGGTTGGCATTTCACAATGAAGCACCAGTTTGACTTAAAAATACTTGCACTTGGAGTTATGCACTACTTTTGGGGTTATGCAGTTTATGGGGTTTAGGTAGCATTAAGAAGACAGGAATTTTTTTAGACTTAATACTTTATGTACTCATGCGAATTCGACTGTATATCGGATATACTTATATAAATATATCGGGCTATTTCAAAAGTAGTAATATCTTAATTAACATTCACATATACTTTGTCACATTTTTAGCGAGCAATACAGTAGTTTTTTAATATGTTAATTAAGCTTATAATTGTGTAATTAAACGTTGTTTTTTTTTAATAAATGTTATAATTTCTTCGCTTCTTTACGCTGAAAATCGAATTTCTGGATTGTTCGAATTTTCGCTCATCCGAAAACGGACCCAATGCTTTTATTTCGGACAACCAGGGTTTTGCTTTTTAAAGATATTCGACGAGGTCATATTTAATAGTCAATTCGGATTCCGAATGGTGTACGATGCGGTTCCGCGACGCAAAATATGAAGATGCAAATCGCTGCTTCCACTCCCTGTTTTATCTAATAGAAAGTAGATAGTTGTAAAACGGAGGATTACATGCACTTCATTTTGCTGTACGCCAGAGTGACATCTCTTTCCAAAACCTTTATGGCGTCTTAAGAACTAATGAGTAATTTAATTTAATGTATTTTTAATGCAATTTCCTCGTGATCAATTCGGTGTTCCTTTCCTTTGAGTTCTACATCGTTTCGATGACTAATCATGTCACGTGGTGTCATAATTTATGACTGACAATTTATCGTTAAATGTCGACAATTCAATGTCAGTTCATCGGCTCTTTCTTTCCTTCTTTCTTTCTTTCTTTTCTCTCCCCCCCCCCCCCCCCCATCGCTCTCTCTTAACGTCCAAAAGTTTGTACTGGGTAAATCGGTAAACATCGCTAAAGTTTTGCAAATATCAATTAATATAGAATTCATATCATGGTAGTCGAATCCAATAGAAAATCGATAAAATTTAAAATATAAGAGAAGTGCGTTGGAGAAATTGTGTATTTTTTTGGGGGAACTTCAAGAGTTTTACGTTTTCCATAAGAAAATTATATTTGTAAAAAAATCGAGGTAAATGAAATGAAGAAAAGAAATATTTTTTTCTTAAAAATCAAGGAAACTAGAAAATTGAATGTTTACTCAAAAGAAAATTTAATTCATATAAGAATTCCATCAATTAGAATTTCATCGATTCTTATAACAAGTGAAGAATTGATGTCATTTATTATTATAAAACGCATTACATGATTAATAACAGGCGTTATGATGATTAGATAAAGGGTTGCCCGTATAAATATCCATGATGATTGTGGCGCCCGCCTTCATTCTAGATAAATCGAGACAAACAAAACCAGGGTTAAGCCTCTAAAATTCTAGGCCGACGCATCAGCCGCCATTTTGTTGTACACTTCCGGTTTCATAACACAACGTTTGCCATTGGAAAATTAATAATCCATTTTCTTCCTCTTACAGGAGCTGTCGCAAATCTAAACATTCTATGTTTATTCCTCGAATGATTAGAACAATTCCCAGTGGAACACTCGTCCATTTGACCTTATTTTATTAAAAATTACACACTTGTAAATCACTAAACTTTAACATAGCAGTGAATGAGATCACGTGATACGATGGCATCAAAATGGCGGATTAGCCAGCTACTTTCTTAGGAGCCTTAGCGAGGGTGATAACTTATGACACAGGTAGTGATGTCATTATGTTGTCATAATTCATGTTAATGTTTTTAGAATTTAGCAAGGTTTTTTTTACGACGCCAGGTGGCGCTAAAGGGAACTTGAATCCCTTTCGCTTTGAGCAGTGTTTATCCAGCTGGGCCCCGTGGACACCGGGGTCCTGTGACAACTCTCCAAGGATCACACAAGCAATTTGTAAAATATCGCCGCAATTTTTAAGAAAATTCGTAAATTCCGGAATTTTTTCCCCCCATGATCTTCTCTTAAAAAGAGCACACACGAAAATAAAACTTCCTTCAATGCAGCCAAACTATAAAGACTTTGTGATAGGAAAATAACAAAACCAGTCAACCCATTAACCCATTCATCAAGAAATACTTATAATTTTTGTGAAAAAATTATAAACTTTGTAATATTTTACGTTGAAAGAAATGTAAATCAAATAATTTTAAGTTGTATTTATGAAATTCAAATTATCATTATTAAAAAAAAAAAGTAGCCCAGAGGAAGACAAACTGGTAAATCCGCCCATGTGTGTATATATGCATGCAATTCGTATATTAAAATTATTTTTTTTATTTCTTTTCTATTAGATTTCATTTATGTTTATAATAGACATATTTAGGATTATAAGGTGCTATACAGAGCCGTAATCAGACTGGGGGATATAAGGGGCTGAGCCCCGCTGGAAATGTAGTCAGCCCCCCCACCCCCTTGAAAATATTTTTTCTCAAAATAAAATAAAATATTGTAGAATTTTATTTTAAATTTTTTGTTTTGTACGAAATTGTACATGACAATGGAAATTGTTCTTTAACGTTAAAAATGTATTCAAAATAGCTTTCTACGGTAGATCTTGTGTATGTAATTTTTTTTACATAGGTTTGAATCTTCATATACTTTATAATAAGGATTGGGGAAATTATAGAGAGGTATACTAAAATTTATAAGTTTTTAATGCAAAATTTATTTTAAGAAATTTATTTATTAATTTTAAATATATTACTCTCCTTATATATTTAGTATTATTAAATATATTAATAAAATACATCAAAACATTAAAGAACTTTAAGCCTCCCCTGTAGCTTTTTGAGCCCCACTGTAACCTTCAGAGCGCCCCCCCTCCTGTAACAAGCGTCTAGCTATGGGCTGGTATACAAGTGCCTTAAAGAGCTCATCAAAACACTAATTAATACATTTTTCATTTAATGAGTTTTTTTTGGTGAAATTTTCGTGCGATTTCGTTAAATAAAGGTACGACTGTACATGAAATCTGATTTTTTTTTTCAGAAAGTAAATAATATATATAATTCTGCGGCACACCATCTTTATTTTGCGTCACTCAATAAATTATCTTTATTTACACATCCACGTCATCTTAACTGTCTACACAAATCTATTCCAATTCGCTGCATTCCGTGATGTCATCATGTAGTTGATGACGTCAACATGTCTATTAACTTCCGGTTACAGTGAACAAGGCTGCCATGCCGTAACTCATGTGGTCATCTACGTGGCAATGCAAGATCCATGTTCCCGGGTTATCATTCATCATTTCGACGGTGTCAAAAAAGCCCGGGAAAAGGTCGACGACGTCACCCCGCCTAAAAGCATCATCCGATCTCGTCAAAAACGTCTGTCCATGGAAGTGAGCAGTGTGGAGGTCATCTTCACTTCCCATGCCCAACAAATACCAAGCGCTTTTAGTTCCATTTTTGGCCACCAGGCCCTCCAAAGTGCCATAAATCCTTCCGTTGACAGCTGGAGAAAATGAAAAGCATTATTCTTATCATCATAATAATCATCACGTGAATGATTAGTTATTTCGTAATCATTAATAATGAAGATGATGTCCAATTCCTTGCTCGTTTAAATGCGTGAGGTTGAAGAAGAAATAAAAGTTCAGAATAATCGGAACAAGGTTTGTCAAGATGGGGTGCAGGCAAATAGGTATGATTACATATGGTTACCTACAACAGGTTAAAAACCCTTTGTATGTAAATTTCCTCCCTAGTACCCTATATATCAATATCTGTGTATCAATGATAATATACAGAAGAAAAGACATTGTTGTAACCAGGGGCCAGCCCCCATGGCTGCTGCGCCCTCATGGGGAATAGGACTTGCGCCCTCATGGGCTATAGGACTCGCGCCCTCCAATAACCAAAGGTATGCACCCTATGAGAGGACACCCCCACCTGTAGGTAACATACATATAGACACAAAAAAAACTAAAATTTATAAACATTAGCATAACTAGTTTCAGGTTCTAGGGTGGGGGGCTGGGACCAAGTCACCACTTCGTTACGCCACTACTTGTGAGTGATAATTAGTGTAAATGAGAAAATTGCCAAATGCGACTACATTTTTTTATACTTAGATAAAGATACAAAGTACCAGGGAAGAAATTTAAATGTAGGAGGTTAAACACTGGTAAATTAGCCAATAGATTATCCACGCTTTCGGATGCGTTAGTAGCATCCTTCATCTGGAGTAATTTTTTACCTCTGATGAAGGAGTGCTGCTGATACGCCCGAAAGCTTGGTATTCTCCATTTGCTATTACAATATACACATAAATATACTAATATTTAACGCTTTGTATGTAAGTAAATATACTTTTTATAGTTTTCATAACAATAATAGCTTATGTAACTTGAAATATCTATTGTATGATTATATATTATGAATAGTTGTTGAATACTATATAGTGAATTTTTTGACCTATTGCAGAAATATTTCGATTCTATTCGATAGGTTAGGAATAGAAGAGAGCAGATACATAGATTGTTGCCAGGCTCTCTTTCAAAGGTCTAAACAAAAAGTCACCTTTTATTACAGAAACACAAGGTTTGTTTATCGAGATTTAATATGCTGTTATTAAAACATTTTCTCGAAAAGAATAAGTACGTCGAATTTTGATGTATTTAATTATTTTAATCATTTCATATATTTAATTGTAATTTAATCGTTTAGAAGCCTCATTTGAGAAGGGGGAGGGTAACAACCGTATAACGAAAATAAGTAAGGTTTAGGAACCTTAATAAATTAGGGACTGTTATTCATTTTTGAACCTCCTATTTCAATAAAAGAAGGGTCCTTAAAATGATTCCTCGTGCAAGCGGGCCGTATGTTGGAAAACCCTGTTTCAACACGTTGGCATTCTGAACACGTGTTTTGATCTGGAGCGTGGCTATTAAAAACGTTGTGGGGATTCCAGTGGCTTTAAAGAAAGATCACGTGATGCATTTTTAAAGAGAAAAATGAACCTTGATATCCAATGAGAGGGGCTTGAGTCCTTCCTCTCTCCCTTTTTTCAACGCCATTGAACTTGACCTACAATAATCATATTTGAAGCTTTGGGCCATTATGATGTTTTCTATCATACTACTGAATATTAATTAACGTTTTCTTAAATTGAGTAGAAGCTTTCTTCAATAACTCAACATGGATTTCATTGAAAATGTTACCGTCAAATTAATTAAATATTTTCCATACGTTGGGTTGATTGAAGAACATTTATACCCATATAGTGGTTAGTACTTTGTGTTCACAATAACCTAATTCCGAATCCTGGTCACGGCACCATGTTTTGGGTTGAGGTTTTCTTCAATCAACCCAACGCTTCTGTATGAATGAACAAACAAACGAACGAATCAGTAATTAATATAGAGCGTACCATGCATTCTATTGCTTCTTGTGAAGGCTGAGTTCTTAGGGTCTACGGAGTTTGGATCTTTGCAGAATCTTTGTATATTCTGACTTAGGTACCAGCTTTCGTTTTCGTCGAAAATTGTGTATAAAACGGCGAATTCGTGCTGTACTTCGCGTCTGTAACCTATTTGAGGGGGAAAACAAATTGAAATTAATACTTTTCTCAACACAAATACTGCCATTTTTACTGTGCCCTGCCTTGTGAAGAGGCAGGAGCGCCAACTTGAAGAAAGTATTGGAAAGGTCCTAAATGGAAGGCCAAGCATATGTAGTTAAGTAAGTCGACCAGAAACAGGAATAACATACATTTTTACAATGAGATCATATTTTATATGTTGTGTCTTCCACCTTCAACTATACACTGTACATTTTGCATGTTCCTCATTATGGGAAATTCGATTTTTTTTTAGAATTTTATATTCAATAACATGTTAACAATCAGGAGCAAAAAAAAATTGAGAATTTAAAAAACGCTCCATCTTCATGAGCGTCTAAAACATTGCCTGTCCCCAACCAGACCTTCTTATTGAATTTATCGAAGAACCTTGACTAATTTCCATAGATGATGTTTGTATAAATGCATTCACATCGGCGCATCCCCTATTAAAAATCAACTAGATTCTACGAGGTGTTTTTGTGATTGACAAACAATAGGTGGTTTGCGAAAGTTTGTCGTTCTAAAAAAATTGTCCCAAAAGTTCGTTCTAAAAAAAATTTGTCTTAAAAGTTCATTTTAAAAAAAATTTGCCCTAAAAATTCGTTCTAAAAAAAAATTTGTCCTAAAAGTTCGTTCTAAAAAAAATTTGTCCTAAAAGTTTGTCATTCTGAGAAAGTTGTATAATAAGTTTGTTGTTCTAAAATTACTTGGAGCTCACTGCTATAACCACCCATTTCGCTGCTTTTAAAACACTGTCTAAACGTAGCTATGCGCGCAAGTGGCAGTAAAGTGTTTTTTAAAGCTTGAAACGATGTCTTAAAATAATAAAATATTTTTCAAGCATATTGGCACTTTAAAGTGAAGAACTAACTTTTTAAGTGAAAAATATATTTATGCAATAAAAATGTTTTAAAGAAACGAAATATATTTTTAGTAATTCTTTAAGCAAAACTCAATTCTTTAAAAAATAAAACATTTTTTAAATAATAGAATGTTTTTAAAGTAGTAATTGTTTAGCCTTTTTATTTTAGAATTTTATTTAATTATGAAGCAATAATCAAAACTGATGATTTTACCTTTCTTTGTCAATATCCCCTTTTTGCAAATGACTAGTGGACCTATAAGTCCTGCGTTCGTGTCTTTTACAGGGTCAACTGCAGAATAGTAGGCATAGGGGGTGCAGTTAAAACTTTTATTCGTAGGTCCTGCAGATTCTGGAACTCGCCACTCGTAAACGTATGTATCTCCTGGCAGGACAGACCTTTCGTCCTCTGCGAATGATTTTCGTTCCTTATTTTTAATGTTCGTAATGCCATGCGGATGAAGAGAATACGGTCTTGACGCCATATTCCTGAAAGTGACCTTAACAATATCGAAGACTTCGGCCTTTATGAACGGTCCCAAGACTCCAAGATGGTCCTCAGCAGCTGTTCTTGGCTTCCTTTTGGTGAAGGTCCCATCAGTGAACTCCCTATAGAGAGCTTTGATATAGCGAGAACCGATTCTTTTACTGCTTCTCTCTACGAATATGCGGCTTTCTCTAAAAAACAGAGAAATATATTCAACAGTGCGTTTATACTAGTTCTTTTCAACCTCTATGAGACCACTGCCCAGTAGATCTTTTTTAAGACGATGGCCCAATCCCCAAATATGTATTCGTAAATAACTTATTTCCATTTTTTAAAAATCATATATTAAAACTGTCATAACCATCAATAATTAATTATGGCATAATCATAAAGTCTATTAATACGCTTCTTCTATTAGTCCATACTTTGCTTTCTACCTTGTCAGGCCTGTAGCCAAGTCGGGATCATCAGGAGCCTGGTTCCATTTGCCCCATCGAATTATATATATAGAAATATATAGAAACATCCCCGGGCGCCTTGTGTCCCTTGCCCCAGTTGCCCCTTCATCCCGACTACAGACCTGCACTTCTTTGTTGATTGGTTACTGACATTTTCAACGTTTCATTTCGTTCGGATTTAAGAACGGGGTATGAGTGAACCGCACATCTTTGTAATGTGCTTGCCCGAAATACTAGAAAACTGGTCATGACCAGCGATATATCTTTTCACGAATACTAAAAGACTAGTATCTGAAAAGTTTCGCTCATTCATAAGTACTTCGATATTTAAAAATACACGGCCTGTTCACTGGCATTTACTGCACAGATGTTATTTAAAGACTCTGAGCATGCCCGTATCGGGGGAGGGGGGATCTTAGTGACCGACCCCCCCCCAAAAACTAAATTTTTAATGGGACTTGGCTACGGCCTTGCATGCTGTGATTGTATCGATACATGCTGTAAAAATTTTGAACCCCCGAAATTAAATCTTGGCTACGGTCTTGACTCTGAGTCTGAGTTTTTCGACGCATTCACAAATATTGTTTTCTTTCAGAATATTTCCATAAAATATTTATTCGTGAAAAATGCCTAGGGGCATTTTTCACGAATAAATGATTTTTTGTTCTGTAGGGAATTAATAATCTAATTTATTAATATTTTTTTTGTTCTCTAGAGAGAACGAAATGTCAAATTTCAAGAGAATTGCTCTCGGTCCGGTATAATCGATGCCAGGTCCCGGCGGTTGAGATATACTAACTTATAATATTTATCTGTTTTTGTTTAATGGAGCAAGGACAGTTAAGGTCACGTTGCGTCAGAACCGACAGTTTTCCGAACAAGCCGAATTTCTTTCGTACACAGTAGTGACAAAATGGCGGCTTAGGGCCACATTTTGTGGACCCAGCAAATGCTTCAAAGTTTTAATGTATTTCTGATTAACGACGCCATTTTCAAACGGACGTTTAGAAGTGCTTTTCTTTTCTTGCCAAGATATTTTAGTAACGAATTTAAGAACTTTGGATCAAATTTATGATGAGACATTAAAAGGAAAACTGGTTGATTCAGATGAAGATATATTGGATTATGAAACAGAGGCCTAACTATCCATTCCTCCCCTCCTTGTTCATAACTGGGCTTGGGAACCGAACCCCAGATTGCCAATACGTAGATAAAAGGCAGCAAATGTTGGATGTTCATGAAGATCAAGCTTAGATTATTCGTATACCAGCCAAAAGCAGACCCATAGCTGGATAAGCATCTAGGACGGTCTGCTAGACAAGCGTTCATCAGACCCGTCCGCTACGTTGATTTGGGCCAGCCAGCTACAGAGAGGGCTTAAAATTCGTTAATGTTTTGATGTATTTTATTAATATATTTAATAATATTGAATATATAAGCGGACTAATATATTTAACTTTAGTAAATAAATTTCTCAATGTAAAATTTACATTAACAACTTACGAATTTTAGTATACATCTCTGTACTTTCCTTATTATAAAGTATATGAAGACTTAAACCTCTGTAAAAACATTATATGCGCAAGATCTACTGTAGAAAGCTATTTTGAATGCATTTTCAACGCAAAAGAACACTCTTCATTGTCGTGTACAATTTCATACAAAACAAAAAATTTAGAATAAAATTCTACAATATTTTATTTTGAGAAAAAATATTTTCCGGGGTGGGTGGGGTGGTGGGGTTGACTACATTTCTAGGTGTTTAGCCCCTATAGTTCTAGCTTGTCTATGGCTATGGCCAAAAATGTTTCTACTTGTCCACTGCAGAGTTGTGCACACATACGTACAGGGCTTAATTTCTAACAAAAAAAAAGTGCAGAAGCCCCAATATTATGATACATCGATTAAAAAATTGAATGGCTGCAAAAGAATCGATAAATCATATCAATTGTTTATGTCCATTTTTCTGGACAACAAAATGCATGACCTTAATCTCAAATTCATTACTTGACAGCGAATATTTAAGGACTCCGGCTAATATTTAAATAATCGCCAAAAATGAAGAAGTGCCAAAACCTGGTTCTAGTGGGCTTTCGCCTAGTACATATGTGCGCTTGGAAGAATATATAAATACACCAGTGGCGGCCCGTAGCGAGATTTAAGTGAAGCTGCGTGAAGCCAATTCACCAAAACCCAAAGTTACCATAAATTTCTTTCTTATTTACTAAATGAGGTAAAAACCGGTTTCTTGGCGGGTACAGACCGTAAGTAAATGCGTTTTGGTGAATTAGCCTCGTGCAATTCCACTTGAATTTCGCCACGGGCCGCCACTGAAATGCACCTTATTTTTATGATGGCACCATAGAAATATTTATACTCTATGCAAAATTAGGTAATAAATTTAAAAATAGCTTAGTAAATTCTAAAAACAAATTACAGTAATCATAAAAACATTTAATTAGTTTTTTAAATTACAATTTTTTTTATTTCTTTCTGTACGCAAACAGTGACTGAGTCGCTATATAATATACCTTGCGTACTGTATTTACACGGTAACTTTAGATATAGGTAGTTGTATAATTTTTTCAAAGGACATGCAGATATAGTAAGTATGTTATGCATAAATATTTATATATAGAGAGAGATTTATGTACAGTATAAGTAGACAAAAAGCATTATATGCAGATGTACGCTCTATGCATTAGTGTATACAGCCATCCTCGTAGTTAAAGTCGAAGTCTAGGGGTGTTTTACAGTTCCAACACCAATGCTTCCTAATTTATAGCATTCAATTTTTTTGTTTTTTTTAAAAAATTTTCCTAGGGTAAGCTAAGTCATTCCTAGTTACGCCATTATTTTCAGAACTAATATTTGACGTCATTCGTAACCTTTTCTCAGGGGAATTGAAGGACAGGGGCAGTGGTGTAAAAAAGGAAGAGGCTCAGGGTGCTCAAGCCTCCCCCACTGGGTATCAAAATACATAATTTTCTCATAGGTTGCATCAAAAAATCTTCTTTAAAGGCCGCTTGAGCTCCCCGTGAGTTTTGAATTGCTACGTCACTGGGCAGGTATTTAATTTGCGTTCCACTATGTCCGATAGTGATTTGAGAGCTTAGTTTTACATTTTACAATATCTTCCTGTCAGCCATAGCTCTACAAGGGCCGTGCCGAGAAATTTTCGCACCTGACTCCCTATAATAATATTTTTAATAACTGCTATTTATTATATAAATACTTTTAATTCAAACTAGGAGCGCATCAATTCAATACTCGTGGGGGGTGGGTCTAAAGCGCCTTTATAGAAGATTTTGTAATGCGGCCTACGAGGAAACAGTACGTTTTGATGTCCAATGAGTTTTCAATTTGAGTTTTTTTTGATTTTTGAATTTGAGAGTCAATTTGAGTCCCCTGAGCTCCCCTTTTCCACGCCACTGATTTCAACATATGAATGACTGCCTAAAACTACAATAAACGCCCACATTACCGGAGCGTCCCTTCTAAGCTTTTAACCCGAAGCAACCAGGGGCGGATTGGGCCGCTGGCTCACGGGCCGCAGATGACAGGACTTACGCCCTTCGATAATCCAAGGTATGTGCCCTTTGAGAGGACCCAGTCCGCCCTTGTAGACAACTGCCTTGTTTATCACACCCTCCACACGGCCCTAATTCCTGCCTAAAGCTGTCCTTGCAAACATTCAGGAAAACAGAATTTCAAATATCCGGACTAACAGGGACAGATCCGGATAAACCTAACTTCCGACAATTCGGCAACGTTTTGCTACCACAGACGTTTTCCTATGTGCTTAAATTTTATCGTTTATTTTCACTATACATGTAACCGCCGTTTGTAACACGGGTTGTATTACGCGGTGTGTTGCATCAGTTACCGTTCTGACGAAAATAGTCCAGGGCTATTGAAACAGCTGTGAACGATTAAATTTATTATTCAACTGTGTTAATTTGTTGCCTTACAAATTATTTTAAACGGGAGCAGTAATGTTTACGAAGAACGAATAGACGGTTATCCTGTTTATAACAGGGTTCGGTGTTTTAGATGAAAGATCGAGATTTAAATTATAGAAAAATCCGGAAGATGGGATGGCGGATTCTCGAATGATTCGGATAAACCGATCCAAGATTCCACATAAACTACAGGGAAGGCTGTCTTTCTTCACCAATTAACGAAGATAAAGCCAGAGCAATGGCTGTAGCAAATAGCCATTGTAGATAAGAGATACAAAAATGGCCGTGACAGCGGTCTCCGTTCTAACCTTTGGACTGCGGGAGATTTCGAAATCTGTTTTCGCAGCCTTTCCCATATCTGTTTTACAATCGTAGATGCGTTTTAGAATCAACATAGCTGGCCAATAATATTGACGGTTTTAATTTAACATCGTTATTAGTTTTTAATATTATTTATTGGTAATATCTGGGGTTCGGATTATATGCACGCAAATATGCCCTAAAAACCAGTTAATTGTTGTATTAACCAGTTGAAGGCGCCGCAAGCAAAAGGCGCCGACTGCGTCGGCCGCATTGCAATGATTATCGATGATTGCAATGATTATCGATGAGTTGATTATCATCAGTCAACACCAAACTCCCATTAAATCGTAGAAAATAGAATTAAACATGGATTTTTTTTTTGGTCCGTCATTTGAATCTTAATTCAGCGCCACAAAAGTTAATTTTTTTGTTGACAATTTTAGCTTGGACTTAATTTTGAACGCTGAACTCCCGTATATTTATCCACAGTTGGATCATTATTTACCATACCGTCCTAGGCCCTCTGCTGTATAAAAGTTAATAATTGCTGTATAAGTTCGGGCCCTTACTTTCGCATTTAGTCCCAGGTTCATAGCCAAGATGAATGGGCAACTGGGGCGAGGCAAATTGTATATGGGGCACAAGGCAACTGGGCGAGTTGTGATTAGTGGGGTGCGAGCTGGGCGGCCGCCCAGGGCCGCTAAAAATGTATTGCAAGTACCAGGAAATCAGTTTTGTTTTGGTCAAAGCGTTTTTCAGGGCCGCTAAAATCTGCTTTGCCCAGGGCCCGCTAACGTCTTAAGCCCAGCCCTGCAAAGGCAAGTCAAAGGGCACATGGGCCACAGGCAGGGCCGGACTGGGAAGAGAAAGTAACCCCAATTACGGCGGCCCACTTTGACTTCGAAGGTCTTGTGGGTTATTTACTCTTCATCAGTAGAAATCAAAAGAATTTTATTTAACTTTATGGGGGTGGTATCCATTATCTATATATATTATGAATGATATATTTTGATGCATTGTGAAAGATCAACAATAACACTACAATAATAATTCTGTATAAATATTACAAGTAATAGTAGAATTAGCAGACAAACAACAAACACACCGAAACAGAGTAAGGTACTAGTATTTTTTGGCCAGATTCCTTTGATATTGCTGGCACGTAAATCCAAAGTTTATTGATGCTACTTCCTGTTCCGCCTTCATAGTAAACGGTTATGTTCCTCAGCGCGGTACTGACGCATGTTCAGATTGCTCATAATACCTGTTCGCACGTGTTCCACTGTGCAGTGGGGTCTCGGTCGAAATCCGAAATGAAACCATGCTCTCGAAATCCTCACCGCAACGTTCTTCCTTCGCCGTCACTGTCAAGGCGTCCTCCTCATACTACTTCTACGTTATTGTCCCTAAAGGACTTGGGCATCCTTAACGATCATCGCTCATTCTCCTTTACCCAAGGCCTTTTTTTTTTGCCATTTTTACACTTTCATTCATTGCAGATCCTCTTTTACTCCATCAAGCCATCTTTTCCTAGGACGTCCCATTTTCCTTCTTCTTATTGGATTGGCTTTCGTGATTTTCTTAGCCATGCCAGATTATTCATCCTGTCTGGGATTACAGCGCCGCCTCCGGCGGCCACCCTTCCCAATGAAACCCTTGCACAATTCCTCCTCCATGCTAGATTATTCCATCCTTTCTATATGTCCGAGCCACCTAAGAATTCTTTTCCTTATTTCTGTCACCAGCTCAGGGTCTCGCTATAAATGGTATATTTCCCTGTTTTTCCTAATTCTCCATATGCCATTTTCATTAACTGCACCGAACATGTTTTGGAGTACTCTTCTCTCCCATATTCTTAGCAATTTTTTGACTCTAGCTGTTGATGTCTCCACTCCGTATAAAATTACAGGTCTTATTATTGTTTTATAAATGGTAAGTTTTAGTTTTCGTGAGACATTCTTGGAACTTAGTACTTTCTCGAATGTGAAGTAGCATCTACTGTTGCACTGCTGTTATTCTTGCTTTAATATCTGCACCTGTTTTGCAATCATCTGTTATCATAGCTCCTAAATATTTAAATTGATGCACCCTCTCAAAGCTACAACCTGTGATTCTTCTTTCCAAGCCATTCATATTCTGAAACCTTCTTTTATCCCTTGAATTAATCATATATTTAGTTTTATCTGCATTGATTGTTAATCCTAGCTCTTTAGCACTATTTTCAAAATCTTGTAGGGCTTCTTTTAACACAGATGCATCCTTGCTTATAAAGACTATATCATCTGCAAAAGCTGGATGTTACGAGGTTCCATTAAAAATCGGGGCGGCTGGATACACTCATTTTTCTTGTAGCGGCTCCAGGTGCTAAATTAAATAATGTCGGTTAAAGAGCACCACCTTGTCTTAGACCCCTCTTTACTTCGAATTCACTTGACAGCTGTCCTTGAATTCTTACTTTGGCCTTGGTATTTTTTAACGCTAGTTTTACTAAATTAATATTTTTTGATAGAATATGCAGTTCTCTCAGAACTTTGAGAAGTTTATTTCTTTGGACGCTGTCATAGGCTTGTTTAAAATCCATAAATAGTTGATGCATGCTGCAAGGCCGTAGCCAGGATTTTATTTCAGGGGGTTCAAATTTTTTTCAGCATGTATCGATACAATCACAGCATGCAAATCCGTAGTAAGGTCCCATTAAAAGTTTAGTTTCGGGGGGTGGGGGTCGGTCCCTAAGACCCCCTCCAGATACGGACATGGTATGCTGATATTAAATTCGTAGCGTTTCTCATGGATAATATTTAGTGAAAATATATGGTCTGTTGTTGATCTGTTCCTTCTGAATCCGAATTTGTAATCACCCAAAATTTCTTCTATATAAACTTCCTGGCGTTTTGAAAACAATTTTGAAAAACTCGCATACACAACATTTAGTAATTAATGAGATTCTTCTGTAATTAGCACAGTTACTTTTGCCATCTTACGTGTGGTGTGGATGATTGTGAGCTCCATTCTGTCGGTACGTCTTCTTTCTACCATACCTCTTTCACCAGTGAATACACATTTTCTCTCAGTTCAACTCCTCCGTATTTGATTAATGCTGCCTGAATGCCATCTTCTCCAGGGCTCTCATTATTCTTTAAAGATTGTATCATTTCATCTACTTCTTCTCTTTCAATATTAATTTCTACTTGGTCTTGGTTTGTCTCTTGCGTTGCTTCTTCATGAATAACTCACTCTTTCTCAAAGTTAAACAATTCTTCAAAATATTCTGTGCCCACTATTTAATATTTTATCAACTTCTCCTATCAAGTTTCCCTCTTTATTTTTATACAGTGAAGTTTTAGGTTGGAACCCTCTCTTTAATACAACAGCTTTCTTAAACACATTTCTTGTCTCTTATCTTTGGTGAACTTTTTCTAACTCAAGTATTTTTTTCTTCTCCCATTTCTTTTCCTTTTTTAATTAGATATTTTACCCCCCTTTGCGAATTTAAGAAATTTTTATACGTTGATATTGTTTTTCTTTGAATCATTATTTCTCTCAATTTATTACTTTCTTCTGGCACATTTTTTTCAGTCATCATCAAGCCATTTAGTTATTTTTTCAGAGTTTTTGTATTCTGTGATCTCGGACGCCAAAGTCTTATGTCCTGAAATATCATCCATTTTGGTCCATTTCTCCTTCCTCTGGTATATTATTGCCAGTAACTAAATTTTCAGAAATAGCTTATTGGAATTTATGTCTTACTAAAAGGTTGTGTTTAAGTGTTTGTATATTAAATAATTTTTCTTTTTTTGGGGAAGGACTTACTGGTGTTTGCGATCATCTGTCTATATAGGATTCGAACTATGAAGTGGTCGGAGTCAATATCCCCTCCTCTACATGTCCTGACATCCATGACATCTCATCCATGTCTACGCTCTATTAGGAAGTGACCTATTTCATTTTTAGTGGTATCGTCCGGTGAGGCCAATGTAGATTTGTGGGTGTTTTTATGATCAAAATGTGTCCTACTTATAATCATGTTTTTGCTAGAAGCAAAATCAATGAGCCGTAGCATATTATTGTTGCTATTTTCATGAGAACT
Source organism: Dysdera silvatica (assembly GCA_006491805.2). Classification (NCBI taxonomy): domain Eukaryota; kingdom Metazoa; phylum Arthropoda; class Arachnida; order Araneae; family Dysderidae; genus Dysdera; species Dysdera silvatica. The sequence goes on along the minus strand of QLNU02015270.1, from coordinate 3,772,084 downwards.
ATGACGCCCCAGTGCTGGTCTGAATTGTTGTTCTTTTCCCAGCCTTGAGTTCATATCCCCCAGAAAGATTTCAACATCGCGCTTTGGAATCTTATCGTTGGCTTGTTCAAGTGTTCCATAGAAATCTCTAGCTTCATCCGCAGCATCCTCTGCTGGTGCATGTACACACACAAAAGTGGTATAGAAGAATTTGGATTTTAGACGTAGAGAACACGTTTTTTCATTGATGGCCTCAAATCCAAGAACGGTCTATTTTATTTTTTGCAACCATAAATCCGGTGCTAACTGTGTTAGTTCTTCCTCCACTGCAAAAAATTGTGTTCTCATGTCCAGAATCCATTATAGTTGTACCTCTCCACCTGATTTTTGTAGGGCTGCAAGGCCCTAGAGAAAATCAGGTGGAGAATTTTATATTTCTTTAGTTTACCTTTCTCAAATTTTCTAGGGCTCCAGCTCGATATAAACTTCGGGCATTCCAAATGGCCATTGATACAAATCCTTTGTAAAGGCGGCTTTACGTTTTTTTTTATTATTCATCTGGTTAACGGCTGTTGCTATTTCTCCATAAAAGCGTATGTAGAAAATTTTGAGGAAAAAGTGGAAATCTAGAATTCAAATGAATATATTTTGCTTTATTTCTCAATTCCTCCTAATTTGCTGGAGCTGGTTGAAAGGAAATAAATTGATAACGACGGTCCAAAAGCAGAGCTAAGTGACGGCCTATCGGGCATTTGCCCGGTGACTCCTATTGCCAGTCCGACCCTGGGTACAGGGTAACTGGGGTAAGGCAAAGGGCATGTGGGGCACTGGGCAACTGGGGAAGGCAAAGGGCATATGGAGCACAGGCACCTGGGGATTGCTCTCTCTCTTTATGTACGTAACTCGATGGGGCAACTGAGACAAAAGCATGGGGCAACTGGGACCATGCCTCTGCTGGCTCCGGCATGGTTACAAGCCTGTTTAGCTCGTATATCTACATGTAGTACAGTTGTAATCTTAATCGTTTATGAAAAGTTTATAGAGTATATAACAGTGGTATTCATCGCGGACCGTTCTAGATATTTTTTTCGGTCGGCGGGCTAGAAGCTATTAAAACGAAATTATCTTACACGCTATATAGACATTAGCGTAATTAGGGGGAGCTAGCAGGCTTATTCCCCCCCTAGAAATTTTCTGATTTAATGAAATAGCACTGAGGTAAGAACATTAGCCCCCCCCCCCTGGAAAAAAAAATTGCTCCCTGGAAGAAATTAGCGTCCCTAGACTGCGAGGCTAGTTGTATATAGATAACTATGTATATATATGGATGAGTACTGGAATATTTGTAAAACCAATGGGGTAGGAAAGGCGGGTTCAAACTCTTCCCATTGGATATCAAGCATTGCACACACATATAATAAAATTTATTATATGTGCAAGCGATTTTTGGAGAAAAAGAAGTAAATCTTGGAAAGAGAAAACAAACCTGTCAAATCTCCGCTCGTAACATCGGCATTTTACTACTTATTTTATTTCTGACACATTTTCTTTTTTTTTTTTTTCCTAAATCTCATCTTCCTTGGATAGATAGGCCAGTTTTTACGGTTCGCGGAACAAATCTGGCCCGCGGGCCGCGTATTGAGGATCACTGGTTTAAAAGTCTAACTTGTTCACAAAGAAAATCGTTTTGTAAATTCTAAACTCTATCTAGTATTTAGCTTAATTGTGGCTTATCTAAGGGTGGCCTCACTACAGTCACATGTACTCGTTTTGTAGGTTTGGTGGCAGATGCGTATAGTGGCACTTGCGTACATGTTAAATGTAGGTGCATTTGCGTACATGTCAAATGTGGTGGCACTTGAGTACATGTCAAATGTGATGGCACTTGTCTACATGTTAAATGTGATGGCACTTGTCTACATGTTAAATGTGATGGCTCATGTCTATATGTCGTTTGGTGGAACTTGCGTACATCTCAAATGTGGTGTCACTTGCGTACATGTCAAATTTGGTGGCACTTGCGTACATGTCAAATTTGGCGGCATTTGAGTACATGTCAAACCGGTCCCAAATCGGTAGGGGGAAGGTGACACGCGTACATCATTCGATTTCTCATGTGAGGCCAAGGGCGGACACAGGGGTGATGGTCACAGGGGTCATGACCCCCCAAAATATATTTTTCAACTGTAAAAAATGCCAACTTCATGATAAATGAAGGATGTTATTCCAATACAATGGCAAATTCGGTCCTTGACCCCCCGC
>QLNU02015270.1:3756029-3769743 GCA_006491805.2 Dysdera silvatica | reverse complement strand
GTGTCACTTGCGTACATGTCAAATGTGGTGTCACTTGCGTACATGTCAAATGTGGTGGCACTTGCGTACATGTCAAATTTGGTGACACTTGCGTACATGTCAAATTTGGCGGCATTTGAGTACATGTCAAACCGGTCCCAAATCGGTAGGGGGAAGGTGACACGCGTACATCATTCGATTTCTCATGTGAGGCCAAGGGCGGACACAGGGGTGATGGTCACAGGGGTCATGACCCCCAAAACATATTTTTTCACTGTAAAAAATGCCAACTTCATGATAAATGAAGGATGTTATTCCAATACAATGGCAAATTCGGTCCTTGGACTTCCCCCGCCAAAATGAAAGTCTGTGTTCGCTATTCTATGAGGCCCCTAAATTAACTTATCGCGATATTCATAGCAATAATATAAATTAATCGTTAGAGAATTGAATGACGCAAATGATGAAGTTTTATCTCTTTTTAGTTTTATTGGAACATTCAAGTTTCAATATTGCTCACTATAAATATATATTAAGATACTATTTGTTGAATTTTCACTGAAACGGACACCTGCCAACAGACCGAGCTTTTTTCTATAAATATTTAATGCTATAAATTCGTTGTCTACTGTATGTTAAAATGACCTAAGGTATTGTCGAACTATTACTTAGTTTAGTTAGTTAGTTAGTTTGGTTGGTTTAGTTAGGTTAGGTTTAGTTCCTTCGTCATTTGAGCACCAGTGTGTAATTATAATGAGTTCTTCACGAAAATTCTTAAATTTAAAGGAGAAAATCAAAGTTACCCAGGATAGTAAAAAAGGTATAAGTGCACGAAAATTAGCAACACTTTACGGTGATGGGAGGTCAAAGATAAACGAAATTTTAAAAATTGTGAACATTATCCATAATAGTCCTTAATCATAATCTTAATCATAGTCCTTAATCATAATCTTAATCATAGTCCTTAATCATAATCTTAATCATAGTCCTTAATCATTATCTATAACAGTCGACGCATGAACTTAGCAGAACGAAGTGCCGAAAGACCAGAAATGAAGACTAAGTCCAGTTAAGTTGACTAAGTTGATTAAGTTCAGTTAGAGTGGCTTCCCAACTGTCGATCAAACAACTTTCAATCAAAAATCTTGTGAATTAAAATCTTTTTTTTAATTGCAGAATTTTTCTTTATCTGATGAATCCGAAAATATTGACAGAGATGGTGATAAGGAAGGGTTTGATGGCATTCTCAGATTAGTAGGAATGACAAATATGAAAGCCAGCGAATTTGTTTGCGTGGACGAAGATTTAGAACTTTCTGTTACGCATAATACTATTCAGGAATTGTTAGAAAATATGATGGAAGGGAAAGAAAGTGATGAGGAAATGGACGCGGAAGAGAGTGTGGAACTGACACAAAATTCTAACATCAAAACATATTTTGATGTTTTGGTAAATTTTCAGGAGATCCAAAACTTTGCTTTGAACAAAAATGATGATAAGTTCTACGAAAGGATTAAAAATATTATTATATCCTTAGAAATGAATGTTTGCCATACGAAAGTACACCAATTACGAATCATCGATTTTTTAAATGAAAATTAAAATAGATGAGGATTAATATATTTGAAACGACTATATTTTTGTATTCTTAATTTCATTTATCTGATTTTTTGATACTGAACCTCCGAAGGACGGCCACCTTTACAGAATCCCGGGGATGACCATTATTCGGAGATTTTACTGTATAAAAAAGAAACTTTTTATACGTCGGTGAAGTGTGACGTTTCAATATGGCGCTGGGCACAAACAAACTGCCATTTGCTATGTTATGCTTATGAGATAGATTTAAAATGTTCTCATTTTATGAAATTTCCGTGTTTTTTTCGGATCAGCCGAAACTGATCGAACGTGCAGAAAACGCTATACGTTCTTCACATGTTCGATCTTTTTTTTATGACCCTGATAATGAAGAAATGCGAGAACAAATTCATGCTTCCATGAAGAGTAAAGTATATAGTATTCAGATACTGTACCCAGTCTGCGTTTATGTATGCATATATATACACATGTACTGAAAGAGCAATTTATTATATGCACGTATATTATTTTTCTGGAAGCGATACATATTTTGCTGTGTAACTCTCAGTGCGCTTATAAAAAAATTTTTGCAGGAAATTAAAGGGCCATAAAAACACTTGACAGATTCGTAACAAATTAAATTTTTTTCAATAATTTCATGAACGAAGAAGATAAATTGTTCTTTCAGTGTGTATATATACAAGATCCGTTTTTTTTCAGGGGGGCTTGGTCGTACCCCACTTCAAGGAAATAAAAAATAAATAAATTATAAAAATTTATTTTAAGGGGCCAGCCTTAACAAAAACCTGACTACGTCGTTGATGGGGGTTATAATTATAGTTCAAGTTATTAGATATTCTGCCATATCCCCTACAGACAAAAAATAAATGGAAAATTAAATATCTATAAAATCAAAACTGTAAATTTAAGGAGAAAAGAATTGATTTTCATAAAAGATCAAAACATTTTTTAAAGAAAATGATTGCGGCATCAAGACTTATTAATATAACAAGAATTCTGAACAAAACTACCCAAAGTATATGGACATGTTTTGAATATATATACATATATTAGCCCTCCACCAAAAAAAAAAATTTTTTTTTCAAATAAAATACAACGAATTAAATGCTTTTGTAACATACATGAACACAAAAGTTTGAATAAAAACCAAATATAAAAATTTATTAAACAAACCACTAAATTTAAAATTCATCTTTCTAATTCTCTTATGTTAATATCAGAAATTTGGTCCAACGTACAGGCGAATACAGAAAAAAATTCTTGGGGCGAAGAGAGAGGCACGGTACTATATAACTAACTTCACATTCCTACATTTTGTGACTTACTCTAAAATATAATTGGAAGAGTTAATGGCTAATGACTATTTTGTGAACTATTTGAAAATACAGGCAGAATTTTTTTATTTTTTTTAAATTCTAATGCAGTTGGGAAGATTTTTTTTAAAACATTGATCTCATTATTGTCCCATCCCCTGAATTCGTGCAAAAGTACTCAAATGAAGTTTTCCTTTAATATATATATATATATATATATAATTTTTTTTTTTTATTTCAAAAATTCTGTTTTGAGTTTTTATATATATATATATTTTAAAAACGATAAAAAAATCTTCTCAGTACATATGTATATCACAGAGAAAGCGCATATAGAGGGCTTTAAAATGAGCTCAAGATGAACTTTCTAGCTAAAACAGGTGCTTAGATATTTACATGAATGTGACTCAAGATCACTGAAAAAGTTATTTTATTTTTTAATTTCCAAAAATTAATTCCAGGAAAACGGAACCTCCGAAAACTATGAAAATTTGCAATTTGCTCCATAGGTAAATATAAATCAAAAATCATTGGAATCTGAAAATTAAAGGTCAATGCCCCGGTTGATGTGATTTGAATGACCTTTGATAGAAATTATAGATACCTGGACATTTTTGCCCAAAGAGCATGTTTGCGTTTGTCTTTTGGGAATCTATAAAAAGAACATTTATTCCCGACAGTCCGGTGGTTGCAACAAGCTACAAAATATAAACCCATTTTTATTTGCAAGCTTAAGAAATGCTAATTACTACGATCGTCAATGTTAAGTCAATGGGCCCAATCTATTGTTTGTGCCCAGCAGCCATGTTGTGACGTCACGACTTCACCGACGTATTGTGTAAAATTTTATATTAACAAACAAACACACACTGATATACACATAGATATATAGATACAGTAGTAGGACTCCCTTACAGGCCGCATTTTACGAATTTACGTATTTAAGGAAATACGCATTTTGTTTGATATAATGATTCCAAAAGTGCAATACAATTTTTGCATTTAAAAGTGCAATACAATTTAACCACTTTTAGCGAACAAGACTTTTGCACTACTAGATTTAACAAGCACAAGACACATATTTAGGGGGCTCAAAATTAGATTGCCTTTGGGGCCTCACAGGGTAAATCGAATGTTGTACGCAACTGTCACCTCTTCTCCTTACCGATTCGGAACGGCCTTGACATGTACGCAAGGGCCACAAAATGTAACTTGTACACAAGTGTAACTGTACTCATATGTCACTAAACCCGTTTTGTAAAACCTACGGGCGTCAGCAAGCATTTAACAACCAAAAGGTTTGTTTGGATTTTTATGGCGCAAGAGCATCTGGGCTATACTGCGTCAACAACCAAAAGACATTCCATTTTCTGCTTGATTTTTCTTTTTAGACCTGATAATTTACAATATCAAAAAGCTCCACTCAAGGGCGGACTGGAGCCCTTTCAAAGGGCGCATACCTTGGATTATCGGAGGGCGCGAGTCCTATCGCCCATGAGGGCGCACTGGCGGCCAAGTCCGCCCCTGCTTCACCGTAAACTTGGGACCTCACTAAAATGGCCAAAATTCAATAAAATTGCCAATTTTCACAGGAAATCTCGCTCTTAGATAGACCACCTGCCTTAGGGGTTATTTTAGCCTTTCGGCCTAAGGCCCATAAAAATATTTATCCCGTAATGACTATCGCGACCTGGTTTATAGAATTAAACGATTAAAAAATTAATAATTTTGTTTACACCATTCCAAATTATCGGTTTCACATCTGGATGCTAATTGTTTTCATTGCGCTTTAGTATCTAACCCATGGGTCTTTAGTCTCTAACCTGGAGGTCACGACCCTCAAAGGGGTCGCGAATTGGTTTCTGGCGAGTTGCCATAACTTTTTTTTTAGTTGCAATTATTTTTGTAAGGAATTTCATACCAAATGTTTCCAACGCTTTTATATTTCAACATGGCTACACACATTGCAATATTTTACTAATGGTTGTTAACTTTATATCTATAATATAAATTAATATAATATACATAATGTAATATATGTAATTAATACAGTATAATTTTATATTTAATGTGTTTTCTTTACTCTATTATAAATAAAAGGGGGTCGCGGATTACTTGGTTACTGTAAAAGTGGGTCGCGGCTTGAAAAAGGTTGGGAACCACTGCCTTAACCACTAAACCGTCTTTAGCCACTTAACGGCAATTAAAATTACGACAATTTATTTGTTACTGCTATTCTGATTCTCTCTCTCTCTCTCTGCAATCTGATTTCTGTGATTCTATATATGTCTACTTTCTAAAAATCTGCAAATATTGCCAGCTTTCTGAAAATATAAATTATTTGCATTTTAATCTCCGCGTTCAGAATCACGAAATCATGTAATCGCCTGCATTTAAAAAAAAAAAAGAAAAGTTGTTTACGCGGAATGTTTGACTACGCATTTTTTTGAAGCGTAATATTTGATGACGTCAGACCTGTCGGCTTATCATTGTTAAATACAAAGTGACTCGGCGCTGAGACGCAGCGTTTGGGATTATAGAACTGCAGAAAATCTTTCAAAAATAGCAATGACACAAGCGGATCTGATGTCGTCATCAGATTCACTGCTCCTCTGCGAAAGTAAACCCTTAAATGCATTGCGCAACGAATTTTGTAAATGCGCAATGCGGCGAAAAATTGCTAACAAAATCATGAGAAATAATGTTTAAACGTAAGTATAAAGTCAAAATAAATCAAAATTTTGAACACGTACATTACCTTCTATTAAATTAAATTTAAGAAATAATAATAAAAAAAAGACTTGTTTTGCATTGCTAAATAATCATGATAGATATTTTTATTTATTTATTTATTTATTAAGACCTGCGGTGGAATTCGTTGACGTTTAATTGCAGTTAAGGAAACTAGTTTTGGGTTTACAGCCCACTAGTTAATTTATTTGAAGTTCGAACTTGACGAATCAGTTGAGGACAATATTGTCTAACTTACTCGGTGTCCATGAGGCTCCCGCCGTGGACTAAATGTCGGTCCAGAGGAGCGTATTCCCATTCCTCTTCAACTGCGGCTATGAAATATTCCCGAACTAGGCCCTTGTTAATCCTCTCGCCGTTGCCAGAGGCATTGTCAACGTATTGCACTTGACTCCTGGGCGGAATCTCATTTTCGGAATATTGACGTTTCGATCTCCTATTTCCACAGTCTTCAACTCTGTACAGAGCTCGCATTCCACTAGAAAGATGGCTGTTCGTTCGACACTCCACTACCCAGTCACCTGCAAGGGAATAATACGTTTTATAAGAAACTTTTAGTACTATTAAATCTACAAACCCACTTTTGGTTTCAAAGAATCGACAACCGATGTTTTAGAAATGGCTATAGTAAAGTAAATTTATAAATTCAGAAGAATGTTTGTTCATAAGGAGTTGTTCCAACCCTAAAATGCTGCACTGATTAATCGAAATCTACTGTGCTGTCATATGTTGGAATTGTACCCCTCCTCACAACCTCGAAGGGACTCGCTCCTATTGGGTGAGGCACAATATTGCATCGAACAGAGTGTATTATAAACATTATACAGTGTGTCCCAAAAACATTGACCGCCCCTCTAATTCCTTTAATATTGATTCTAGACATATGTGTTAAATTGGAAAGTGGCGTAAAAAAAAGGTGCAGAATTTTATGAAATCGATTAAAATTGCAGAGGATTATTTTTTGAAGAAATACAAAATTTAAATTTTTATACAGTCCCTGTACACAAAATTGTCCATTTAGTAAAATGTTCCCCATACTCCAATGGGTCAATATACAAAATTTCAGCATTCTAGTGGGAAAATAACCAGAGATATCAAAGTCCAAAATAACTGACTAGCAACTCTTTTTTGAAGGGAGCAATAGGTACATGCCGGGAAGAGGGGAAATTCATTCTGCTAAGCCACGTTATTTTGGGTCTTCATATCTCTGGTTCTTTTCCCACTAGAATGCTGAAACTTTGTATTGACCTATTGGAGTATGAGGCACATTTTACTCATTGGGAATTTTTGTGTACAGGGACCGTATAAAAATTTTATTTTTGTATTTCTTCGAAAAATAATCCTCTACATTTTTAATCGATTTCATAAAATTCTGCACTTATTTTACGCCACTTTCCAATTTAATACATATGTCTAGGATCAATATTTAAGGAATTAGAGATGCGGTCCATATTTTTGGGACATTATAGCATTTAGGACATTATTTATAGCAGGCGTGGCATGTGGGGGGGGGAAGGGGGTAATCCCTCCTGGTTACACCAATGAGTATGGCCAACGGGTCGATCGTGAAGCAATTATTAGTCGAACGCTGTTGTATTCATAATTTGGCTTTCGTTCCCGTCTGGGATTACAGCGTCCACTTTAGCAGCCACCTTTCCCAGTTCTCTGTCTTGCCCAACTTCTCTTACTATCACTTTCGTAGTTTATATCTTTATCTGAATATATGCTCTAAATGAACACTTGGTGGCATATATGACGAGTCAGATTTCTAAGTAATAAACTTTAAGTAATTATTCTTCCTACTTTTTTTTTTAATATGTAAATAAGCCTATTTTAAATGTATATGGAGAGTCCACAAATTTTCTCTAACTTCAATATTTACTTTTTTTTTCAGTGAAGCAAAATTTGTTCATACGCATTAATAGTCTTTTATTTATTAGAAAACGCCTTTTTTAATAGTCTACTTCAAATGTTTGTATGATTTTCTAACATGCCTACTTCAAATGTGTATGCGTTTTTCTAACACATCTACTTCAAATGTGTGTGTACATTCTCTAAGATGTCTACTGGAAAATTTGTAGAAATTATATATTTAATAATAATGATTTAATAATAATATAAATATATATTAATATTTGTTTGTTAATGTATGTGCGTTTTTTCTAACACTTCTATTTTAAATGTGTGTATATTTTCTAAGACATATTTTTCAAATATATATATATGTTTTTAAATATGTATTCGGAGCCAGATTTGCCATTAGATTAACAGGGCAGCAGTCCTAGGACGCCCATATCTATATAAGCGCCTTTTATATTTTTACACCTTAAATATATCTTTAACCATATTATTAAAAACTTATATTTTGTAATGATATAATTATAATGATGTTACAACAGTATAAATACAATCGTATTATTTATATAATGTTGTTATACTTCATCTCTACTCCCCTCCCCGCGTTATCAATTAATTCAGGGGCTTGAATGCGTTGAATTTTTCGAATTTTGTAATTATTGAGAAACTTTTTATGGATGATTGATTGATTGATTGTTTGGCTTTTTTATGGCGCAAGAGCATCTGGGCTATACTGCGCCAAAGTTTTTATGGATGAAGTCAATCCTAACAACAAACAAGTTAACTACACCTGTCATACAGTAAATACTGTGCAGGTGGCATATGAGGACATAGAAATGCTGTTTAATCACTGTTTAAAATAAAAACTTATTTGCAAGTTACTGAATTTTAGTCAAATGTTTATTTTATTTGCAAATTGTAAATAAGTCTTAGTTTTGGTCATGAATTTTATATATGATAAGTTCATATATAAAATTGTCATTTAATAGTTATCCATTTATAATTATTGCATATGACTATTTACAGTACAGATACGCGTATTATTTATAGACGCAATACCGTGTATGTGTTTATATTCTCGGGTATGCGTTTACTCCCTTTTGTACCGTATGTTCCAAAGGACTTGAATATGGAAGAACAATAAGCTATTACTTCGTTATACATTTTATCTTCCATTGTAACTTCACTTTACGAGCCATTGAACGATATACACAATAAGCGAAATCGTAAATTACATAAATTACCTAGACATAACTTATAATGGACCTCATTATTGAACAATGGCTTCTCTCTTCGAGATAATGACCTTTTTTAAATAGAGGAGAGGTACGTCAGAGAAATCTGTGGTCTAGAAGTCTATTTAAAGTTTTGAAGAATGGCCAGTTAATGATCATTTTTGTTTTGCGAGAAAAGACACTTTTTTGCAACTGCTAGCATTTTTATACCAATTGATATTTAATATAATTTCTTTAATTTATTATATATATTATTTATTTTTTAGCAAAATTTGTAGTATGATGGAGATGTAGTACCTTCTAATACAATATACATGAATACACATATCTAAATGTATATTAACTTGGACAAAGTTAAAGTTGTAAAGTAATATCACACAAGGTAGTAAACCCAAGTAAATTTAAGTAGTAGAAACATCTCAGAATAAAAATTGACATGTAGTAGTAAAAGGTGAAGAGGAGTAAAAGATTAAACAATACCAAGAATTTTGTTCTTCATCAGGGTTCGCACAAAATCCCTGTTATTGGTTTGCTTTTTCTGACTACAACAATTAAGATTAGTGATTAATACTGAATAAACCAGCATTGACCAAAACTTAGCTAAAAACAGTATAAACCCAGAATATAATTAGTTTAACAATATTTTAGTAATTTAGAAGGGTCTCTTTATTAATACTAAGAAAAATCTCAATTGTTGTAAGTGGCCCAAAAGCAAACTTACAACAAGTAGATAGAGGTATTGAAAGTGATTAAAGTGTAAAGGTTCAATTAACATGAATAGAGAAGATGATGGGGTGAGAAAATTCATTAATTATACCAAAAATTGTAAAAAGTTTTACATGAATATGTCACACTCAAGATAAACACTTAATTATTAACTAGTAAAAATATATAAGTTTAAGTTTAAATAAATCCGTATATTCAAAATAAACAAATTGTTTCTTTGCACTCATAATAGACCCAGAAGTGTGCAATCAGAATAAAGACATATATATGCTCATATGCATAAACATGCACACCCTTACATATATACATATACATACCCATACATATACACAGATACGTATACACATACATATATATATACACACACACACATATATATACACACAAATACACACACACACGTATATATATACACACTCAAAATATACAGTATATATACACATATAAACCAGATATGCACCATAAATATATATATATATATATATACAGAAATATAATTTGAACAATATTAAATACAAAAACGTTTTTGAACATAGAGAACTCAATAAATATGCATACAACAGCTAGAAAAAGCTTACTATAATTCTCGAACCTGATATCAAAACACTTACCTACATTACAGAGATAAACTTGTTAGTATAATAAATAAAAATGTAAGAAAAACAATCCAGAGGTGACAAGAAGTATTTAAGAAAAAGTACTGAAGGATTAGAAGTAAGAAAGTATGTAAAAGAAATGAGATTTGTCGTGTTTTGGGTGTAGGAGAAAACACCAAAGCACTGGGGTTCTTTTTGCTAGAAAAGTTGCCTTTTGTCCACTAGGACTTAAACTTTAAATGGTGCTTTTGTGGTGAAAAACCAAGCAAAGGATAGATTATAATGGATGATAATAGTGGAAATAGGGACTGAGAAAGTTAAAGGTATGTGGAAAATGAAATGAAATGAAGTGGAGGGTTTAGGAACAAGAAAGTTTTTGAACAAAATTATATACCAGATTCTTGGTGAAGTAATGTGGAACATCATTGTAAATGCATTCGACATTAGTGTCTGAAAGTTTTTTAATTTGAGGTTATTGTTACTCGAGAACATTTCGAGAACATTTCGAACAAATGATATTTCTGTGGACTTTTCTGGATATGTTGGGAGTCCCAGTTTGTGAGGAAATTCACTTTAAATCTGAAGTCTTGCCTTTTATCATACAAGTCAATTTCAGTAAGAGAGTTGTCGTTGATGCTGATATTTAAATCTAGGAAAACACCACTCTTGTTGTCAGTATTGGTTTTAATTAGTTTTAGGTTTGGCGGGTAGCTGTCAAGATTCTTAGTGCCATTGAGTGTTATGAGGTCATTAATAATGTATTCGAATGTGACTCGCTGTTGAAGGTAAGCTTTTTCGTAAAAATGAAGGTATAAGTTTGCCAGAATACTGGAGTAACTGGCTCCTGTGGGAATTCCGTGGGTTTGTACACAAAGCCTGCTAAACATTTTTATGATGTTTTTTTTGAGGCAAAAGGAGCGAAGGTTTTTGCAGTAGGATACTTCCAGCCCAACGAAATTCTGTTTTTTCAAAGTAGTGAAAAATAATTTCGGAACATCATAAAATGTCAATGGAATTGAATAGGTTTTCAAAGCCATAGCATTCGCTGCTACATAACTGGTTATCTTGCAGATATTTAATTATTGAATTATTTTCATTTATGAACCAAGTTTTTTCTTGGCTTCTAATTTGGTCTTCAACTTTTTTTAATAAATGAAATAATGCTTTTGCAGCAGAGGATCCATACGAATTGCTTACTTGAGTAATAAAACGAAATTTTAGAGGGTTTTTGTGGAATTTTACCGTGGCAAAGAGGAAAGGTTTGTTAAGAGATTTGTTAGTTAACTTGAGCCTTTTATGAAAGGCAAGGATTTTTTTGTCAAAGATTGTTTCACTTTCATTAAAAGGAGTATAGGCTGATGAAAGTTCTAGCCGCTTTTTTAAGTTTTCAATGTAGAAGTTTTTACAGATAAGTGCAAAATTTCCTGTGGCTTTGTCTGTAACAGTGATCACAAAATCTCTTTGGATGTCTTTAATTTGTTCGAGAATTCTTTTTACATTGGGCTGATTTTTATTATCTAATCTTTTCAAAAGGTTCCTTTGGTTGCAGAAGTGAAAAATTTTTTAAAGAATCTTGGATCTCAATTCAATGAAGGTTTCTAATGGTATATTATATTTGAAGGCAATATCATAACAGAATTTTTAGATGTCAGCATGAATATGCTGGGAAAATGCTGTTTTGCCCCTGTTCACCGCCATCCTAAATTTTGATCCCTTTTCTAGTAGAGTTTTCAGATCTTCAGAGGCTATTCCATTAAGATGACCTGTGACAATGTGTCCATGATATATATATATATATAAATATGTAATTATATTATATATATTGTGATGTCGCCGATATCGGTGCATGGAACTGAAGTTGCCATCTAGTACATTGCTATTATAAACTCAAAAATACATATATAAATATAATAAAAGCAATCAGACAACTTTGAGCGGTTTGTTAGATTATTGGTACATGAGCCGGCTTTCGGCTGCGCTAAAGGGCAGCCTTCATCAGATGTATATGGAGCGAAACGAACATACAGCAGATAATATAATTAAGGAATACAAATGGGGAAAAAATAATGTACTCAACATCCAAAATACATGATAAATTCAATCTTTGATGTTGAATACTGAATCCACTTCGAAATCCAGCTTGTTCTCTTGGTTGAGCTGCATCTAATTTTTTCTGCAGGCGATGTGTTAGCACTTTTGTGAAGATTTTATAAATAGCAGGTAACAAGCTAATTGGTCGGTAATTTTTCAAATCCTCTTTATCACCTTTTTTATGCAAAAGAATTACTGTTGCAGAATCCCATTGGTTTGGTATGTTACCGCTGTTAAGACATTTGGTAAAGAATTTTGCAAGTATGTCTTCTACATATTCTCCAGCTTCTTTTAGGATATCTAATGTAATACCATCATCACCAGGGGCTCTTCCTTTCTTCATACTTTTTATTGCAAATGAAACTTCTTCTTTTAAGATTTTAGGAGCTGTTCCTTCGACTATCTCAGAGTCTTCGTTTAATCCACTGTTACTTTCATATAGTTTTTTGTAGAATTCTTCAACTCTTCTAAGTATTTCTTCCCTATTTCCCCTCCTTTTAATGCAATGATGTGTTTCTTCCCAATAGACAAACTCCCTTTAACAACCCTAAGGCTCTTGTTATTTTCAATGGCTTTCCTTACTAGCTCACAGTTGAATTTTCTTATGTCTTCTTTCATGCTTTTGCGCAGAGTTTTACAAAGTTCTATGTACTCAATCCTGGAACTGGTATTTCGATTGTCCACCTTCATATCTCTTCGCCTTTTCATGAGCTGTTTCGTCTTCTCAGATAATTTGCTATTGTGCTTTTTACAGGTTACACCACCAATTTCCCCAGCAGTTTCAACTATTGTCTTAACAATGTTTTCATTTGCTTCTGAGATATCAATTTCTTATATTATGTGAAATAATATTATCTTATATTATATATGTGTGTCTTAATGACGTGGGCTCATTTGAAAGTTCTTAAAAACTCATTAGACACGTATTCGGGCATTTTTCAGAATGGCCATAAATATAGGTGTTATAGGGCCGGAGAGAGCAAAAATAGGACTATTTTCAGAGATTTTATGTTATCATATTTTCAAAAGTATTGAATATTTATTTTTTTTTTTGCTTCATTATGTTCCTTGCAGAAATCCATCGGATACGCGTTTCACGGTTTTTGGAGACGTAACTTATTAATAATGTTTTTAAAGGGTTATAAAATGCACGCGGAAACGAGTAGCCCAGCGCAAAAATTCGCCAACTTGTTGGCTGCTTGGCACATTTGCTGGTGTAGTTATAACCAGGGTTCGAAGATAGTAGCATTAGAAAGTGACACATTCGGGAGTGTTGCATGACAGTTCATTTAAACTGTTCTTATATATCGTACGCATAATAAATTGTTAGTTTCGTATTTAAAAAAATTTGACTTCGCATTCAACATATATTTTTATACTTATTTAAAATTTATTAGTTTATAATTTAAATCTTTGTGATATATCTTGTTCTTTTAATATTAAGCTAAAGTTTAGCTTCTGCAGAAAACCACAGAAAATTGAATTTTTGGCAAATTAACTTTTTTTTTCCTGTTTACTGATTTTCGCTTTATACATTAAAATGGATTTATTGCTCATAAATGCAATT
>QLNU02015270.1:3737463-3751942 GCA_006491805.2 Dysdera silvatica | reverse complement strand
ATCTTTGGACCACTCTTCAACCTTCACTTGTGACGCGTTTTAGTCAAGACTGTGCTCCTAAACTCTGCTAAGTGATACTCCAGTGTACACGAATCTCTTCATCACAATCAGTAACGCAGCTGGGGGGGGGGGAAAGGGGGCGGTCGCCCATGCTCCACAATTCGGGGGCGGCAATTAGCTTAGCCTTTAAAAAACAATGACGGTCACTTGCCCCTGGCAGCAAAATATCTAGCTACGCCACTGAAAACAATGATGATTTTTACGCAAAGATCAAATTTTTTATTTGTTTTTCTTACAGAATAGGAGAACTTCCATGCTCTTTCTGCTGGAAAGAGAGGCCCGTTACTAGTACCGTTACTGCTTTCTTTCTTTCCATTTCCCAATCAAATTGCTTTTAAAGCCTCTTGATGTATGAAATAAAGTATTATTATATAAATCTCAGTTAAAATCTGTAAATTCACGCGGAATTTACGCAAATTCGTATTCAAGTGAGAAATATAAGCTGTGTCATCTTCGAATTTCACGAAAGCTTTAAAAACTCAAAAGATTTTCTTAGTTCGAGTATTACAATCGACAATAATTTGAACACACTACTTAAACACAAAATACAAAACAAAAATAAATCAATTTTATTACTTAGCATATTGCCCAGAAAATTTCAGAATTTGTAACTCGAATATTTAACGTAAGAATTTCGAAATTTATTAGGTAACTCGATACTTGAAACAAATCGGATTCCATTCGCAAAGAAACAAGAAGAAACAAAATCCTTAAACGTTATTCGCTATACAAAACACAGCACTAGCACATTGCACATAAAATTAATTACCCGAAGAATCCATTACTCAGAAAACTCATTATTCAAAGGACGCATTACTCAGAGGACTCATGATTAAAGTGCAATGGAGCTGACTGATTCTAGAAGTGTGAGGATATTGTGAAAAAAATATATAACCACATTACGTAATGTCGTAACGTTAAAAAAAGTTCAGAACACGTTACTTAAAGGAATGCAGTTGACAGAAAAAAAATTCAAAACACTTCAATAGAAATAAATAACGTTCAAGGAAATTATGCAAATGCGGAAACACTTAAAAGAGTTTTTAAATACCAAATTACTGAAGGAAAAATTAACAGTAGGCTATTTAAAAAAATTTCGAAACTTGGTACTTAAATTTGGCAACACTTGGGAAAGCATTTGAAAAATCAGCGTAAAATGTGGCCCCTTGTTCGTACGGATCAAAGAAATGTGAGTGTTGGCTGAAAGCAGGTGCTCTGTACTATAAGTACGATGTGATTGAGAAAAGTGGTCGTTATGTCCTTGTTGTATAAAACACAACGTGGACAGGTAGAGTGCCAGTTAGCTTAAAAGCGGTCTGTAAATTCAGAATTCTGAACGACAACGATTAACTATGTAAAAAGCTATCCCACAGGCAAATATAATAGGCTACTAATAAAAGGAAAAATTCTACGGCTCTTGGTTGCACATTAATCAAACACATAGGTCTTCTTTGAACATAAAAACTTGGCTGTAGCAAAAGTAAAAAAAAACTAGGGTGGCCAGGGGATGGGTGGTGGCAGTTAGGAGTTAGAAGATGAAACACATGCAACTAATAAGGGCAATTACAAAATGAGTCGTATGAAATTTGGTTTTCTTACCAATACATCCTTGTTTCACTTCTATTGGTAAATCCAATTCAGCCTGCGGAAGAGAAATTGTTTTAAGATTCTTTGCAAACCATTTATTAAAATAAATAATTTAAAAAACATGAGCAAGGCTGTACAATAATATAGAATACATATATGGAAATATATCGATTTCTCAGTAGAAATATATCGATTATCAGTAGAAATATATCGATTTCTCAGTAGAAATATCGTTTCGCGGAAGGGTCATTCGTTGATAAAAGCCTTATAAATAGGAGAAAAAATAATAAAGTTTTATTATTTCTTCGACATTAATTCCCTGGAGAGCTTATTCTATCAACGAAGTTTTATCACTGTCTAGTCTATTTCATAGACGTATATAAAATTATAGCTATTTATAAGATTAGTGCTGCGATTCATGAATACATGTATGTGTCTAAAGAATTAAATGACTGTTAAATGGAAGTCAATGACATGGATATTAGCACAAAATTACATCCGGCATGGACTAATTTCCTACACATTAAGTTACACTAGATTTCTCCATTTTAGATTATTGTTTGTGTTTGGTTGTTTACTTTTTTCTTTAAGTGTATTTTTAATAATTTTACTAAACTCATTTGGTTTTAGTCAATTGTACGTGACTTTAGATAGTGTGACAGTGTTTGAAAATTTTGTTTATTATTAGTTCAGTCTTAATAGTTCCAGTATTATGTAACCTTCTTTGAAGAGGGCTAAAAGCCTTCGAGAGAACGTTTTAAAGCTATATTAAAACATATAGTTCAAAAACTGTGCCCATTGTGTTATTTTACCAAGTTTTGTGACTGTTAAATGCTTTTAAATTTAGTGTCGTGTCCATCACGATTAAATGTTTACAAAATTATCCTGTTTATGAAATTCTCAATTGACGAATTAATTTTATAAATGAAACCTTGATGAAACAGCGTCAACGAAAAGAAAGGCACAAATTTCTTCTACGTTTTAAAATATTTTCATAATTTCATTATTAATTTAAAAAGTGTTTCGAAAGTTAAATTAAATTTTCGAAAAGAAGAAAACGTTTCTGCTAATAATAATAATTATTCCATATCACTCCTCCACATTGAATGAAAGTATTTGTAAGCGAACTTTCTAGAATAATTTTGGTGGAAATAAGAAATTCACTTCTTTTTCCAACAAACGAAAAAATCACCTTTTCTTATTTTTAACGCAAAACATGAAAGTGTAATTAGGAAAGGAAAAAATGCAATTCGGTCGATTTTCAAGCCCAAATTGTAGTCCAAAGATCGTCCCAATTTCGAAAGGGAAAACGTGTTTTGTCATTACGCGATGATTGAAAGAACCCAGTCCGCCCTTGGATGAAGGCCTGGTTTCAATAAATTTACTCGTAAGCACTTTTCCATTTTTTTTTTACAGTTCATACTATCTATTGTAAGCATGAATAATTACACGGAAAAAGAATATTTGGTTGAATTAACTAAAATACAGTTGAATCAGCTAAATTTTTTCGTCATTGTATCCACAACCAAAATGCAGTTGGTTTGACTAAACGCATTAGGTTGAAATTATTTAGTTGATTCAAACAAATGTTTGGTTGCATTAATTTAGTAAAATCGGCTATACATTTCGGTTGTTTCAAACAAATTTAGTTAAACAACCAAATAAAACACCAAACTATTCAACCAAAAACGTTTGTTAAAATCAATTACACAAATTTGGTTGGTTCAAACAAATTTAGTTGAAACAACCAAATAAATGTACTAAACAGTTCAACCAAACATTTTTTTCCCATTTAATTACAACATAATCATAGAAAGTATTAGTACACCCCTTCTATTAATATGAACCTATGTGCATCAACATTTATTTTTATGTAATTATAGCATAATCATAGAGAGTATTAGTACACTCCTTCTAATAATATGAACTTAAGTGCATCAACACTTTTTTTGCATGTAATTACAACATAATCATAAAGAGTATTAGTACACCCTTTCTATTAATATGAACCTAAGTGCATCAACACTTTTTTCCATATAATTACAGCATAATCATAGAGAGTATTAGTACACTCCTTCTATTAATATGAACTTAAGTGCATCAACAAAGTGCATCAACACTTTTTTCCGTGTAATTACAGCATAATTATAGAGAGTATTAGTACACCCCTTTTATTAATATGAACCTAAGTGCATCGACACTTTTTCCATATAATTACAGCATAATCATAGCGAGTATTAGCATACTCCTTCTATTAATATGAACTTAAGTGCATCAACACTTTTTTGCGTGTAATTACAGCATAATCATAGGGAGTATTAGTACACTCTTTCTATTAATATAAACCTAAGAGCATCAACACTTTTTACATATGATTACAGCATAATCATAGAGAGTATCAGTACACTCCTTCTATTAATATGAACTTGAGTGCATCAACACTTTTTTCCATATAATTACAGCATAATCATAGCGAGTATTAGCACACTCCTTCTATTAATATGAACTTAAGTGCATCAACACTTTTTTCCGTGTAATTACAGCATAATTATAGAGAGTATTAGTACACCCCTTTTATTAATATGAACCTAAGTGCATCAACACTTTTTTCCGTGTAATTACAGCATAATCATAGATAGTATTAGTACACCCCTTCTATTAATATGAACTTAAGTGTACCAACAAAGTTCTTTGCTGATTGGTCACTGGCATTTGCAACACAGATATTATTTCGTTTAGTTTTAAGGATAGAGGATGTACCGCATGCAGGGCCGGATTAAGGTTTTGTGGGGCCCTACACAATGTTTTCCGGGGCCCTACACAATGTTTTCCGGGGCCCCTTGTATTATAAATTAAGCCTGTGTAATTACAGTAGGATCTGTATATAACGAGGGTCTTGGGACCAATGTAAATGCTCGCTACATACGTTTCGGTCGCTAACTCAGTTCTAGAATTTAAATTTTAAACTTTGAAAATAAAGACATTGGCATTTTGAGAAGCAGCCATTAAAAGTATATGGAACAAGTTGAAGGCAGACGTTTCGAAGCTATCGCAGCTTCATCTTCAGTGCGAAAATTGTTGAAATGTTGGAATATTATTTGAGCGTTACATATTCTGCGGGTAGATTGTGGAATTCATTTAACGCGTTACGATGGCTATTGTTGATAGATTGCCAACTTTCAAGGAATATTAGTCCACTGTAGTTATGAATGTTTTTTTGAAAGATTTTCACATTATACCAACATGGGGTATGTTTTATATACTTTTAATGGCTGCTTCTCAAAATGCTAATGTATTTGTTTCTAACACCAGTCGTAATTTATTTAATTTATTTCGCGTTTGAAAATAAAGATGGCACAGGTAACATATTTGCATACAACGGACATACAAAAAATTCTAAAATTCGTGGAAAATGTCGCAGAAACTCGCGCCGCGATAAGAATACTTCCCTGATGATAAGGTTTGATTGGCAATGATTTTGAAGTAGTGTTGAGTCTTCACTGCGCCGGGCCGCTCAAAAAAAGAAAAAAGCGGGCCCCAGATGTTTGTCTAAGCGATAATCCGGCCCTGATCGCACGCTTTTATAAGCGGCTTGCAGGCACTTTTAGGACCCCTCCCTCATAACGAGTGGCATATTCTTTCTCTAACACTAAAAGATTTCGATGCCATGAGCCCTTCTCTGAGCCGGGCCCCCACAGTACAGGTCCTTGCGAGCCCCTAGATTTCGCCCGGGCCCCCCCGGACTGCAGCCCCTGCTAACTCCCCTCATTTCGTTGGCTCTGTTCGTGACTAGTGTTCTCATCAGAATATTTCCACAATAAAATATTTATTCGTGAAAAATCGCTGGAAAACTAAAATGTCAGGAGAATATTTCGCGGCCCGGAATAATTTATGCCAGGGCCTGGCGGCTGAGAAATACTAGTTTAGATGATTTTTAATGACGCTTTTTCAAGCCTCATTAAGTTTAAAAGATCCACACAAACATGCAGCTGAATAAATGTTTATTTTGGAAACTTTGATTCTCGTGGGCAGACGTTCCTAGAAAAGATCAACAGAGTGAGTCCTCAGGGACAAAGGGTTCAGAGCGTTCAGATGGGCAACACGTCATCCTCTCTAATTATGTTATATGATCATAGTCTTCTCCATAGGCAGAAAAGGTATTGGAGAAATTCATCATGTGAGACATCGGCTTTTGTTTTTTAATATTGTGGGCTCCCACAATAGAAACACTATGTTCACTTCGCAGGCTTTCTTAACTGTTGCCACTTAGAAACGCAAAAAGACTTAAACGTACAATTTCTAAAATTGGCAAAATGCCAATTTCCATTTACATGTTTTCTAAATGCATGTAATTTTACTTTCCGTATCTGGCAACAAATATATTGATTGTATAATTATAATATCACATTTTATGTTTGGCAACAGTACGTGTAATTGTTTTCCTAATTTTAAAATCAAACCAGTCTTCAATTTACCATTGACGTGTGCACACGTCCTACAAAGGCCCCGCCGACAAAATGGCGTACTAAATTCTTTTAAAGTTGAATTATTATTATTTATCTCTTTTGGCATATCAGTGAATTATCTAAAACAATTAAAGTATTAATAAATATGATTTTCAACTGGATGAAATTACTGCATTTTCTTCAATACTTATTTCTACAGTGTATATTTTTTTCTTAAAATATAAGAATTCATGCACAACGAGGTGGGGAATGGAAAATTCTCCAAATTATCTTAATTGCAGATTATTATATGGCACAGTAATGGTTTGCATTTCGCTTTCTTGTAACTAAATTGTCGAAGAATTAAATACGTTCCTATATGAAGATATTTAGGACACACATTCGCGTAATATAGTCTAGATTGCTGTAATTTTTTTTATCCAAAGCCCATTACTTTTTTTCATCAAACGTCCATTACTTTTTTTTTTCAACAATTCAGTGTTCCACTGTTAGAAAACAATGATTTTTGCTGTTGGTAATCACTTGTTGAAAACAGTAGTTACCACAACAGGTACTTGAGATTATCCCAGTCATCAGAGCGTGGACATTCTCTTTGGTGACAATCAATACTCTACGCTACTTACAGGGCTATGTGATCAAGAAGGGGAGGAGATTTAAACCCCTATTTGAAAAATATCCAAATTATAACCCAAAATCAAATAGCTCCTAAAAGATTACTACGTATTGTATTTTGCCCTGGACTTTTATCCTCAAATGGAGATTCTACCTCATCTCTTTGATCATGACCCTTCCTTTCCTGGAAACACAGTGCCGCTTGCTCGGCCAACATTTCCAGATTATTTATTTAATTTTTTTACAAAATAATTTCATACAAATTTCATTCATATAATTTCATACAAAATAAACGAACTTACTACCTATTGTTGTTTTTACCAACCCCCCCCCTTTTTTTTATAAATCCACTGCAAAGGTCCTGTTGCTTGAACACCTTTTCATTTCATGCTTTCAGTGCAATTTCTTTTCCAGCATAGTTCTTGATGAATATTGTGACATAATATAAATTGTGGCGGTATAAATTGTTACGATGCTGTATAGATTGTTATATAATACGGGTATATAGCAAAAATTGGCGCAATAGAGACATATTTGTAATATGGTATATATCATTATGATGTAGTTTAAATTGTTGCAATGTAATATGGATTTTCGTAACATAATATAACATATCATGCTGTCTTTTAAATCATCATGAAAAGGTTTCAGATTATGTGCGGCTAGATAGAATATGTTGTTGGATGCTAGTACAGACAGCTATAATGAAGTTATGATATATATCATAACTTCATGATATTTATCATAATGATATGATGATGATAGTTATCATTTTATAATAATATATATTATAACTTTATTTTATGTATAACTTTATTTATGTATTATAACTTTATTTATATATTATAACATTTTTTTCTACTATATTGTAAAAAAAAATGATACTTTGCTAGGGCAAGGGCCGACACAGATTTTCGTTTTGGGGGGAGGGGTCAAGGACAGAATTTGCCATGGTCTTGGAATAACACCTTTCATTTATCATGAAAGTTGGAATTTCTTGCAGGGAAAAATATCTTTTGGGGGTCATGACCCCTGTGACCACCCCCTGCGTCTTCCCTTGACAAGGACGTATCAACCATCTAGGAAAAGTAGACAGGGCCTAGGAACTTCAGTGAATTTAGGGCTCCTTCAGGTAATTTCCGGGCTCCTTATTTTAATAAAAACGGGGGGGGGGAAGTGGCGTAGGCAGAAAGTTCATAAGGGAGAGGTATAGGCTTAATGGGAGGGATTACAGAGCTACAACTTATGTATTCCTATGTTAAATATACAAAATTTCATTGCGATAGTGGTTACAACCCCCAAAACCGCCCCCTGGCTACGCCTTTGGTGGGTGGGGGGGGGCAAGAAAAGTTACTCGCCCTTGCGCCAAGGCTACGGAACCTTATGACGAAACGCGTTTTTCTAGCTGAAAACTTTTCTTTAGCCATTTGTTAGCTGTTCTGGTGATTTGCTTACTTGTCTTCTGTAAGGTTTCTTCCACTGAGAAAATTGATTCCAGATGGCGCGTAGTTCCATTCTATTTCCTCGGCAGCTATAAAAATCTCCCGTAACTTGCCGTTTAGCCGTGAGCTACTGTCTTGTTTCTGGCCCCCACATTGTCGCACGTGGAAAAATGCTTCCATTCCAGCTAAAAAAAAGAGCATTTAAGAACTTACTTCATGCTAAAACATTTACCAGAGCTGTGCGGTGAACGAAAGTACGAAAAGAACCATTCTTTAAGGTGAGCGAGCGTGACAACACGTTCATTTAAAAGAGCCATTCTCATTTAGTGAATGGTTATTCCCATTCCCTGATTAAATGTGTGATTAATTAAATTGATAGATTAAAAGAACGAAAACTAGTTCCAAGAATAATTCTTTCAAAAGAACGGAAGAATATATTCACTAAAAAGAATAATTTCGCCCAACGATTTTTAAATAAAAAAGAAAATCTTTCCCCATTTCTCTCGCAGACTGAATTAATCCCAAAAAAAATTTGAGCGTTTTGTTCAAGGGCGGACTGGGCCGCCAGTGCGCCCTCATGGGCGATAGGACTCGCGCCCTCCGAAAATCCAAGGTATGTGCCCTTTCAGAGAATTCAGTTCGTCCCAGGTTTCGTTCAGTTCGAATCAAACGGAACATCGCGCATGCGTATAAGTTGTGGACTCTACAGAGCTCCTCATTGGTGGACGGTCATGACATCGTAAATTTTGATATCACTCTTGACGAAGGACGGCTACGACGTGACCCAAATTTTAAGTTTTTGTTTTTCTGCTATTTTACCAGCGTCATTTTATATTCATAAATAAAATCGTAGTATTTTAAAGGTTATTTTGTGGTTCTGCGGTTTTGAGTTTGATTCCTGAAAAAGAAAATCTATTTAAACACTTTTATATAACATATTTACGTACTATTATGTAATATATTTAGGTACATTTATGTTATCTATTTAGGTACATTTATGTTATCTATTTAGGTGCATTTATGTACTTATTCGGATACTTTTATGTAACCAATTTATGCCATTTTTTGTAAGCTATGTTTTTTATGGAACCTATTTATGGATCTTCATGTAATCTATTTAGATACTTTTGCATAACCAATTTATGCACTTCGTAACCAACTTATGCACTTTGTAACCAACTTATGCGCTTTGTAACCAATTTACGCATTTTACATAAGCTATTTATGCTCTTTTATGGAACCTATTTATACACTTCATATAACCTATTTATACACTTCATATAACCTATTTATACACTTCATATAACCTATTTATTCATTTTATGTAAGTCCTTTATGCTCATTTATGGAACATATTTATGGAATTCTATGTAATCCATTTATCTACCTTCACGTAACTTATTTACATACTTTTATATAACCTACTTATATACTTTTATTTAATCTACTTAAAGTATATTTAAAAGTATTATGCACGTGGTATACAAAAACAACTTATTTTCTTACAATGCCCATGGGAGCCAACTTCGCACCGAACAGGCCAAGTACCGAGACGTCTGGCAACCATGTACGCTGTTGCAAACTTGGCAGCAAACAAGTTTACGTCGTCTGTCCTAAAAAATATAATGGATTTAATAATAATAATAAAAAAAAAAAATCGATGAAGGAAAATGATAATCAATATCGTTATTTAATCGCACGGAATGTTAAATCTTCTCACACTTCCTGTTTATTCTGAGCTGCTTCAAAACGAACAGGAATAATTCATCGAGCTTTTTTCTATTTGGAGTTTTTCAGTTCCCAGAACGAAGTCCTATGACATGAGGCCAGAATAAGGGGCGCCAGAGAGCCATCCCCTCTGTGGCGCCTCTTGCAAGTAAATACCCTCATCCCTCCAAACGTATCAATCAGTGGAGCATAAAGCATTTTTTAAGGGCACCATGAGAAACTGCATCTTATCTCGGGTTAGTTCCTTTTAGAGTACATGTTAAAAGATTTATGGGTCAGATTGTTACGTGCGTCTTTACTACAACTCAAGGAAAAGGAATTGCCTTAGGCGATAACATTTCATATCGAAAGCAATTTTTGCTGAGGCAATTCCCATTCTTGGGATAGAAATCCATTAAGAAAAGTTAGAAATTGAACAGGAAATAGATTAATAAACGAAAAACTGCAGTTGTATCTTGACATTATATTTTGGTCACTTCCTAAAACGATCAAAATTGCAGGCGATCGTTTTAGGG
This sequence comes from Dysdera silvatica, assembly GCA_006491805.2. Taxonomy (NCBI): domain Eukaryota; kingdom Metazoa; phylum Arthropoda; class Arachnida; order Araneae; family Dysderidae; genus Dysdera; species Dysdera silvatica. The sequence goes on along the minus strand of QLNU02015270.1, from coordinate 3,741,532 downwards.
AAGTTTTGTTCTGTTCTTCTTTTCTAGTTAATGTTTTAAAGAAAGTTAAATGTAGAAGAACGTTGTTTTATTGTTTATATAAGCCTTGAAACTTATGTGAAACGATCGGTTGTTGATAAAAGCGGTCACTTGAAAAGTGGTCGTCGATTGGAGGTAAATGGCATTACGATGATAAAATTTGACTGCGCCAAGAGATGGATATAAGGGGAGTGGCTTTAGAAAGTGAAGTTCAGAGGGGCTGAAGTCCCCTTAAGATGTCAGCGCGCATTTTTATTTTTAACGCTGACCTTTTTTTTAAAGCCACTTCAGCCCCCCCTATAATGTTTTTAATCGACACGCCCCTGGATGAAGGTTGCGTTAGTAATGTTAATGTTTGGTAAGTATGCACATTGCCTGGAAAAGAAAATAATAGTCGCAGTGTGAATTTAAAGATGCGAGTACTGAAGAGGGCATGGGCGCCCATATAGCAGGGGCTCGAGGCCCCTAGCCGTTTAAAAATTTTATTTGCCCGAACCTGCTATGCATTTACTTTCAAAAGTTTTACAGTCACATTTTAAAATAAGGTACTTTTTAGCTCATTACTAATTGTCAAGCAGTATCAATTATTTTTGTAGCGTTTTGGTATCTTGTACATTCACTAAAATTCTCGACAGCTTTGAGAAGGAGGTATAGCTTTTCTCAGCTCTCTCCCCCACCCTACAAATACTCATTGAAGAGCTCATTGAAGAGGGCTACTTGGTTCAGTGTTTCGAAAATTTGCATAATTCTGCGCACGATACAACATTTAAATGTAATTGAATGAGTACACAGCTGACCATTGCAAAGCGATCACAATCAGTGGCGGCTCGTGTATCCAGAAATAGGGTGTTGCATACATATACACCCTAGCACCTTTGCACTTTAGAAATACATTTCGAGAGTGCTGTTTTCCTTTTCATCTTTTCTCTTATGTTTGAGGGGTGGGGAAGTGGGTGGAGAAGTGGGTGGAGAAGTGGGTGGGGAGCTATCTAGGTATAAGGGGCCGTTCAAGCGTTACGTAAGCACATTTCTGACCATTTTATACCCCCTCCCCTTTTAAAGAAAAGTAAGCAAATGCCTGCATTTCCCCCCCTCCATACTCATGCTATTACGGTTCTCTAATTTTTTGGTACATATAACTTTTAGAAATAAGAATGTAATGTGTAATGCAAATTTCTTTCACTTCATCAAGACACACAAAATTGCAATTACAACATCAATGCCTTGATGGGAGATCGGGAAAAAAACCAAACAATTAGCTGGACGTGCCCTAATCCCCTTACATACTACCAAAGGGGAAAGAAAAACTACGTTTACTAACACTTATACTACAGTATATTGCAAAAAACAAACAAACAAAAACAAAAACATAAAGTTTAATATTTAACAATTTAAAACAGACACAGCAATACATAATACATATAAAATTTTCACATAAATAAATACAAATTTTAAGTATAAAATGCACATAATTCTCAAATAAGCTTAACAATTGCTCCCAAAACAATCTCAATCACAAAACGCAATTTGTGCATCCCTACGGGCAACCTTCACAACCAACAGACAAACTGCTTCTGATCGGATCCCCATATCCTATTCATAAATTAATCCAAATTATTATTAAAATATTAATATTATTATATAAACAAATAAATTAAACTATTAATTATTATTAATATAATAAATAATTTATAATTATTTATAAATTATTAATATCGACTACTCTAAAATTGTATTACTTTAAATATATTAATATTATTATAAATTAATCCAAATTATTCCAATAAATAAATCTTTACCTTTTTTTCTAAACAGATTTATGTTATTCAGATCAGTAATATCTGGACGAAATTAATTCAAGATCCTGGGTCCCATAGCATCAGAGGCGGAGCCAGGGGGCGGTTTTGGAGGTTGTAACCCCCATCGTAATGAAATTTTGTATATTTAACATAGGAATGTACGAGTTGTAGCTCTGTAACTCCCCCCATTAAACCTATAGCCCTCCCCTTATGAATTTTCTGTCTACGCCACTGCATAGCATCCAAATGATAATACATAAATCTATTTCTTGAAAATCCATTTAAATCCATTTTCCAATTTAATCTTATAAGTTCGTCACCTTTATTATATTTTATCCTATTGAACATCAATATATCCAGTTTATAATCGATCAACTTGTCAACCGGCAATATTCCTAGATCTCTTCAAGCATTTTGGGAATTTATCTCCAATTTATTTTGTAGAATAACCAGAATCCTTTTCTGTGCAGTACTCACCCTGTTTCAATTTGTGAAAATTAAAACTATCCAAACACTGCTACAATATAATAAATGGGGTAATACCATAGAGTTATGAATCATTTTAATCGCTCTCACGGGGACCAAACCATTTATTCTTCTAATTCCAGCAAGCATCGCATTTATTTTTTTTAAACTACAGAATTGTAATGTGCTTGCAATTAGTGAGAATTAGAATTGTAATGTGTTGCAATTTAGCTTTTCCTGTAATGTCACTCTTAAAATTTTAATTTTATTCGAATAAAATATTTCTGTATCTTTTAAGTACTGGATATTATCCTATATTTTTTTTGTTATGAAAAGTTATACTTTTAGTTTTAGATTCATTTACTTTTATTTGATTAGATTCGTACTATTTCAACACCTCTTCAATAAAATTATATCTATCCTAAGTTGATCAAGATTTTCAGAAGTAAAAAAGAAACCTGCGTCCTCAGCGAAAATGAAAGCTGCTGAACGATCTACTATATCAAAAATATTGTTTATAAAAGCAAAAAATAATATAGAGCTTAATATTGACTCTTGCGATATTTCAAGGGCATTAATAAACATTTATTTCAGATTTCATGCCTCCAACAGTCAACACCTGCCTTCGATTTAATAACTAATTACTAAATAATTTCAGGCAACCTTCCCTAATTCCTATGTTGTTTAACTTATCCATCAATATTTATGGTTAACCATATCAAACGCCTTTCCGACATCAAAAAAAAGAAAAAAAAGAAAAAAAAGATCGCAAACGTATCAGAATCTCTTCGTAGCAACGATAATAGCACCGGTTACGAATATACCGTGATAATAGGACATAATTTTCAATAAAAAGAAAAGTATCATATACTACTTCAATCTTGGAATTGATCTTAGGTCCTTATATTGTCAATAAACTCTACTTTTGGCGAGAATTGGCAACTTTTTAACGGTTTTTCAGTTATTCTACATTAAGCTATCTTTTAAGGCATTTGGCGTCTTTTCCTCACCAGAGCAGAATAAGATCTTTTAAGGAAAATAAAAGATCATGTTCGCATTCGTGGGATCAAGCTCTAGATCACATATCGTGACAAAACTTGAATTCTGGGGATGATCGCGGATTTTTCAGCTGTCGCCGTGCAGTTATTACGCGTTTTATATTCTTTTTTATAGCGCCTGGTATCATTTCTTGCAGAAAAACTGACGTGAACAATGGAAATAAATTCCAAGACGTGGCTTTATTTGTCATTTTATTTCTGCCAGAATTATTTAAAATATTAAGAGCTTGAAAATCTGTTAGCTTTTAGTCTTTGAAAAGTGATTGTGAGTGGGAAAGGGAGTAGGGATTGGTTATGGGGAGGTTCAATCCTCTGAACTGCCGGGGTGGGGGAGGCTAGGTCTAAGCCCTGTGCCATGGGCGTAGAGTTATAACGGCCCGTGAGGCATGAATCCCCCCCCACAATAATTTAAAATAAATTGAAACTTTACGTGCGTTCTGCAACGTACAAATGTATATCATAAGTGTTCCCCATTGGCATAGGCAGTCCATAAGGGGAAAGGAGTTATAGGCTTAATAGGAGGGGGGTTATAGAGCTACAACTCATATATTTCTATGTTAAATATACAAAATTTCATTGCGATGGGGGTTACAACCCCCAAAACCTCCCCCTGGCTACGCCTCTGAATTCCCACACAATAATTTCGAAAACTCTACGCTGCTGCTAGGAGCTTCTAAATTCTATCCCCGATCCTGTGTATGTGGGTAAAAGGAAGATATTAAAAAAATT
>QLNU02015270.1:3717712-3733304 GCA_006491805.2 Dysdera silvatica | reverse complement strand
ACTAAAGGTATACTAGAAATACTACTAAAAATACACTAGAGATACAACTAAAAATACACCAGAGATACAACTAAAGATATACTAGAGTTACAACTAAAGATACAATATAGATACAACTAAAAAATACAATAGAGATACAACTAAAAATACAATTAGAGATGCCAACTAAAGATACAATATAGATACAACTAAAAATACAATAGAGATACAACTAAAGATACACTAGAGATACAACTAAAAATGCACTACAGATACAGTTAAAGACGCACACCTCTACTTCAGAGAAGCTAAATCCATAATTAAAAAACTTATTTTACTTTTTCACATTTTTATGAAATACGAACTGAATTCTTTCAAAATGTATAAACAGATAACATAATGAAATGTTCCCTTTTATTAACTTCCTAAGTTTCATTGAATTCTGGAGTTTCAAACCATTTTTCATTTATTGCAGGGGCACTGTATGATGATAACACGACGGAGACACAAAAAATGGATGATCACGTTCAACCTGGGGCGAAGCACGTCTATAGATGGCTCATGAACTCCCACGACGCCCCAACCGACCGAGATCCGGACTGTTTAACGTGGATGTACCATTCACATAGAAGCGGTGAAACGGAGCTTCATGCTGGATTGCTTGGACCTTTGCTCGTGTGCAAACCGGGTAAAATTATATTTAAGTACCTCAGAACACCTTTTATCCGGAAATCAATTATCCAGCTCGCATAATTAACTAGACCGTGATCTTATGGAAAGATAAGCTATGCACTACACAACAACAAATTCAAAAACGAAATTTTCACAAATGCGGTTTACAATTGTTTCGATGGGGGAGTAAAGCAAAAACCTATCTTCTTCAGAAAGTTTTCCAAATCAGGTCGGGAAACATTTTGAAGAGGTAAGTCTGCTTTTATCCCTATCGAAACAACTGTAAACGTCGTTCCAACTCAAAATAAAGTGCGTTTGTGAAAATGCTTTAATTTAAATAGATCTTGATCCTTCATTTAGAAGGAAACAAGACCTTATGGTGGCCAATGGGGCTGCCAACCTCTCTTTGCAATGCTGTTGTGTCCATTTATCCGGACTAATTAGTCTGGATAACTGAGAGTATGTTCTGTTTTCAACAATAATGAGGAAAATGTAGTAACAAACTTTAGCTGCTTGTCACCAGGGGCGGACACAGACTTTCATTTTTGGGGGGTCAAAGACATAATTTGCCGTGGTCTTGGAATAGCACCATTAATCATGAAAATTTGAAATTTTTACAGTGAACAAATTTATTTGGGGGGTCATTACTCATGTGACCCCCTATATCCGCACTTGCTTATCACGTGGGGGGGGGAATCACATGCGTACTGTGCTATCTGGCACAAGACATAGATCTGTCGCTAAGTTTATACTATCACATGCTGCTAAATTGCATTACTACGTTATAGCTAATAGAGGTGGCCTAAGGATCTGGGAGGCTGAGGCGATGTGCGATGCGTGAGACTCTATACTTAAAAATATAAAATTAAATAAAACATTTTGATTCAAGAGGGAGGGGGAAACATATTAAAAACAAATGTAATGTTGTATATTTAAATACTAATTGCACAATAAACGTTTAAAAATTGGTGTATATGCAATAGAATTTATTAACTGTTTTTAACCTTTTCCATCTCATGACACACTAAAACTAATTACTAAAATTTTGCAACACACCAAAAATATAAATATTTCGATTATCTGATAAAAAAATTAAAAATAAATAATTAAAAATGGGTATAATTTTGATTGATCGACAAAATATTAGTAATAAGAAATATCTCTAAACAGTAGACTGTATAATAAGCAAGGGTGGACAAAGAGGGAAGTCACAGGGGTCATGACCCCCAAAATATATTTTTTCACTGTAAAAAATTCCAACTTTCATGATAAATGAAGGGTGTTATTCCAAGACCATGGCAAATTCTGTCCTTGACCCCCCAAAACGAAAGCCTGTGTCCGCCTCTGATAATAAGAACATCTCGGTCTTCTCGGATGTGCCAGCGGGCACTCTGTTGCACTGCTGGCTCAGTTGGTTTGCTAATTTATTTTGTTCCTTGGAATAGTTCAATCCAAGATGAATGAAGCCCATGGGGGCGCGCCGACCCAGGAACCGGTGGGTTGGTGGCCCAGTCCCCACCCCCTGCATACAGAAAATACAACAGTAAAGTAAATTAGTAGAAGCCAACAGTATAGGCGTAAAATATGTTTATTTTATTGAAAAATCAACACAACATCATTTCTTCAAATTATTTATTTATTCACTTCAAATTATTTAATTATTCCAAATTACATCTTTAAAAAAAAAAAAACCAAAATGCTGGGACTCAAATGGACTCAATCAATTTAATAATACATATATATTCAAGTTCAGAGGAATCGAATCAGTATTTTAAAGAAATTGTAATTACCGGTTGTAGTTTTTGGTGTCATCTCAATCTCGCCAACTTGGCGACTTATATGCAATAACGAACAGTAGTTTTATTCTGAATAATTGTTCCAACCAACAAGTTGTTGGTTAAAAAAAACCTAATCAAAAATCAACAAATAAACCCATCACAACAACCCGTCAGCCATCACAATAATTCATTACCAATAATTAATTCATTAGCTATTTAATTAATAAATCTAAACAAAAACATACTTTATAATTGGTGCCGTAATAACCCAGGTTCGAATCCTGGCCATGGCATCAATTGTAAAGTATATTTTTGTTTATATTATTAATTAATTGTTGTGATGGGTTTATTTGTTGATTTTTGATTGGGGTTTTTATTAACCAACAACTTGTTGGTTGGAATAATTATTTAAAATGAAACTGCTATTGTTATTGCATATACGTCGCCAAATTTGGCGAGATTGTTATGACACCAAAAACAACAACCGGTAATTACTGTTTCCTTAAAATACTGATTCGATTCCTCTGTAGTTAGGTTAGATTCTTCAACGTTGAATCCAGGTTCAATTTCTCAACGTTAAGTCCAGGTTCGATTACTCAAAATTAAATACAGGTTCAATACATGGAAATCCATGTTAAGTTCAATTCCTCAGTATTTACTTTTAGGTTCAATTCCTCCATTCAGCAGGGTTAATTCCCTGTACCTTGGAATTTACTTTATTTGCAGATGAAAATGAAAATATTTGGGCCGTTTCGAATAGTGGCAATAGTGGAATAAAATTTCCCAAGTAGCCAATTACTTGAAACTACTAGAAATTAACTCCCAGAATCAAATAATTTAAAATTTAGATTTGTTAATTATCAAAAATTGCGTTGTGAAGAGGTGATTAAAACAAAACCTACCAACCCAGATTCGAGAGCTGGAGATCGTAGTGGCATGACAAAAGAAATATATCAGTTAAAACAGGATTTATTAAAAAAGAGAAAAAAAAGAATACATTTAGATATGATTAAGGACCCAGCGTGGGCCTACAAGTGGGCACAATACCGATTGATTCAGAGGATGAGTAAACAACATGTTCCAAATGATTCATTCCAGTATGACAATTTCTCGAATTTAACTACTATTTTTAACAGATCAATGCGGAGTTTTTTCACATGATAAATTTTTGTGAGCATTCACCCCACGAAATTGATGTATGTGGTCATAACATAACATTTGAGCCACATATAACATAACTTACAAAAATATATTTGTTAATTAATTGATCAACAATGGGAATAAAGTTACAGCGCTCATTTTATGCAGGAGGGAAAATAGAAGAAAAGAAAAAATGGTTACCGTTTCTGAGGCTTGGGCCCCTCCGAAGGCCGTGAATACTTTTACATCTTACAAGTTAAGTGGTTGAGCTGGGACTATTTTTTGAGCGGGAGACCCGCACTTTCCCGGCAAACGAAGATTGGCATTTCCAGCTGAGATGTGGCGAAAGTTATCGATCATATACTTCAGAACTTTGGTCCATTTAACATTGAAATCAGCCAACCGGCTCTTGTCCAAGGCGATGATGGCCAGATAGTGGCAGGCTTGCCCAAGCATGAGAATATCCATGTCAGAGGGATTCCCCTCTTCTCGCTGGGAACCAGTGGTCATTTTGAAGAAGGGGGAACTTCCCCTGTGTAATAATTTCGATTGGCTGATCCCAGTGTGGGACTACGACCCACTTCCATATAAGCTGGGATTACAGCGCCGCCCCCGGCGGCCACCCTTCCCAATGAAACCCTTGCAAAAAGAAGAAGAACACTTCCATATAAGGCAATATTACTAATTTTACGATCTTTCTATGATCGAAAGTAAAATGAAGATACGATGACTCATGGCCAGCTGAATACGAAGTGCAATCTTGGTTGAAAAAAAAAATGGCAACTTGAAAATGGCAAATGTGAAGTTGAATTGTAGGAAATATATTACAGAAAAACATATGCATAAATAATATTACTTGGTGGTTAAATGATTAAGAAAAAATGTCCATGTTCTTGCTGAATTCAAACATTGGGAGGGGCCACAGCATAAGTTGAATTTAGTTTGCAAATAAGGTTTCCTCGGTGTTTGAATATAGAAATTTAAAGTCCACTTATCATCTTGCAGTCTGTATGATTAAATTTTTCATTGATTAAAGTGTACATCCAGATGTTGCTGGAACAGGTGTATAAGGCTCAGGCGTTCGCAGGGCTGACCTGAAAAACAAAATTAAAATCCAACAGAAAGTGTCTACGATGTTTTTAAATCATATTTTCCCAAGAAATAATATAAATCAATTTTAGGGAAAATGAAATATAATAAAAAGATTAACTTGCATATGTATTATTAAATTGATTGAGTCCATTTGAGTCCCAATATTTTGTTTTTAAAAAAATGTAATTTGGAATAATTAAATAATTTGAAGAAATGATGTTGTGTTGATTTTTCAACACAATATGTTAACGAGAATATTGGCCTCGACGCATGTTTCTGAAGGACTTGGCCATCATAAACATAGTCAACACCAATATTCTAATCATGCTTTACACTCGCAACATTGATTTCTAATTACTAATCTATATTGAGTAGTAATACGTCTAATTATCGAATAATCTAATTTAATTATCGAATAATCTAATTTAATTATCTAAATCGTCAAATATAGCGTGGGACTGGTACTGGGAAGCAAGGGACCGAATAGGTAAATAGACTTTTCCTGTAACCTCCTCCTCCGGTTGGTTTCAGAAGTCTTCTACCCGCCATTGAAGGAAAAAAATCTAAATGTCTTGCAAAAGAATTAAATGATTTTTTTTCCTATTCCCACAATTGTTAGCTATTTTAAGCTCATTAGTGTCTGGCAGTTTTTACACGGCCAGCCGAAGGCGAGACACTGGCAGTCGTTTTTTTTTCATAGGACCATCATGTAGGTCTCTGACGTCATCTACGATACGTCTACATGCGACTAGGCTTACTTAGAGAAGCGAACCCAAACCCAACGACCCAGAAAACGGTGATTAGAGTCACTGGACCACAAGGGCCCAAATGTTTAATTAAATACGACCACAATGCGAACATGAACTATAAAACTATAAAAAATCATGCGCCATTAAATTTTGTAATTAAATAATAATTTTATAATTAATTAATCAATATATATTTCAAATAATTTTTATATTTAAATAATTTTTTTATATTTAAATAATAATTCTATAGCTTGACTATAATTTATAATTAAATAATAATTTATAATTAAACAATAATTTATAATTAAACAATTTATAATTAAAACAATTATTTATAATTAAACAATAATTTTATAATTAGATAATTTTCTCTTGGGTTGCAAATATTTCATCATACCCGAGTTTTTGGAAACTTTGTGATATTATAACCATAGCGAGATAATATTATTCGTGTGGGACTCTCGATAGGACTTTAGAATTTCGACGTAATAACCGCGTCATGGATACAATCCAGGCCGTTATAACCGAATTCGACTGCATTTATTGCAGTGCTAATTCAATCAATTAAATATAATTCGAACCTATAAAAATATACTCTCATATTATGCACTTGAATGACTTACACGGCTTGCTGCTAGGTTTTAAGGCAAGAAAAAAACACCTTGCGGTAATGAAATGGTACTACGTTTGTCCACCATTCATGATATCCAGGTTTGACTTCCAATGGTGGCAACTGCTCGTCCTTTTCTACAGATTCGTATTCCGGGGTTTGACGCCTTTAACAACAGAAGTTTCAATTTCTTAGAGAAATAAGCTACATTGCGGCATAATCTTATTTATTCCATAAAGCATAAAAAAATAATAAAAAATTCCAGCGCCTTTTTGTTTTATGGCGGAGGGGACAATAATTGCGTTTTCACAAAACTTCATTTTAATTATAATTTTATTCCAAAAGGATGGGCTTTCGAAATAATTTAGTGTTTAATTTATTAGTTATTAGATACTGTATATACAGATCTATAATATTGTTGATAAAAATAATAGCTAAATACAAATCTGTCATTCCGTCTTCATGCGTGTAATTGGGATATTTCTGTTCAGATGATTTTATAAACATTAATATACACTTTATAAAAATAACTGATGAACTGCAACTGACATTTTTCTTATTCTCAGATAGTAGTTTTGTTTTCTTTAAAGATATTTTGACACTTTGCAGAGATAACACAATTGCCAAATATGGTCAACACACAAAGTGATCGAGGTAAGGTTTTATGAAGATAGGATAGGCCATATTTTTGTTGATAGTGTGGGTGCAGGGAAAATATTATATATCTTAATCTCCATGAAAATCTTAAAGACACGTCACGGTGACTTCGTTTGTTGACAGAATTTGGCAAACGTGTTATCCCTGAGAAGGATCATAATACTTTTCAAAGCCTGAAATACGAGGGAAAGGAACGTTGTCCGACGGTTTGGAAAACCCATCAGTTACAGCACCCCGGTTCAACTCCGGCCCCGGCGCACTATGTCTTTTTCTTCACAATGAATACAGCTCTAGTCCGAGCTATAAGCGTGAGTGCAGGAAAAATATTGTCTATAGCAGTGGTTCCCAACCTGGGGGTCGCGACCCTCAAAGGAGTCGTGAACTGGTTTCTTAGAGGGGGGGGTCGCCGCAACTATTTTTAGTTGCAATTATTTTTTATAAAGAATTTCATACCAAATGTTTCCAGCACTTGTACATTTCAACATGGATACATTCCAATATTCTACTAATAGTTGTTGACATAATACACTGCTCCGCATAATTATAGATCCACATTGTTTTTTCTTAATAATTAAGTTTTGGGTACATTGTTTATAAAATTTAATATTGTATATCCTTACAAAAACGATAGAAAACGTGTAAATCAAGGGGAAAATATTTTGTACGTAAAATTGGAAAATAAAATGAAAAATAAACATGCGGTCTTACACATAAATATAGGTCCATTTCAAAATAAGCAATTCAGACGGGAAATTGTTAACGGAAAAATCAAATTAATACTTAATTGGACCTCCATTTTTTTTTTAATAAGATCAAGAATCCTACTTTTCATGCTTGTTGCAAGGTTTTTGAGGGTATTAGGCTTCAAATTCTTCCATGCGGCAAGCATCTCCAACTGCAATTTCTCAGTGGTGTCGTAATTTAATTATCTACATAGATTTGCCGAACAAGTAGCCTCCAAACGTTTTCAATAGGATTACAGTGCAGGAGTATTCTTGCCAGTCAATTACTTCGACGTTGTGTCTACGTAACCACTGCTTTATGCTGGTGCTGACATTAATAAACGCGTTGTCTTGCTGGTAATGGAGAAGAATACGGCACAACTTTTTCAAATAAGGCAAAAGATTTCTGTTAGGACATTTTGATATTCATTGCTGTCCATTCTTGATGATGGGAAAGCTAAAGAAACCTTTCCATGTACGCTGAAAGCACCCCAAACCCTACCATAAAATCCCTCTTTGAAAAGTAATTCGGCTCTTTTCGTAGATCATGCCAATGGGAAGTAAAGCCATCTGCACCATCTAGTGAGAACTTTTTTCGTCATTGAACATGACATAAGATAAACGGGTTCAACATTTAAGGGCAAGGACAAGAGAAAATAAGGTTAAATCATTCTTTGTAAAACATCCAGGAAACACATTTTGCGCTAATCTGTGTCCATATTTTTTCGTGCGAACTCCGATCTTCTAACTTTATGAATGTGTTTCAGAAGAGGTGCAGTCTTCAACTTTGTACGTACAATGTGCGGAATCGACTTCAGAACGCACCGGATTGTTTCGGAGGAGACGTTGAGGCTGCATCTTCTCCGTATGTCACTGGTCGAAACTACCGAATTTGACGCCTCTCTTATAATTTCCCGTTCGTTCGTCGAAGAAAGTTTTGAAGGACGTCCTGGATGATTTACTTTCCCGTAGGCATACATATTTCGTAAAAATTTTCCAACTATATTATGAAATCTGCCAATATCCTTCGAAATTTCACGGACACCTTTTCCGCACTTATAATACGCCACAAGCATGCCCTTCTCGCATTCAGACAACTGCTTACCATGTGAGATAATTGAAAATTGACAATTAAATGAAGTTTAATTAAACCAAATGCTATTATAGCGAGAGAATCAAAGTGGACCTATATATATATATATTTTTTTTTTTTTCATATAGAAAATAGGTGTTTCTACCGTGTTATTAATTATGCGGAAGTAGGTTAATAGAAATGCGGTAGGACATTTGGAGAACAGGTCAGAAATGGTCAGCCATTATATTTGTTGATCTCTCGAGGCAATCTGGCAAAAAATAAATTACGCTATTAAACGTTTGTCATTTTATTTAACTAAACCCAAAAAATCGATTCCATCAGATGAATTGCAAACTATGTGATGGGAAACAAGAAATTGACAATAGCCTAGACTATTGTTGTTTGTTTGTTTGTTTTTTGGTTTTACGGCTCAAAGACTACAGTGGTCATGCTGCGCCGGGACCTACTGTTTTCCGAGGAATCCGAACCTCTTAAGGCCTGGGGAACCAAACCCCGGACTACAGTGAGCAGTGCGATCTTTATGAGATCTCTGAGTAAGCGTTCTTTTATTAAATAAACTTTCTTTTGTTAAATGAATTTGTTTCTTTTGTTAAATAAACGAAATTTAAACAACAACTTCTCCACAGCTCCAGCTCCATTGTTCAATTTTATACTGGCCTTCTTTTTTTTTTTTTTAAATAGAAGTATAGACTATTTTTTGAGGTCATTTGATTTTTTTAATTTCATTCATCGCTGATTTTAAAATTTTGAAATACGAAACAATGGCAGTGGGAATTCTGGCTCAGTTCGAAGAAAATTGTTTATAAATAAAATTCTGATTTCCCGAATGCCGAAATTATTATTTTTTTTTTTTAAATTTTCTTATGTGGATTGAAGTATTCTATTTTGCACTTTTCTGTTTATTTTCGAGACATATATAAAGTAAAATGTCCATTGGTACGGACACCAATGGAATAGAAAATTTTAGAATTTATGTAAGATATTATTACCCTTTACAGGGATAACACAATTGCCAAATAATGGTCAACACACAAAGCCACCAGGGAAAGTTTTTGTGAGTTTTCGTGGGGGAATTTATTTTTACTTAATAATTTTCGACACCCATGCAGAAAGAAGCTCAAACTAGAGCTGTTTTTTGTTTAGGGGAAGAAGAAAAAAACAGACACCGTCCCCATCCTGGATTCGAACCAGGGTCCCTCCGTTTAGCCCGGAGTGTCTTGGACCGCTAGACGAATGAGGACAAGAATAACGCTCTTTTTCTCCGTATATAAAGGTGTTAAGGTATTATTACCTTTCACAGGGATAACACAATTGCCAAATAATGGTCAAAACACAAAGCCAATGGGGAGAGTTTTTGTGAGTTTTCGTGGGGGGATTTATTTTTACTTAACAATTTCGACACCTACGTAGGAATAAGCTTATTCCTACGTGGGTGTCAAAAATTATTAAGTAAAAATTTAGAATTTATTTTTAATTATAAATTTAATTTATGTAATTAATTTTTTATAATTTATTTTATTTTAAAGAGTAAGGGAGGGAATATTTAAACTTTTTGAGCAGGAAATAAATGGTGAGAATTATTTCATTCATTCTTGAAAACATTTAAAGAGTCAGGAAATTAAGGAGTATTTTCGCACGAGTTTAATATCATATTGAATTTTAGTTCATGCTCTCAATCCGCTTTTCTATTCATGGGATATTACCTCGCTGGGCGGAAATTCAATCATATTTATGATTTAAATGCTAGCAAAAGGGCATCGAACCATTTCTTATAATCTGGGGCATACATTAAAAGCCATAGAAAGAAACATATTATACTGTGATTGAAGAAATTCTAAAAAAAAAAAGTTCGATCGCTCGAAGTTGAACGAACTAATTTTTAAAGGCCATCATATGGTACGGAGGAATCTCTCTTAAAGGCCCATAACAAGATCGGGGCCTTGGCCGGTTAGTGACCAGGGCCTAAGCTAAAAATTCAGCTGTTCATAGTAAAAAATGGCGAACTTCCGTTATTACAATGAAAGCTGCTAAATTTATAGACTTTGGAACGATGTAATTATTACTTAAAAAAGAAAAGGCATGCAACAGTAAAATGTTGGAACAAGGAAAATACTGACGCATAATGGCCCCTGCTGTCCTTGCGCCATACAAATACGACCAACCAAACAATTACACACCGTCTTTATTTTGACCATAAGAATGTCACTGGGTATTAGTTGGATATCAAATGGAAGACTCATTACAGGCCTGGCTTATCATTTTAAAATCAGTTATTTTAATGAGACCTCCAAATAAATTACGCTTACACGAAAGTCTAAATAACGGAAACAGTAATATTCATTATAACTTTTTTTGTTTTTCATCCGCTGCAGTTATTTCTAAATTCAAAAATAACTAAATTCATCCAAACGTGTATTAAAAACGTATACCGAGGCACTACTATATTGTAACAATCATATTTAGAACTTTATCTTGTTTTTAAATTATTCCGCGTTCCACGTTTGACACGAGTGCCGTAGGTTGCCGATCCCTGCCATAGGCGGTCGCCTGACTAGCCTTACCCTAAGGCCGTCTCTGGATTTTACTATATTTTATGCGTATTGTATCATTACAGGTACCCTCCGCAACAATAAAGTAGATAGGAGAATCGTTTTGGTGTTCATGAACTTCGATGAAAATAAAAGCATTTATATCGATGAAAATATCGATATTCAAGCTCCTAGTCTTTCACACGAAGAAAAGGAAAAAGTAAAACAGGACGCTGAATTTAGGGTAATTTTTTTTTTAAATAATGCTTATGTTTCTTAATATTGGTTATAGATGGCGCCACGAATGGAGCAGAATATTTTAAAGTTTTTTTTATTTTTGCCTTTCTTTTACTAAGGTTGTAAATAATATTTACCTAGCAATTTAGACAAAAATTATACCACTGTATTTTATGAAAACAATTTACATATTATACGTTATAGTGTATTTCAACTCCTGGCATTTAATAATCTAATTAAGTAACGCAAATATGTGTAAACAAATGAGTGAAAATAAAAGCTATTGTTTAAATATAACACCAAAAAATAATGTTCTCTATGCTACACTTCCACTATAAAAAATAAATGATTATTTTACTGTTAAATTTCCGAGCAATTTGATTTTAAAGCTAAATATATATAGCTTTATATTTGAAAAAAAAATTCAAGGAACCTAAGTGACTCCTGAAATCAGTGCTGAATTTACATATATGCAAAGCAGGCCCGAGGCAAAAGCCCCGCGATTTTAGGGGCTCTTCTCAGAGACCATGATATTATTTAATTTAGGAATTATTTTGATCTTGTTTATTTACAAATATCTGAATCTTATTGTTGATAAGCCTGAATATCATAGAAAACGAGTTTCGAATGAAAGTTCGTGATTTATTGAGTGACTATCGTGGAGTCCAAATTTTTTGGAGCCATTCCCTCCTTTCAGCCTAGGACCCGTCAGATACTATCGGCGCTGCATGAAATAGTCAGTCATAAACTACATCCTAAGAAAGGCTCGAATAAAAAATTTCATCAGTTTTTAAATGTTTCCCAAATGTCGATGTAGTGTTGGTTTTTTTTTGTTTTTTTGGTTTTTTTTTAAGGATTTAAATATTTTTAATAATTTGATTAAAATGGTTGATTTGGGATCCGTAATTTTGTTTTGTTTTTTTCGAATTTTAGGCATCGAATTTGATGCACACGATAAACGGCTACGCATTTGGCAATCTGGACGGATTGGACGTCTGCGTTGGCGACAGAATAAGCTGGCACCTAGTAGGAATGGGTGACGTTGTTGACGTTCACACCGCCAGCTTCGAAGGCCATGTTATGCAATGGAACGGTCACAAGTAGGTTTTAATCACAGCCAATTAGTTGGCTGTGATTTTAGTTTTGGGAAAATCAAAGATTCGTACCTAAAATAGCCGACAGATGGCAGCACACACCAAATTAAAATTCGCTACTGTAAGTTTAAAAGAATTTGCATAATCAGTAGAAGCTTGAAGATTTACGAGACTAACTAGAGCATTAGTGTCAGGCCTGTAGCCAAGCCGGGGCTAGCAGGGGCCTGGCCCCAGTTTCCCCATCAAGCTAGTTACATATATATCAGTGGCGGCTTGTCGGGTGACGCGAGTGAAGCGGCACTTCACCTAAAAAAATTGGGCTGTCGAATTTTTTTTTTTTTTTTTTACTATTTAAATTTCAAATTTTTATTTTTGTCAAATTTAAAAATTTGATTAAAACCCAAAATTCGAATTTTATTTCGAACCCACTGTTGTTGGTTTTTTTTTTTTGGGGCCGGGGCTTTTTTTTTTTTTGTTCTTTTAATTGAGATTCAGGAACAGAAGGCTACGTTTTTAGGTCAGCGCTTTAAACGCGTTAAACGCATCAACGAAATATTGCTCGCCGAGAAAAAGGGCCGTATGAAGCGACAATAGAAATTCAGAGCTTCGCTTCAAAACGGAAATGTTTTGCGAACATGGTTACCATGGCGATGGAATATTTACGACGAAATCAAGTACTGTCAGAGAAGAGAAATTTTTATCGCATCATCATGTCAGCTAGTATTGCCAGATCAGAGGTTTTGCATGGGAAAAAGGTAAAAATTACCAAAACAGAGGTATGGCTTGATCAGAAATAAAAATTGAGATTTTTGATTACCACAGAGGTTTCTAGAGGTAAAAAATTTTCTGCGGGGATGTGTTACTGGTCAAAGAAAAAAAATTAAATCAAAGAATTGAATAAAACTTTGATTCAAACTACAAACAGTTTAGTGTTATATCTGTTAGAATTATTTAATTACCCTGAAGTATTTCGAGGCACGTTGAGTGGTAACAGTAGAAGCGTGTAATTTCGTTGTGTTTTTTTTTCTTAAGGGGACACAGGACCTTTAAATCTTTAAAAAATCGATTTTTTATTTATTAGTTTAAAAAATAATATCGATTTTTGGCAGTGTTTTAAAACAAACCGCATCAAAATTCTTCAATTACTTCTTGCACTATTGTATAAAATAAAAATAACTATTACATGTTACCTTGTTACCAAGTTCCAACTTGAACACTTTTTTTCTCAAAATCACTTTTTCTATATTGCGCAGAGATTATCTTCAGATCTATGCGCACTAGAGTTCTGAAATTTTTAATATGCTTTTATATCATAAATACCTATATTTTAAAACCAACTGACAAAGTAAAAATATATTTTCAATAATTTAAAAAAATATGATATTTAAAATATGTCGATTTTTTTATATAATTGCTATATATTATTTTTTATACATTTTAATGACTTATTTCTTCCATATTTTCTGGTATTGGGTTAAAGCTGGTACCTTTCTTGGTAATTTGTGTGTGTTTATGTGTGAATGAAATGTTTATGTGTGATAATGGGAACCGTATCATTTACAATGTGAACAGAAGATATATACACATTAATAAGCCTGTGAAATGAGTAAATTCCGCCTTTCTTTTCCCCCTTTCCTTGCAATTATATGCTACACTGTACCGCACCATGATCGTTTTAACACACTAGAAGAATAGGAAGAAGCTTGCTAGGAAGGATGAGACGTCCTTTCCACTTTCCTCACGTGACTAATGAATTACGTTTAACATCACGTCATGTGGAGCCACTCGAAGAGCAATCGTCGAACTGGGGACACTTTGTGTCTATCAGTTATATCATTGGTTCCCAACTCAATTTAAGCCGCGGACCACTTTTCCACTTCCGTTGCATCCACAGACCACTTTGAAAAATTCTTAGGAGATGGCTGCAAGATCTTAATCAAAAAGGGGAGCTGGGTCTTTTTTTGGGGGGGGGAAATGTGTTTGTGCAATCGTTCTTTAGTAAAAATAAATAAATAAACAGAAAAAGAAATAATAAAATCTAATGATAATACGGTCAAACCTCGTTAAGACGAACACGCTTAAGACGAATTACTTTTAATACGAACCGTTTTCTGAAGTTCCGTCAGATTGTAAAATACTACAAATATGCAATCAATTTCATTTTTATAATTAATTTTAATGTTTTAATTTTTTTTTTTTTTTAATAATGACCCGTCTTGCGGACTACTTGGGACTCCTTCGCGGACCACCAGTTGGGAACCACTGCTTTATATGGTCCAAAGTTCAGATATGCGCACTATGCTACAAGTTCTCAAACCGCCTAGAAAAACAGCATTTCCGTTACTTGATTCGTTAGGTTAAACCTAATAGGTTCCTTTACAATATGACGTTTCCCTTAAATGACCAGGTATGTATTTTATTAGAAACCCCATTCTCCAGTTGGAATAACGATGATAAAAAAGATTTTTTAAGTAAGGAAAAGCCCATGCCTGTGTTAAATTTAACTAAAGTTGCAAAAAAAGGACAAAGTATATAATCGGCATTTTAAGATTTCGTGATATTCGGAGTTTGAATGGCTGTGTGGGAGTTATTATTTAAATAAACTTTTTTGTATGCCATGTTTAATCATTGGTGTTAAATCAAATGTGTGGAATAAGAGTGGTTTCAATGATTTTGGTAACGTTACCCGTGCTCTTCACAAACATAAAGGTTCTTTTACCATGTGGATTGTAGATTAGCTTTTTCAAACTTAAAAAAAAATTTAAGTGGTACCGAGGATGCTTTAAAAGAAAACTCTAGGCTATATGGATGGTATTGAAGATGGCATTGATGGAGATGGTATTGAATTTATTTAGGGATTATTTTAACGCATAGATTTCAAATAGTTAATATGGAAAAAATCAATTCTAAACAACTCAGAAATCCATACGGGGGTACCGCAAGGTTCCACTCTGGGCCCATTACTTTTTTTTATCTATATCAATAATATTACAATAGAAGTTGAAGAGGTAGATACGTATACTGAAAATACAAACTTATTGGACCATTATGGATAAAGTAATTTTAAATATAGCGAGTAAATCTAACAAACAAAAATCGGAAATTAAGAAATAAATATAAAATACTAAATGTTGCTGAAACTCATGGATTTAATATCTTAATGGTAATCTCTGAATGAAAACAAATGGGCAAAAATATAAATACAATATACTTTAAAGTAAGGGAAAATATCAGAAAT
>QLNU02015270.1:3616341-3706917 GCA_006491805.2 Dysdera silvatica | reverse complement strand
CGAATTGGCAGAAAAAAATCATTAATATAAGAAATAAAAAGCAAAGGTCTCAATGTCCATCCCTGAGGAACCCCACGTAGAGGTGATTTAGCGAAAGATCGATTTTCATTTATTTTCAAATATTGAGATCTTCCAAAATGGTAATTTCTGAAAAGAAGATTTTGCTTTCCGCATATACCTGCCAATTGTAATTTATATAAAAGTCTATCATAGTTAATGGTATCAAATGCCCGTGACAAATCAAAAAAAATTCCAATTGATGAGTCACCACCGTCCAAAGCCGAATATATGAAGTCTGTTGCCGTTAACAATACTTGTTCAGTAGATTTATTTTTAGTAAAACCGAATTGATTTTCCTGTATGATGTGGTTATGTTCAAAGTATTTTAATAATCTATTATAAATGAGTTTTTCAAGTATTTTTGTAAACACCGATAATATTGATATCGGTCTATAATTAGCAACGTCAGTATATGAACCCTTTTTATGAATCGGAACAACCCTTGCCGTCTTAAATTCCGGCGGAATCTCACCAGTGGAAAAGATTAGATTAAAGATGTAGGTTAAAGGCCCTGAAATCTCATGAGCACAATATTTAATGGGAACTGGATGAAAGTTATCTGGGCCTGGTCCTTTATTAGCACTAAGATTATTAATTAGTCGAATTGTCTCAAGTTCAGTGACCCCATCCAAGAAAAAGGAATTAGCGATATTATAATCATGGCATCTTTGGAATACATTATTAAATTTACTAGATAAAGAATAAGGGAATTCAATGCAATATTCATTGAAAGTATTAGAAATCTGTGATAGTAATCGTTTTATGAGGAGTTATTAGTTTATCAGTTTCTTTTGTCACGGATTTTGATCTTCCCATAAGTTCATTTATTTCTGACCATGTTTTCCTATTATTCATATTACATAGTGCCGAAAAATATGCCTGTTTCGCACGTTTTATTTTAGTATTCAATTCATTCCGAAATGACTTAAAAACAGCAAGTTTTGTTGGTGATTTATCCTTTAAAAATTTGAAGTAAAGTTTATTTTTCTTCCTTATTTCTCTAAAAATTTCAGTTGTAATCCATGATTTACGTATACGTTTGGTTTTGCTTATTGTTTTTAATGGAAAGCAAACTTCATAATTATTTTTGAAGGTATCAACGAAATATCCATAAGCATGTAGTGGATGATTCGAGATATATAGATCAGTACAATTTACTCTTTATAACTTTGCTTTAAATGTCTAAATTTGTTTAAAAAAAATAGTGAATAAAAGAAGGATTACCATCTTGTCTAGATATTCCCTGTGAAATACCAAAAATTGAAAATATGGGAAGATGATCGCTAATCTGATAAAGAAGTATGCCACATTGTGGATTTAAAACGTTTGTAATACAGTGATCAATAACTGTACAAGAATGTGATGTAATTCTAGTTGGGTTATGAATGTAGTTGCTAAATCCAAATGAGAAGATCTGATCCATTACTCTCTGTACTTGTGCATGGTTTACAAATTTTTCATTGGAAGTATATAAATCAATATTTAAATCTCCCATGATGATTAACCTCTTTCTCGAGGAAGTAATAAAGGCAAGTAGGTCCTGAAGACGACATAAAAAATCTCCCAATTCACCAGAAGGTGGTCGATATATGGTAGTGACAAAAATACCATAAATTTGTAATGTCAGCATCTCAATCCCCGGGAAGATTCCCGTCCATTGAGGTATCAAATTAAACTCATGTTTTCTTTTAACATACATTACAACACCACCTCCTCTACCCAATTCATGTGCAATCGAGACCGATTCATAATCAAAAAGAGATGGAGCCTAATTTGGGCAGAGCTAGGTCTCAGTTATACATAATATGTCAGGGGATGGATTTATACCAAGGATGAAGTCTTCAATTAATTCCACTTTGTTAGTAATACTGCATGCATTAATATGAGCGGTTAATAATGTGTTATTAACTTGATTATGAGAAGTAATCTGTGAGGGATAGTAATATTGGTTATTAATATCAAGAGTTAATTCATTATCCGGCTCAGTGAATGAATCCCCAAGGGCCGCAAAGCCACAATCGGTTATATGTCCGCTATTCAGGAATGACATTTATATGAAAAAGTAAATGAATGAATGAATGAATAAATAAATAAAATACAGTAATTCAATACAAGTATACTTTGATAGATATATAAATATATAACAATTCGTATATGGTCAAAAGCCATCCATGCGCACCAAACCACAATAATAATCGTTTAATTAAATAGCAATCACGACATTAAAACAAATCATATGGAACGGTAATAGCTTGCTGTTAATAAATACTAATAATTTAGCCAATATTAAAATTTACATATGAAATATCCAACGAATCAGTGCCCATCACTGAATCATAGCTGCATCAAAGAATTATTCCCTTCCTTCCCCATTCTCGGCAAAAGGATAGCACGAATGAAACTGCGCCAAACACGGTGTATCAGAATACCCATCACATAATAGAAAAAACGTGAATTTATAACTGTATCAAATTTATGTTAGACCACCAAATTACATCATATTAATATAATATGTTAAATTATTTACCATACAATTTTAAATATTTAAGGCGCAAGAATAGCAGTGGTCATTATGCATCGTACAATGGAGGACTGCGCGCAAAATATACCATAAAACTGAACAGTCTATATAAGGGAAAGAATAGTCTCTATATGTCAGGCAGATACCAGTGCTTATAGGCGTTAAATGAACTGTGTGTGCCTTCATACATATATATACATAATAATAATAATAATATTCAACCATTATCTATCCACTGCTGGATGAAGGTCTCTCCAAATGCTTTCCACACAAGTCTATCCTGGGCCATTCGTTTCCACGTCACCCCAACCTCTTTTCTTATTTCATCCACCCATCTAGTTTGAGGACGTTTTCTAGGTCTTCGGTGGTCTCTTGGAATCCAGTTCAGAATTTCTGTTGTCCATCGTTGATCAGTTCTTCTTGCAATATGCCCAGCCCATCGCCATTTCAGCCCTTTTACTTTAACAATGATGTCCTCTACTCTAGTTTGCTCTCTCACCCAAGTGTTTCTTTTTCGATCTCTCCTAGTTATTCCAAGCATGCACCTCTCCATGCTCCTTTGCGTTGTCTGTAACTTTCGTATTGCTCCAACTGTTAGACTCCATGTCTCTGATCCATAAGAGAGGACTGGCAATACACACTGGTTGAAGACCTTTCTTTTTAGACACAAAGGCAATTTCCCCTTCAGGATAAAACTGTTTCTTCCAAATGCACTCCAGCCAAGTTTAATACGTCTGTTGAGTTCTTTCATAATGTTGCCATCCATTGAAATCAGCTGGCCAAGGTAAATATATGAATCAGCAATTTCTAGCTCAATGTTGTCAACTTGTATTTTTGTTTCCTCTACGAAATTATTGAACATGATCTTAGTTTTTTGTAGGTTCATCTTGAGTCCAACTTCTTTACTTCTAGTTGAGAGCTCCTGTACCATGTCTTGGAGTTCTAATGGGTTCGTTGAAAAAATAACAATGTCATCAGCAAACCGCAAATGATTTAAATATTCACCATTTATTTTTATTCCCTTGTTATTCCAATTTATCTGCTGAAAAATCATCTGTAAAGCTGAAGTAAAAAGTTTTGGAGAAATGGTATCTCCCTGCCTCACACCTTTACCAATTTTGATAGTTTTGGTATCTTTATGTAACCGAAATTTTGCACTTGCATTTTTATACACACGTTTCACCATGTCAATGTACACATCCTCAATGTCTGTTGATCTTAAAGAGTTGATGACTGCTGATGTTTTAATAGAGTCAAAGGCCTTCTCATAGTCAATAAATGCCACACACAATGGAAGTTCATATTCATGTGTTCTTTCAATTAATTCTCTTAATACTTGAATATGGTCCACTGTACTGAATCCACTTCGAAATCCAGCTTGTTCTCTTGGTTGAGCTGCATCTAATTTTTTCTGCAGGCGATGGTGAGATGTAAAATGCACTTAAATACTAAACTAGAAAGGCAGAAGCTCATTAGGAAACAAGTAAGTAAGAGGGTGGATCTAATGAAACTGAAAGTAAATACCGAGGCATTCAAGTTGGAATTAAAAAATCGCTTTTCTGCACTGGAAGGACTTATTGATGAAAGTGATATCTCAGAAGCAAATGAAAACATTGTTAAGACAATAGTTGAAACTGCTGGGGAAATTGGTGGTGTAACCTGTAAAAAGCACAATAGCAAATTATCTGAGAAGACGAAACAGCTCATGAAAAGGCGAAGAGATATGAAGGTGGACAATCAAAATACCAGTTCCAGGATTGAGTACATAGAACTTTGTAAAACTCTGCGCAAAAGCATGAAAGAAGACATAAGAAAATTCAACTGTGAGCTAGTAAGGAAAGCCATTGAAAATAACAAGAGCCTTAGGGTTGTTAAAGGAAGTTTATCTGTTGGGAAGAAACACATCATTGCATTAAAAGGAGAGGATGGCACCGTAACAAGAAATAGGGAAGAAATACTTAGAAGAGTTGAAGAATTCTACAAAAATCTATACGAAAGTAACAGTGGATTAACCACCACACCAGTTTTTCCCTACCAATATCTATAGCTAGTAATTTTTCACACATCTGTTTGCTTTCGCAGAGAGGGTTCTTTTTTTTAAAGAAGAAAAAGAAACACCGTTCTGGACAGGAGTGGAATCGGAGTGTCATAATCTGCTATACCATCAGTACAAAAGAACAACGCTCTTTTTCTTTGTATTTAAGGTTTGTAAGATATCATTACCCTTCTCAGGATTAAGACAATTGGCTAACACATAAAGCCACCTGAGCCTGCCTTTATTAGCCACCAATTTATTAGCTATTCCAATTCCCACGAAAACATGCAAAAGTATGTCCTAGTGGCTTCAGATATTTATCAGTTGGCACTTGAGTTTATCAGTGAGAACTTGTGTTTTTCAGTTGACACTTGTGGTTATCAGTTGGCACCTGTGTTTATCAATGGGCACATGTTCATCAGTCGGCACGTGTTTATCAGTCTGTACTTGTGTTTGTCAGTTGGCACTTGTGTTTATCTGTTGGTATTTGTGTTTATCAGTTGGTATTTGTATTTATCAGTTGGCATTTGCGTTTATCAGTTTGCACATGTGTTAACTCCGAGAAGGGTAATAATATCTTGCAAACTATTAACTGTACTATAAAATATTTTCTTTAGCATTAAAGGGTTTTTGTTCTGTATATTTTGAATGGGTGTGTAATCAAAAAATATTTCATTTCGTCTCGTTATAACAGGCTTCCTGCTATAATCGAGATCGCTGTAACCGAGCAGTAGTAAAAACCAGCAGCGGTATACAAGCAGTAGTAAACAACCAGCAGCAGTATACAAGCAGTAGTAAAAAACCAGCAGCAGTATACAAGTAGTAGTAAAAGACAAGCAGCAGTATACAAGCAGTAGTAAAAAACCAGAAGCAGCATACAAGCAGTAGTAAAAAACCAGCAGCAGTATACAAGCAGTAGTAAAAAACTTGTAGTAGTAAATTGTGCAAGGAACTTTTAAGAAAGGTGGCTACCAACGAGGCGCTGTAGTCATAGAATGTGGCTGTTTTCTTCCGATTGAGAAAAGAAGTCATGAAAACATACTTACGTTCTTCCTAGGGCCCAATGCACCAATCATAATGTTCTATACTTCATTCTGAACAGGAGAACGCAGTGGAACCTAGTAAAGTGGCCACATTGATAAATTGACCATCTGAATAAGCTGATCACATTTTATAAGAGAGAACTGGCAGGGATTTAGTCATGCCCCTACCAAAATTTGTTGCGTATAGGGACCACCTGTCTGTGGTGACCATTGCAGTCCACTCCAAAGGATGGCCACTGTAGGCAAATCCTACTCTATGTGTCATACATATGGCCTTAATCAGGGAGGCCAATTTAAAGAAAATATTGGTGGTGGGTAAGCCCCAATTCTATTCATTTTCTCTAAGGCTTAGTTTTCAGTTTCAAGCGAGGGGCGTCTTTGCACCCACTCTGATAATTTTATTAAAAGGTCACACCAAAAATTTAAACAGACAACACACAAAAGTTTTTCCATTTGTTTAAATTTTTTAATAATTATTAAAATTGCAGACTTATACAAATGCCGTAAAGCATGGGCATGTTTACTCCTAAATAACATTCAACAGATCTTTCGGATCTCGCACACGAGTGTTGTTTCTTTGTGTGATGTGACATTTTTTCAATTTGAACTCCAGGAAAAGTGACTCGCCAACGTGGCGAGTTAGAGCCGGTCCGTGCAAACCGGCTTTTAAAGTACTTTTAAAAAGAAGCACCGGTTGTTAATTTTGTTTTATTTTACCATTTGCGGAATAGAGCAATCTGGTTCTTAACGAACCGGTGATAAAACGTTTTGCCATCCGGCGAACCGGTCGTTAAAATTTTGACAACTAGTTCTACTCTCTGCACGTATTTGAAATATAACCATTTTTCCTATTAATGACCTTCTGTCCGCTTAAAATCATGAAAAAGTCCTGAAAAGTCGTTAAACAGAAAAGACCGTCAATAGGAATGTACCGGGTGATCCAAATTAAACAGGAGGTGTTTAGACCTCTCTGTAGAGAAAACTATTTGATCAATTTCACCCAAATTTCATACACATGCTCCCCTGAGTATGCGGTTTCGATTTCTGAAAGAAAAAATTGAGTTCATATTTCGGCCGCTAGAGGAGGAAATGGCGCTGCGGAGCAGGCAATTTACATATTACTTAACATGCGCAACATCCTCTGCCTATATAAGGAGTCGTGAAGCATTTTTCCACCATACGAGGACTCCGTCATGAAACTTACTTTACCAGATCGCGCGTTACTTGTTAAGCTCTTTTATCAACGAAATAACAATGCTTCTGCTGCACTTAAAGCATTTCGGCAGGTAAAAGGTTTACGCAGACGCACTCTCACAATTACAAATCTTCGAAAAATGGTCTTGTATTTTGAGGAGACTGGAACATTCGCCATTAAATCAGGACGAGGCCGCAAACCAACTCGAGTGCAGCAAATTGAAGAAGTTGCAACTGCAGTAGTGGAGCAGGGAGCAGCAAGTGCACATGGTAGCAGTAGTGCACGTGCGATATCATGGGAATTGGACATGCCATATACGACAGTGTGGAGAGTTATGAGAAATGTCCTGAAGTTTTATCCATATAAGATAGCCCACACTCAGCAATTGCTTTCTGGTGATAATGACGTGCGGAAAACATTTGCTTTGATGTTCATTGCTCGGATGACAGTGGATGATGAATGGCCTTGGCAGATACTGTGGAGTGATGAGGCCCATTTCCACTTGAATGGCGCTGTAAACACATGTAACTGCCGTATTTGGTCTGACACAAATCCCCACGTTCATCAACAAATTCCGTTGCATGCTCCAAAAGTGACAGTGTGGTGTGGCTTCACCTCATCTTTCGTCATTGGTCCTTACTTCTTTGAAGAAAATACGGCCTCGGGGCCAATGACATGTTCTGTTACTGGCTCTAGGTATGCATTTATGCTCTGGAACTTTGTCATTCCTTTGCTTCAACAGAGAAATTGTCTTGACACTACAATTTTCATGCAAGATGGTGCACCCCCGCACATCGCGTTGCCTGTTCAAACATTATTACGGCAAAACTTTTCGGATGACAGAGTGATTAGCAGGTCATTTTCAACATCTTGGCCGCCTCGGTCACCCGATCTTAACCCTTGTGACTTTTGGCTGTGGGGATATTTAAAGAGCTGCGTTTATAAAGGCAATGTTCCGAACTTAGCAGTCTTAAAAGACAGAATTTCGCAACATGTATCCCACCTCCAAGCGAATGAGTTACGTTCTGCCGTGGAATGTGTTGTGCATCGAATGCAATTTCTAGAGCAAAGAGACGGGGGACATATCGAGCCGTATCTGTGATGATAGTGTGGTTCCACATATGATAGCAATAAAGTTATTGCACAAATCTTTTTTTTAGTCATACCTACTATCCTACGGTATACTGTAATTTGTAGTTAATTTCATGTGATTGCAATAAAGGTTATTGCATGTTAAAACACTTTTTCGTTGTTAATATTAATAAATTGCCTGCTCCGCAGCACCATTTCCTTCCCTAGCGGCCGAAATATGAACTCATTTTTTTTCTTTCAGAAATCAAAACCGCATACTCTGGAGAGCATGTGTACGATATTTAGGTGAAATTGGCCAAGTAGCTTTCCTCTACAAAGTGATCTAAACACCTCCTGTTTAAGTTCGATCACCTTGTATGTTACATTATGAAGCATTTGTTTGGATCGTAAAATAGCGTCATCAAACAGAAATAGTCTTTGCTTATTACTGTGTTATTAAGAAATGTTATAGAGAAGTATGTGTATTAAAGCTGCATAGATATAGGTATGATATGTTGCAGGTACGATTGGTATTATAGGTATCACTAATACATTGTTTTCTTCATTTTTTGGTAACATATATAATTTTCTTGCAACATATATGTACATGAATGTCTAAAATAGATAATTTTTGTTTTTTGAACTGGTCCGTTTACTTCATGTTTTCGCTTTTTTCCACCCACCCCCCTCCGCACAACCTTGTTATTCGACTAATTTCTGGTTGGATAATCGGCACGCTACTGTCCATGCAAAATATTTTTCAGGACGGAAGCAATTTCACGGGGATTGGGTTCTTGGAAAGTAATACCGTTTCAGAGGTCATCAGCTACAACCGACATGCATCGATTTCGCGGTGTGTGCTGCCAGAAACAGATCCAACTGGGCAGCAACGGGCCTATAATTTAATTATAATGAGGTATGGAAATCGATTATTTATAGGATGAATGAATGATTCTTCCTATCGATGATAGATGGACAGAATCATTCCCTGATGATTCGGTCACAGGACAGTTTTCCACATCTCTGGACACACTTGTGAGTAAAGAGGTTGCGTCTTTTTTACCGGCGTGTTCAGCAGGCCAAAAAATCGTAAGAAAAACGATTCTTAATCGTTTGATTGGATATTCATCGGTTTAATATAACAATTGATAACTATAATCGATTTATAATCAACTGCTCAAAATTTTCCCGCCAAGAACCAGAAAAAAAGGGAAAAAAGACGTTTAGAACTTGGAGACAGATCTGCAATTGGCGCAATTTTACAGGAAAAGAGAAGTTTCGTTTCGGCTTTGTTTCTGAAAATTTTTCAGTCATTTTCTTTGCCCCATTTCCGTGTTTGTGTCTTGGACTGACGAAAAAATGGACCCATTTGTGTTTCCTGTTTGCGACTATGTTTTGCAATAAAACTAAAAACCGCTGACAAACGCAGAAACAAAGCTTTTATTTTATACGAAGCAATTTTTAAGCTTTATTTACAGATGCAGGAAACAAGGGACTGGAACAATGGTATGGAAAGTAAGGAACAATTAAAAAAATTGGCAGAAGTTGAATTAAATTAAAAATAAATTAACGAGAATGTTATTTTAAAATTGGCGAGAAATTCGGCACGAAAACATTCTACGAAAAGAATGGCAATTTTTTGGTTCATGCTGAATGAAAACGATTTTAGTACTAACAAGGTGTAAGATGTTACTATTGAGATAGACATGACTACCCAAGATCATCCATAGGAAGTAGATGACCAACATGTAGATAATTTTAATGTTGGATTTTCTTTTTACTGGAGGTAAATTGGCGCAGAATGTTACTAAAAATGTGTGGAACCGTCTGGGCGAGTAACGCTATGTTCTATCTGATCAATGTGGCTAGTATGCACTCATATCTCCAAGACGCTTGGAGGACAGCATTTTCCGTTTTCAACCACTCTCAACCCATCTGGTAGGGCTTCTATTGACTTTTCCCCTACATATGCGTCTACCTTAAAGATTTTCCCTTTCACGTTATTCCGAAGCATTTTCTTATCTCAATGAATGAATGAATGAATGAATGAATGAATGACATCTCCTATGTTTTTCTTCAGATCATTTCCATGGTATCCTAATATCCAACCAAAAATTTCAGTTGTCTATCGTTGGTGCCCTTTTCTTGAATTGTGTCTCCCATTGCCATTTTGAAAGCTTGATTTTTAAGATAATATCATCAAACTCGTCTGTTTTCTTGCTACATTTTTTCAGTCTTTTCTAATTACCCTTGCCATGCACATCTGTTGTTACTTGTTTTTCTTTTATCATACTATTCGTGCATCAGTAGGTGTGAGTCTTATGTGCTAAACGCTTTAGAATTAAGAGAGTCCTCCCTGCGAACTAACTCGATTAAGAGAGATTTTCATGTGAACCTGTCTCAATTAAAAGAGTTCTCCATGTGAACTCACCTTAATTAAGAAAGTTTTTCACATGAGCGCACGGAAAATTAAAAGAACTCTCCATGCAAATTATTCTCAATGCAAATTAAATGATGTTTTAATTTAAAAAAAATACTTTTATTTAATTTAAGATTATGTATTTCATTAGTAATGGCTGGTAAACGCGGTTTTATTTAATGCAATGCTCGCCATTTAAATTACCCCTATCATATAATGATATTGTCCTCCAGGTGCTTAACTTTAATTTGCTCGCCATTGAAATTTTCCCACCTGAAAGGACAATTAGAAGTGTAATGTGGCAATTTTATTCCATTCAACATTTAAGTTCCCTCCACAACACAATTAACTTTTTCTATAGGTGGGTTGGGAACATTAATCTGCTTGCCATTGAAAGTTTCCCACTTGAAAGGACGATTAGAAGTGCAGTGGGGAATTTTATTCCATTCAACATCTAATTTACCTCCACTACAAAATTGAATTTTTCTGCAGGTGGATTGGGAACATTAATCGGCTCGCCATTGAAAGTTTCCCACCTGAAAGGACGACTAGAAGTGCAGAGTGTGGCAATTTTATTCCATTAAACATTTAAATTACCTCCACTACAAAATGAACTTTTTCTGTGGGTAGGTTGGGAAAATTCATCTGATCGCCATTGAAATTGTCCCACCTGAAAGGACAATTATAAATGTAACGTGGTAATTTTATTCCATTCGACATTTAAATTACCTCTACTACACAATGACCTTTTTCTCTTTGTGTGTTGAGAACATTGATCTGCTCGCCATTGAAATTGCCTTGCCCATAAGAATAATTTCATTCTGCGGTGGGACAATTTTATTCCGCTCGACATTGAAATTACCTCCCACCCCATTACACAAGAAAGTTTACTGGGTGGGAAATTTTAATCTGCTTGATATCGAAATTATCTTCTGGGTGAGGCAATTTCAACGGAATCTGAAATAAAAATTACTGGAGGTAATAATACTTAACATCTTTATATACGGAGAAAATTTGTTGTTTCCATATTTCTCGTTCGTCTAGCGGTCAAGACACTCGGGCTCGGCTCAGACCCTGGATTCGGAATCCAGGATGGGAAGCGTCTTAATAAAGGGTGCGGAGGCTCTGTTTGGCAGGCTGTAATAGAATGCGTGGAGTGCCAAAACAAAATTACAGGTATAAAATTGTGTACTCATGGAAACGAAGAACATAAAAATATTTTATTCTAGCATTTTTTACAGTGTCTCCAGTACAAGAAATTAGTAATAAAATAGTTGTAGTCTAACGAACGCAGTCAGATTCGTAAATATAGATCCTCAAATGTAGATCCGTAATATAAATCCGTAAGTGTAAATTTCCGAAAATCTATTATTTACAATATAATATATCTAGGGATTGAAAGAACTGAACGCCAACCCACTCTGAGAAGGTTATTTGAAATTTGTGCCTGTGCGTCGGTGCGTGCGTGCATGTGAACATGCGTGCATGTGAACATGACCTGATAATTCCTATGATGTGAGTAATTTAAATTTAACATCAATGTGCGCATTGAATATTTTTAATCTTAATATGCAACTAGAATATAAACTAACTTGAATCGTAACTTTAACGTCAAATTTATGCCTTTCGATTTTAACATTGGTTTTGTGTCATTCTAATTTTTTTGTTTATACCTTTTATTTAACTTTATATATTTGTTTACGTATTTCTTATTTATATTTCTTACTTACATTTATTTATATTTCTTACTTACATTTATTTATATTTCTTATTTATTTATATATATTTATATTATTATTATTATATTATATTTACTTATTTTATACTTTGCCACCTTAATAAGCGTCTTTTGTGTTTTCAGCATTAGCATATATATTGTATATTATTATCATTAACGTGTAGTTCCTGAACTTTAATATTAAAATCGCATATTTATTCTTTGAAATGCGAAGTATGTTATGTAAAGTTTTAAGTAGGTTTTTAGGTAGTTCTTTTAAGTAGGTTATGTTAGTTATTTCACCTTCTCCTCTATTTTCTCGCTTTTATTTATTTTTTATGATTTATTTACTTTATTTATTTTTTATTGAAATAAAACAGAACCTCCATTAGCCAAATTAATTGGAACTCATTCCACGTTGTTAAATAGAAATTAAATCAAGTTTGAGCCCCGGCATGTCACTGCTACAGTGAAAATTAGCCCATAGTTTTTATAATAGATATACAAATTAAAAATAAAATTTCTTGATTTTTTTTTACCTTGGAATTATTTATTTAATTAATACATCTTATGAAAGTTTAAAATGAAACTGTTTGTTTGAAGCAACTTGGGCTGGATCGCTGCTGATAAGAAAAAAAAAAAAATAAGCGCATAGAAGATAGATGCCGGTTAACAGGGAGCTTCGGATAAAAGAGTGTCGAATAAGAGAGGTTCTCCTCATCCGTTATTTTAATAAATAAATAATTTAATTTCAATAAATATACAAAATTACCTGCCAATTTTAAATCCTTCTCAATCCCTAGGTATATTTGCAATTGATCTCTTATTTATATAAACAATCTAATAAGTTAATTTCCAAACAGTTGAATTCGACGCTAACCAAATGAAAACACAACTCTCCTTTCGGTTTAGGTGTGACTCGGAGCTTTCCCAGTTCACGTTATGGCGAAGACATGACTGGTTTTCTTGCAAATGGACAAAACACACATTTTGGCAGATAACAGTCATTTAACTTTAAGTTGTTCTTATCACTGAAAAGCCCTAATATATCTTGTTGATTTTCTACCTTAATTTCGTTGAATGTTCTATAATTTTTAGTGAGGTGTTGACCCCTTCACCTTTCGACTGTATACACGGCAGACATTCCGGCTCTCATGTGGTCATCGACGTGGCAATGGAGGAACCAGGTACCGGGATTGTCCATAAACATCTCTACAGCTTCAAAAACACCAGGGAAGAGATAGACCACGTCTGCCCGTCGCGGACTGTCTGTTCTCTTCAGCAGAGTCTGCCCGTGGAAATGGGCCGTGTGCATGTCCACCTCGGTACCCATGCCGATAAGGTACCATGCGGCGTGCGAGTCTCTTCTTGCCACAAGTCCTTCCACAGAACCGAACACTCTTCCGTTTATGGCTGTATAAAATAAAAGACAAATGTTAGTCAATTGTTTTGCCAGAGGCGCCAACGTGAAGAAGATATTGGCGCCCTTGAATGGAAGAACCCGTATGTGCAGTCAAGTGTGCAAGCTAGAGACAGGGAAAACAATGACACTGAATATATTTCAAATGCTATGCCTTTTATCCTCAACTTCATTCATTCATTCATTCATTCATTCATTCATTGTCTATCAGTTTTGGAAAGATCCGGCCACCAAATAGTTTCGGTGGCCGAAGGAACTGGGGGCTCTTAGAATTGGTGCCTCTTTCTCTCTCTCTCGGTGTGTGCATGTCATAGGTGTACACGGAAAGTTCGTAAGGAGGTTATAGGCTCAATGGGGGGTTACAGAGCTACAACTCACATATTTCTATGTTAAATATACAAAATTTCATTGCAAGGGGGGTTACCAATCCTCCTGTACTGTACGCCAATGGTGTGTGTGTGTTTCACAACTCCCTTTTTTTTTATACCGATATTTTTCATACACTTCTTGACATTGTTGCCCCACCACAAAGCACAATTTCAACGTACCGTGGTAGAAATTCAATGTTGAACAGATAGAAATTTATCTACCATTCATTGAAATTGTCTTTCTAAGTAGTATAATTTAAACCAACGAAAATTTTGGCATTGAAAATGCTCCGTAAGAGTTTGAAAATGTTCTCTTGGTGAAACAAATTTCGATGTTATCGATTTGTTTGATACCATCGATTTTCATCTAAGGGCGGACACAGGGGGTGGTCGCAGGTGTCATGGCCCCCAAAAAGTATATTTTTTCACTGTAAAAATTCCAACTTTCATGATAAATGAAGGGTGTTATTCCAAGACCATGGCAAATTCTGTCCTTGACCCCTCTTCCCCCGCAAAATGGAAGTCTGTGTCCGCCCTTGTTTGCATTAATGTGTACGTCTTGTTTAATATTATTTTTAACTTTTCTTATTCAAACGTTCGGTTTTGCTTACCTTATATGTGTTCTAAATTATTTTACTCATTATTTATCTCACTTAATATATCTTCCTTTCTCTGGGTGTGAATTCAATCTTAATTTTTTCTTTGCTTCTTTATATTTTCACCCTATTACTACGTTTGACATTTTTTAATGCTCTCATTTGCGCATGTTTTTTGTTATTTTTTAATATACATCTTTACTTCCTTCTGATAACTTCCTATATCATTGATTTTCCCACTTTTCCTTTTTTATATTTATGTCTGTATATATCTCTTTTCATATATCTAAATTATACATTTACACTTATTCAATTCCCCAGTGATTTTGTGGTTACTATTAAGCTCATTGGACTGCGGTCAGTTCCCTGTAAGCTGAGTTAAGCCTAAAGGCATCGCGGTCCAAAGTTTACGTTAAGCTGTCGGTCCCGTCTTTATGTCTTAAGACGTAAAAAAAAAAATACACAAACTCGATTCAACCAACTAACCACTTAGTGTTTTCTGCTAGCAATTTGAATCGAAAAATTTAGTTAGAAGATACGTACCATGCATTCTGTTGGACATCATAAACGTGGGGTCCCTTGGATTGACAGAGTTTGGCCTTGTGGTAAACCTCTGGATGTTTTCCTTCAAATACCAACTGAGATTTTCATCCATGATCGTAAATAATGTGGTAAATTCATGATCGACATCCAATCTTTTACCTAGCATGAAACACAGCTTGTTATTCACAAACCTATATTGCGAAGTACAGTAGAACCTGTCTAAAGTGACCACTTTTGGGACTGGACTGCAATGGTCACCATAGACAGGTGGTCACTATACACGACAGACTTTGGTATAGGCAAGACTAACTCCCTACTATTCTCTTATATAAATCTCTTATAGTTCTCTCTTATAGTATCTTATAGTATCATATAGTATTTTATAGTTCTATAGTTCTCTTATAGTGTTTCTTATAGTTCTCTCATAGTATCTTATAGTATCATATAGTATTTTATAGTTCTTTAGTTCTCTTATAGTATCTTATAGTATTTCTTATAGTTCTCTCTTATAAAAAACTGGTCACTTTATGCAGGTGGTCAATTTATAAAGGTGATCACTTTACCAGGTTCCACTGTGATTTTTTTTATATGTTCAATGTTTTAAATTCCGTCAAATTGAAAATATCTGTATTCAGATTATCTGGCTCGCCCAATAATTCGTAATATTCAGATTATTCGGTTCGTTCAACTATCCAGATTCGGATTATCAGGAGCATCCAATAAAACAAATTCAAATAAGAGCGTTCATCCAACTATCCGGATTAGAGATACCCGATTTATTTAATTATCCGGGTTCAGATTTTCCAGTTCATTCAACTATTTGATCAAAAACCAGCAAAATATGCACTAGAACTCCCAAAACATGCATTTATATACACTCAAAAAAGCCAACTATGCATTTGCATAAACGTTTTTTTATGCACTTTAAAAATAAATGTCCTGGGTCTTAAAACAGATCTGTTTTTATTATTAAATAGCTGAGTGGAAAGATTTATTATAGATAAAATTATTCATAAAGCATAATTTTTTTATGGTATGCTATAATGTGTGTGTCTTTCGATATTTTAAACATTCAAGCTTTACTTTCTGTTATGCAATTCATTTTTATGTCCAAAAAATCCTTTCCACATCTACTGAAATTTTTGGACAGTGCTTATAAAATACTGTCCAAAATCTTAGATAGTATTTATAAGATACTAATAGATAATGGTGCGAAATTTGACCCTATATGAGCATAAGTGCTTGTTGTACTTAATTTGACCTTTGGTCAACTACCAGCCTAGCATAATGTATTAAAAACACACCATCTCCCTTATAAGGGACTAATTCGGTTATCAATTTCAAATACTTTTTGACGCTTTAGCGCGTAATTGAACACATGAGCATTTTAAACATGCACATAATTGTACACTTGTGCATAAAGTACCTTTTCTACTCAGATGAAAGAAAATTCGAAGTTTAATTTTAACGTTATGAAAAAAATTTGTATGTCAAAACAAAAATTAAATGCTTGAAATGACCGAACTCCTTAAAATATACACTTATTCAGAAAATTTATAGTTTTTATGCGTTTATATGCACTAACGTTTAAAATGTGCATATGCACATAATCGAAGGATTCTGACATATCAAAGAAAGTTACCATACCTGCGTTTGATAGGGTTCCAGCTTTGCATGTTACCAAGGGACCCATCAAACCAGAATTAGTATCTCTTACTACGTTAACAGTGGAGTAATAAGCCCATGTTGTGCAGTTGAAACCTGTTCGGCCTGGTCCTGCTCGTTCGGGCACCTCCCACTCATAAACGACAATGTCGCCAGGGGGCACGGGGCCTTCGTCCTCGTCGACATGATCCTATGAAGTAAATAAAGCAAATTTAAATGATAAGCACCAGATCGGAACCCCCAAGGAAAGAGATAAGAGGAGGTAGACCAAAAAGTATGTGAAGAATAACATTTAAAAGCGAACGTAAGAACGTGGGAAAAATTTAGCAAATTAAGAGGCTCGAAAAAAAAATTGTAGAAGCCTTACGTTCGCCTAAGAATTGATGAATAGAGCAAAAGAAGAGTATGTGCACGTGAAGGAGGCTATTTAATAGAAGGTCTATATAAGTAGACGCAGCAAAATGTCTTAAGCTAGGTTTACATTCAGACATTGCCACTGCTCCTCGTGCTGCTGTATTTACTCCCCAAAATACTTCTGTGGCAGCATCAAAGGCAGAGAGTGTTTACATTGTCGCTTCATACTTACTTTGCGTTCGACCTCGGTCAATGGCGGATGCTGCCAGTCCTTTGACTTCCGCATAGAAACCGCCAACGAAGGGAACGGCGGGCAGCGGCAATGGCAAGAGCATGGTAAGCGCGAGTGAAGCTTCGGTCCGGGACCAGGGGAGGACTGGGCCGGTGCGCCCTCATGGGCGATAGGACTCGCGCCTCCGAATGGGCAAACACTGGCGCCCTCCGAAAATCCAAGGTGTGTGCCTTTTGACAGGACCCAGTGCGCCCCCGTCCGGGACTGTGCCACTTTTCCTTCTTTATAAAAAAAACTCTAGTTTGAGCTGAAACGTGGGTGTCAAAACTGTTACCAATCTTAATCCTAGCTTCATGCGTTGACTTATTGGCAGTTGTGTTAATTGTGGGGAAGGTATTGATATTTTGCAGTATTAGAGAAGTCAGCACCAACTTACCATAAAAGCAAAGTCATGGTTCCGTTTTATTAAAACTCCGTGTGGATGCATGTTATATGGTCTGGAAGCCATGTTCTTGAATACCACTCTGATGAGATCGCCTACTTCAGCTCGTATGTATGGTCCCAACATTTCCAAGTGCTGATCTGCAGCAGTTCTTCGTTTTTCCCTTCTGAAGCTCCCATCTGTAAATTCTCTATATATGGCTTTTTTGTACACGCTGCCGATTCTATCCGGTCCGCTTAGCAAGTAAAACCTTCCTTCCCTAGAATCATAAAAAAAAGGAAGGTGTGTTTAATTAATATCGCTACAAAAATCAAATTATCCAAACAGGAGATTCTGAAGAAGATTCCAGTAAGAACCATAAAAAAACTGAGAGTTCCGACATAATAATGGGTAGACCAGTGTTCCCTAAAGTGTGTTTCACGGAAACCCAGGTTTTCGCAAATAATTTCGCCGAAAATTCAAAGGAAACCCGTAAATTCTGCAATTTAATTCCATGACAACCTCTTAAATAGAGTTAGTGAACCTTTTCCAATATTCCGCAACCATAAAAAGGTATTGCCCGACCTTTTTATACCAATGTATCGCTATTATGCATTGTGGTTTTAATAGGAAAACATTCACATTAATCGTAAAGTACCAACTTATGCCATTCAGTTTATGTAACGACGTTGAAGTCGATTTTCTTTACGAATTTATATAAAAATTTATTAAAAATATAGGGAAGGGTATATAGATTTGTGTAAAAAGGACTCATTCGCCCTTCTCGGAAATTGATATATATGAAGAGAGACTACTAAAAGCATTATGTTACACTTCTATCGTAATTGATCAGGAATTTTTTATAATTTTGTAGAACCTAATAATTTTTTACAATTATTTATAATTATGAATAACTTACTCAAGACAATTGGGGGTGCAGTGGATCCGAAACGCTATTCCGGCACTGCTTTTATCGAAGTCTCCCCAGTTCTATTCTGCCCCTTAGCCCCCCCCCCCTTCCCAACAATACTTCCAAGAATAGAGCGTACCATCATTATTAAATTTACGACTACATCCCTGACGACAGTGAGGGTTCTCTATTTAATACTGACTGCGTTTTATCTGAGACGCAGTCTGTTTGCCGTTTGTAGGTGCATCACGATGTGGATGTTTCGTTAACATTACGAGACATCTACGTCATGGCCCAGTCTGTTTGCCATTTGTAGGTGCATTATGATATGGGTGTTACGTCAGTTGTTTTCCTGTTAAGCCTATTACGCCAGCTGTGTAAGTTTCGGATGACTCATTAGAAACTATTGGCACGCAGATTTCGAATCAGCAAATACAACTTGAATTTTGCAACTTACACATGCTCCAGAAGCGGTCTTCCATCGATAATGTGATCGTCTCGGGTGACGTAATTCCAGTCCTCTTCAATGGCAGCAATGAAGTATTCTCGAATTTTTTTAGGTTCGTATGGAAAAAAGAAATTTGGGCTAGGAAAACCGTAAGAGCCTTCACAATCTTCAACGCGAAATATGGCACGCATACCTCCAGCAAAATGATCGTTCGTTCTACAGTCCAGTGCCCAGTCACCTGTAAATAAAGTAGAAAAGAATATGAACAAAATAAAAAAGAATTTATACGAAGTAAAAAGAATGTACATAAAGTAAAAAAGCGTTTAAACAATGTAAGAAAGCGTGTAAACGATGTAAGAAAGCGTTTAAATAAAATTGAAAAGAATATAGACCAAGCAGAAAAGAATATTAAAAAGGTAATAAAGAATGTAGACAAAGTAGAAAAAGATGTAAAGAAGGTAATAAAAATATAAATACGGTAAAAAATTATAAACAAATTAATAATGTAAAAAGTGACAAAAAAGCAAGTCAACAAAGTAACAAAAATAAGTAAACAAAGCCAGAAAGTAACAAAAAACAAGCAAACAATGTGACAACAAATAAGTAAACGAAGTAACAAAAAACAAGTAAACAGAGAATATTCGACAAAATTCTGAATTATTTTAAGGTATAAGAAAATAATTGTATGCCTATTATTGTACGGGTATTTAACGTCGTAAGTTGTTAGCAAAAGTTTGTATAATGAACAGAGAATGTCTTTCAAATTGGTCTTTTTTGCCATAGTTTATCAACACGCAAGTGTTCGTGAGAAATTTTACATTACATCACAATTCTTATATTTACGTAAACTTACGTTTAAGTGATCTGAACGGCTGCCGTTAAAGCAGTAGATTTTCTGATGAATAGATTTCAAACTTTCGTTTTTCGTTCGTTGCGGTAAAAAGGGGGAAGAACATTCCTTCACGGTTTTCTACACACAGGTGCAAGAGCAGACGGAACAGACGAATCCATTGAGGAATATCGCGCACAAAAAACAAACAAAACTTTTCCTTGTCTTAAAGTACCACACAAATGCGAGGAAAAAAGCATGTCAAATTTATTTAGTACTACTTCGAAATATGGTTTCATTACAAACGAAGTGATTGTCGACGCTTTTCAACGAACTACCGTCCTGCCTTCTTCAAAATACTTAAAAATTTAAAATTGGAAGTAAAATACTTTACCAGGATTGTCGGCGTGCATAATCACGGTGTAATGAAGACTTGGAGTTAATGCTATGGTGTCCTGGAACTTTCCTCCTATTTGGAATGTTTGTCCGTGGAAATACGGCGTGTGAAGATCTATTTGCCTACCGAAGCCCATTATATGCCAACTGATTGTATCGCCCAAGCACATGCTCAATCCTTCCAAATTGCCGTATACACGTCCATTGATGACTGAAAATAGAAATTTCATTTCACTAACAATAGCTTATGATGAGTAGTGCTAAGACACACTAGGCACTAAAAGAAGCAATGCAGCCAAGTAGAGACAAACGTTGTTAGCAACTAGTCTGCTAACTACGTGCTGCTACCCAACTACGTCTGCGTATTAGCAGGTTTTCTGCTGTACTCAATTTTTAGTGGTTTGTTAAGTAAGTTTAGTTTGTCCATGGACTATATATTATATATGCCTACAGGCTACATGGTCCATATATTTCATGTTCGTTGGCTACTTTAAGTCCGTATGTCGTATTGAAGTTTACGCTATGGGCTTTCAATACAGCAAATGATAAGATAAAGGTATTTATCATGCTGGAAACGATAAGATATATGAGCTTATCAAAAATCAAACGGTAAATTAAACGAGAGTATTAAAAATCAAACGGTGAGACAAATGAGGTTACCACATGGTAAATGTAAAGGCAAAGAGATATACAATACGACAAATGGTAAGAAGAAGGAGGTTATCACATAGCAAATTATAAAATAAAGAGCTTATCATCAATACATTAAAGTTAGATGAAAGCATATGTGACTTACGAAGTACTTACTCAATTAAACTCTGTTTTACCAAGTATTCAATTTTTAATTCAATTTTACCAAACACTCAGTTTTTTACTCAATTTTATCGGGCACTCAATTTGACTTAAAAACAGGGAAATATTTACCATCAATTTAATTGAATTCAATAAAGCCGGATGAACTCACTATGCATTTGGTTCGACTCAATGAAAGCCAAATCTGACATGTTGACAGATCGGGGGCTTAATGTATATTCCATGATGTTCTCCTCCAGCAAGTGGGAGCGCATTTCGTCCAGAACAGTGAACAACAAGGAGAACTCTCTATTGACATGCCTCTGAAAGAATATTACGGATTTTTCAAGCGTGGATAACTTTTTCAAGCATTTTTTTTCCGTCAAATGTCATAAGTAGTTACCAGAAAACTTAGTGCAATACTTTTTTCCATTACCTGTTTTCCTTTCCTGTTTAGAGCTCCTGGTTTACAGACCAGAAACGTTCCAGTGAGCCCATCCCAAGTATCGCGGATGAATTCAACATTGGAGTAATAACGGTATGTGATGCATTGTGGGTCAACTTTCGTAGGACCGTATTGCTCTGCTATCTGCCATTCATACACTCGTGTCTGCTTCGGCATAACAGGAGTATTATCTAGAGTTCAAAACGAGAAACAATAATATATTTGTAGAGATAAATTATTCATAGTACGTACAGGTTTCGTAATCAGAGAAAAGAGAGGGGGAGAGAGAGAGAGAGCGAAACTGCATGAAACCACCAGCACTTTTTTAAGGGACTACCAACTTATTGAAGAATCAGTTATTGAGTTGAAATGAATATTGCTTACTTGTTAACCTTCGATATTCCATGGATTATAATTATACTCATGCAATAATTTTTCATTCATTAAATTTACATTTTTTACTAACTTGTCCCAGTTTCAAATTGTTCTAAATAAGGTTGTTTATAAATACATGTATAATGAATTGAAGATCACGTTGAAGACGACACAAATAGCTTATTAAGAAGTTCAGAACCATTCAGTTCATTAAACAAATTTTGCCAACTCTGCCGAATAAAATCATAAGATGCTATATAGTATGTTAGAGGTACAGCAGATTCGGCAGAGTTTTTTTATAGGAAAATTAAGTAAAAATAAATGTAATTGTACCAGGCTCGTAGAAAGCCCCATGGGTCTGTAAATTATAGGGTCTTGAAGCCTTGTTTTTGAAGAAAACCTTTACTGTGTCTCCCACTTCTGCTCTTATGGTGGGTCCAAGCATGGCTAGATGGGCATCCTCGAATCCCCTAGATTTCCTCTTCTTGAAATTCGAATTCCTATACTGCCGAAACACTACTTTCCTATACGTTCCTCCAATTCTTGTAGCATTCCTGATGAAGTATATTCTTGAATTTCTGTAAAAATAAAGAGTCTGTATTCATTAATATTTGTAGATGATGTATTCGTATATTATATTATTCATCATACACTCCTATTGAGTACCGGAAATAAATCTCTGGAGCATGTAGTACAACAGTGCCATGCAAAACCATCGACCATGAATCGAATCAATTTTGAATCGATTCCATGCCAACTTTACGCAATGGTTAAATTGATTAAGAGTCATTAATGGGAAAGATTATTAAGGATTTACTCTCTAATGGTAGATAGGTCAAGGAGTAGGACAATAGTGTCACAACCTTAAATGCTTTCAGGGCAAATGCAAATATGGTACTTGGATTGCTGATACATGGGTCTGGTGCATACCTATCTTCTGTAAGCGGCCTTCCGTTGAATCTGTTGATTCCAGATGGTGCGTAATTCCATTCCACCTCTTCAGTTGCGATGTAGAACTCGCGGACAACGCCATTTAGTTTCGGCTGAACTCTTCTTGAGTGAGGACATACGTTGATGTTGAATGTCGTTTCCATACCAGCTGAGAATGAAAAGTAAATTACTAAAGGAATAATTTGCGTCAATCAAAATTAATGGATACATGCATGAGTTAATTTATTTTGTTTTTAAGTTGGTCTCTTGATCTCAGAACTATTCCGAAACACGTGTTTTTACACTCAATGATGCAGCAAATTTTCATAAACATTTACGATTATTTTCGTTTTTTCAAAGCACAAATTTTTTGACTTCGTACACTGAGAAAGGAGCGAGGTCGTAATAATCCGATAATTTTCTTTTGATATGCATGATTTACGTTAAAAATCACAAGAGTAATCTTGAGGAATTCATCAATTTAAAAAAACCTTGAGTTAGAACGCTGAAAAGTAAGTTGCAGTATCAACCTTGAAGAGTTTTCACTGTTTTCAATTGGATGTTATTATGGTAAAAAATAAAATAAAGCAAATTTAATTAAATTTTCTTAAACTAATGATAATTAATAAACTGCAACGTTAATTTTAGGTATAATCGGATTATCAAGGAGACGATCTTGGTGAGTAAAACAACTAAATAACAATTTAAACAGCATTTAAATGTATTACCAATATTTTTGTTTCGTTTAGTGTTACAAGTGCTATCTTGCATCGTTGTATTATCTTATGTTATCACTATGTACATGTTACGTTCATCCGCATGTTATATTGCATTAATTATGTTCAAGTGTTGTATTATCAATAACCAAGTGTTATTTCATCAACATAATTGTGCTATTGATATTGTGTGCCATCATGTGTCATCAAATATCTCTCCTTTTTTTTGCGTTACAAGTATCCTTGTATTACCTTGCACTATTAGTATCCAAACATCATATTGTGTTATAAATATCCAAGTGCCATCTTGTGTTATCAATATCCATGTGTTAACTTGTGCTATTAATATCCATGTGTTATCTAGTGTTATCGTTTTTTTCTGCATTAAGAGGTAGGGTTAGTTTTCCAGGCTGTAAGTAGTTCGGATTCTCCAGA
This sequence comes from Dysdera silvatica, assembly GCA_006491805.2. Classification (NCBI taxonomy): domain Eukaryota; kingdom Metazoa; phylum Arthropoda; class Arachnida; order Araneae; family Dysderidae; genus Dysdera; species Dysdera silvatica. The sequence continues at coordinate 3,682,981 of QLNU02015270.1, read as the reverse complement.
AAAATCTACTGCCCTACGGTGGGGTAGTGGTAACGTATACGTCTCTGGTGCCATTAACGAGGGTGCCACTGGCATCGTTGAACACGTGTCGTTATTCTGCCTACCGCTGCCCATAATTTTATTCCCTAGGCTGTAAGAGGTTCGGATTACTCAGAGAAATGTAAGTCCAGTGCCCTACGGTAGCTTAGTGGCAATGTATACGCCTATGGTGCCATTAGCCATGGTGCCACTGGCATCGTTGAACGCATGCCGTTATTCTGCCTGCTGCAGTCTAGAGTTTGATTCCCTCTGCCGTAAGAGGTTTGGATTCCCCAGTAGAATGTAAGTCCAGTGTCCTACGGGGTTATAGTGGTAACGTACACATCTATGGCGCCATTAGCCACTGGCATCGTTGAACGCATGCCGTTATTCTGCCTGCTGAAGTCCAGAGCTTGATTTTGCGTAGAAGTTAGATTTTTCGAGAACTTCTGGCGCAGACTGACGTTTACTGTCCCTTGCATTGTAAAAAGCATAAATCAGAATCAAGTCTGTCCGAGGTAGAGAGGTGACCGTTAAGAGAAGTTCTTTCGTGCTAAGTGGAAAATACTTGATGAACCTTTACCACATTAGCATGTATTCCAACTTCAATAGCATGACTGGAAACGTTCCTTCCGACTTGCGATCATCAAGCTGGTTGTAAACTTTGCGGGATAAAGAGCCAAGGCGTCGTAACTGAGAAACAAAGAAACATATTATTAGACTGTGATTGTCCCGATTCGTACTTTATAACTTTTGACAATATTGCGAAAAAAGCGTTTGATTCCCTCATGTTCATTGAGTTATAATAATAATATAATGCATGTGACATACCATATACGAGGTTATCACGTTTTTATACAGTGAGATATATGATTTCTTATGAATGAATGCACACTCCCTATTGGCTAAATATCACACACTTAGCTAAAATAGTAGAGAATTTGGGTAATTTTATGTTTTCTATGTGTACATAATTTCACTTTCCGTATCTGGCAACACACAGCGTATAATTATAATTTCACTTCTTGAGTTTGGCAACGGTATTTGTAACTGCCTTTTCAATTCTAAAATAACAATCAGTCTTCAATTTGCCATCGACGCGTGCACAGGTACCGTGAAGGCTCCGCCAAAAAAGGTGAACTAAATTTATTTATTGGCGGTCATTAATGAATTAATTTAAACATTTAAAACTTTTAATAAATATTTTATCCGGACGTGCATTTCTTCAATACCTACATCCGCAGCCTTACTAATTACTAAATGCAAAATAAAACCAATTTGTGAAAGAGAACGAAGTGTCCCATAATCTTTGATAACATGATCTATATAACCTATATATCTATATATATATGATGATCTATAGAATATCTATACATATATAGATATTCTATGAATATACACACATGTTGACCATACTGCATATACTCACCCGTATACTGTGGATATATGTTACATATACTCATGCTAAATGTAGATATAGGACAAAAAATGGACTTACGTTTTTCCGTTGATGGTAAGCACCTGCCCTTCGAATACGAGACTATGAACATCTACTTCATTGCCCATACCAACCACATGCCACCCAACCTTATCGCCAAGACACATATCCAGTCCCCTCAGGTTTCTCCAACCAAGTCCATTCAAGGAGAACATCATATTCGATCGCTGCAAATGGAAAAATTCAGATATTTTTAATAAAAATGATAAATTCTTCCCAACGGAATTCATGTCGTTCTACACATCGGCTTTGCTTACCCTGAAATCCACATCGTTTTTAATTCGTTCTCTTTCTTCATCGCTCAAGTTGGGATAGATTCTATCGATATTTTCATCGATGTAAAGACTGTCATTTTCATCGAAGATGAGCATTACTAGCACAAAAGATTTGTCGACGTTCATCGGCAAGTCTCGTGGACCCAGAGTTCCTGTATTTATAAAATATATTATTTTATTTTAAAAAGTCAAAATATATACTCGATCTATTATTAATAATCATTATATCTTTTTGATCTAATGTATCATAATTTTGGTCTATTTCGACATATTTTTACTCAATTTCATCATATTTTTAGTCTATTTCATCATGTTTTTGAGTCTATCTCATCTTATTTTAGTCCCATATATTTAATTTGAATCTAGTGTATTTTAATTTGATCTAATGTATGATAATTTAGTCTGATGTATCGCTAGTACCAGATTCAGCTATTTATGGGCATGGGCTGGAAAGATAAAATGGTCCCCTAAAAATGATGCCCTTACGATATTTAGTCAATAAATTATGTGTTTTGTACTTGAAGCTCATTATCGTCAATATTCAAGTTTATTAGTAATGCAAATTTATTAGATAATTATAAATAAACAAGATTAGGCCAACGCATGAACTTATCGTCCTAAATTTATTACGAAACTCGGCTCGATCTTGTGGGAAGGTAAATTAGGGACCCTAGAGCTGGGCCTACTTAACTTATACGCAGATCTGGTACTATATATTGCATTTCGTTCAATTTATCGTAAATTTTGTGTCTAATGTATATCTATCATGGTTTTGCTACGTTTCACATTTTCGTCAGATATAACTTTTTTTTTTTCGATGTACGCTATCATACTTTGTTTATTGTGTCATGCATTTCATTTAATATACCATACTTTTGTCCTATGTGCCACATATGCATCGTTTTGTCACATGTGTTATTTGTATCATTTCGTCTTGTATCATGCACGTAACTTTATCTCGCATAACATATTTTGTATAATGTAGCATGCTATTCTGTTTCATGGGTATTTTATCTTCTACGATGCGTATAAAGCTACTGTATATGCATCACCTGTATTTTTTATATTATGTATATGTATTTGGCCTGGGTCTGCAGACGATGAGAGGCCCAAGCAGACCAGCGTATCAGCATCTGCCATTCTGTGGGAATGGTACATCCACGTTAAGCAATCGGGATCGGTAAGGTTGGTCCATCCTTAGGTATTAGGTACCAGTTGTACGTATGGTCACCAGGGGTACTCTATCGTCAACCTTTTCAGCATAAGTGGTATTGTCTTGGTACAGAGCACCTAGATGCAAGTAAAATATAATATGAGCAATAGATATGATTACTTTTATACACAGTTAACATATTCTTCTCAATATAAAATTTTAATAGTCATTTTAAGAATGCATATGCCTATGCAGTATGTAAAACAACTGCACTGGCTTCAGCAACTAATTTAGCAATACTGTTAATCAGGATGTGATTCGGTAACGTAAGGCTGTCAACTAAAGAGGACAGTATCTAGCTTTTTTTTTTACAACTGGCTTCTGATACTGTATAGAGTCCTGAAGGCGTCGATATTCGAACTTCTTAAGGCAGCCCTTTTAATCAATTCCCAAATAATTTTACCAGCTCTCTTTTTTTTAAAAACTTTATTTTTGGTGGTTCATAGACAATAATGAGATTTACGAGAATCATGATTAAGGTAGAACAAATAGTCAAAGATCATTGATAGCCTATTATAATATAAACATTAATAATAACCAGCAATGGGTAAAGACGAGGGTCTGACAAAGCCCGTACTGTCAAAAATATCGTAGCATCTTTTGTATATTTTTCTTTAATTTTATTTCCTAGTAAAGTAATTTTTGTTTGATTTTACCTGCGTAAATCGGTGTAGCTAGGTTTCAGGAAGAGGGGTTACAACTAGGTCTTAAGAGGTTTAGATTCCTCGGAAAAATGTAAGTCCCAGCACAGCACAGCACGACCTTTGCCGTCCTTGCGCCTAAAGCACGAAGAAAACGACATGGTACTGAGTGCAAACATGGCGACTAGAATGTTATGGCCATGGACAGTTAATCAAACGACGTTTGAATGCTTTTAGGAATATGGTGTTTAGAACGCGGAGTTTGGACTCAAGATTTCAGGGGGGACTCTTACCTTCATGGACTTTGACGTATCTGGCTCCGTGCGGATGCATCGAAAACGGAAAGCTGCAGTTGTTAAAAAAATGGATGATCAATAGGTCCCCAGTTTCGCCTCTTAACGTGGGGCCCAATATGCCTTGCCATGATTCTCGTCTTTTTAGGATCGAATACGATGCATCAGTGAACTCTCTAAATACTGCTTTTCTGTACACCTTTCCCAGCCTAAGTGGGGATCGGCCTCTTTCAAAGTACCGCTGCTCGTACCTGAAAGAAAAAAAAAAGCAATGAACACAAATTAATTAATTAAAATGGCTTCCTTAAAAAAATGAAAAATGTATCACATTAAGGAAACCGAGCAATGCAGCATATTTGCTGCGCAGATTAATATTGCAGTGGTGGTAGCAGGCAGCGGCTCTACATTCCCAATAAGGTATGGGACAAGGGGCGAAGCCTACAAATACGAATCGGTGTGAAGAGCGCTCTTCACAGTATTATACGAGGTAAACGGATGTGAGTAAAGCTGTTGGATGTTATTACTTATTCATTCAACTTTAGAAGAGACTGGGACATTTCAATATAAGTATTGCATTTGCGAAGACACAATTAATGCTATTCCTGTATGTGTCATGTACTGAAATTGGTTCAATATATCTAGATGTAAATATGGATTGTCATCTGGGTTCTTCATTGTAATCTTGAAAAACAAAGGATTTTGTTTCCGCTTCCCATATATATCTATAATCTTGCTCTTGAATAATCGCAGACGATTTAAAGTTTTAATTGTGTTATTATAATTGTAAGGTTTGGTACGTTCAAAGTTCACATGGTAGAAAATTCTTTTGAATAATTATATTTTAAAATCTTCAAATTTTAGAGTAAAGTGTCTGTCTATCTGTCTGCTTGCCTACTTGTCTGTCTTTGTGTTGTTCTAGAAATATGTTTAAAAATAGAAAGAAAGAGAATATGAATACCAAATTATAATATACGAAATTGTTATTTAAAAAACAACAACACGTATTTGTATATATATATATATTTGTTTAAGGCTTTCTTTATTTGATTCTGCTTAAGAAATTGGATGTTCCTTTGAACTCAAGGTTGTGTTGCGTTGTTGTTGTTTTTTTAACCAAAGGTAAGCCTCTGCAAAGTTCGTTTTTTCGAAACTAGTAGACAAAAAGTAATCCCCTCTCTAGGTCACAGACAGGATAATGGTGAGTGTAATCTAAAAATAGCAGGAAATTCAAATCAAAATTGTGGTATACTTTCCCTTAATATGCGACTTAAGGTATCATTATTTAGTTCACGATACCCTTTAAGGTATAAACTTGATATGAGGGAAGACCGCGTCAATTACTACAAGCACTAAACCGTAAAATCCCATCTTAATACCATAATCCTTTAATCGTCGCTATGGGCAGGGGTAGCCATGTTTAATTTCATCTCTTACAGAGGAAATTAAAATCGAAAATTTACCTTTACGGGTGCGATTGCAGTTGAAAGAGGAATGGCCTAAAGCAGGTGTTTCCAGACTTTTTTGACCTACAACTCTCTGCACCTCTTACTATTTTACTATATTCTCTTATTATTGACGATTCTCGAATATACAAAACTGCATAATGTTTGTTTGTTTGTTTGGATGTTTTATGGCGCAAGAGCATCTGGGCTATACTGCGCCAACAAAACTGCACAAATCACATGTTATAAATCTTTCCATATATAAATGTGTTTTCATTGACAACAAACTTTACGTTGATAATTTCTTGCTGATCTCATTGTTAGAATTTAAAAATATTTATATATTAGCGGGTTTCAATAGATATTGAACCCGCTATTGCTTTTGGCTTTCCTGTCTGCCTGTCTATACGCAATAAAAAGGGTAAGGTAAAGGTCTTCCGTAAATGCAATAATGATAGCTGTTGTTAACGTTAAAAACCTACCGAGTTACTTGAGAATTAGAGAATTGTGAATTAGAGAGTTGCGGATTAGAGAGTTTAGAATTAGAGAGTTACGTATGAGAGTTGCTGATTAGAGAGTTTTCAACTCGCCGAAATTTTTTTTTCACTTGCCTGTTTTTAATAATATTCAATTGATAGTTAGGGAGTTTCTATTCTTGACTTTATATCCTTGATATTCCCATCAACGTGACGGCATCTTTAACCGAAGTTAGCGATGCACAATTTGAAAACTCCTGATCTAGAACTTGCTACTGTTAAGAAGATTATCGTAACCTGTACGATTTTAAGATACGAATTTTTCTTAAATTCTGATTCGATACCAAACAATTAGTGACGCCACTTTTACTTTAACTAAAAGAATACATAAAAATAACTACTATTAAAAGAAATTTTAGAACATATGAGGAGTTTGGTATCAAAGACGGGCAACACCATTTTGCATTTTTTCAACAGAGACGAAAAATTGTAACTTAGTGTTACCTGCACCCATATCTGAATATGGTTTTCTTCATGTTTTGGCCGTTCTAAAGGTCCTCGGATTTGAATTCAGCGTGAAAAATCTTATAAGAAAGTATAAATAAATCAATTTCGAAAAAAAAAATGGAGTTGCCCGTCTTCCAAACCATTCGTCTACCAAACTCCTCATAAGTATATAAAAACTATTTTTATAAAAACTTTTGAACCTTGATTGAAAAGTTTAAATTTCTGTAATGTGTGTGAAGAACTTTATATATATATATATATAGTAGGACTCGTATATAACGAGGAGCTTGGGAATATCGAAAATGCTCGCAAAATCCGGACGCTCACTAAATACGTTTTGGAATTAAAGATTCCATATTTTGAAAATAAAGTTTTTATGGGTAGCAGCATATAATATGCATATAACACGCATTAAATTTGATTTTTAAATTTTAGAACAATGTGCGTATTATAATACTTAGTGAGTTTCGTTATAATAAGCTAAAAGTAATATAAAGTAACTTGTATTAATAATTATTTATTTCAAAATTAACTTTATTTAAGATGCTCTATAAAGGGACTATATTTCTGCACTATAATTGTTTGCTTCATTGTGAAGCGTCTCAGCTCATTAATTTTTCATCTTAAAATATTTATGGCTCATTAATTACATTCACTCATTAGTGCAATTCATCGCTTAAAAAAAAAAAAAAGCGTTTACTATGAAATCCTTGCTATGTATTCTGAAAGGGGTTAGAATTCTCAAAAATTCTCACGGTTCGAGTTCTGGGAAATTTGTTCCATCAAGTTCGCTTCAGTGAAAAAGGCATCCACAAGCATAGAGTTATATGGGCCCATGGAACCCGCCCCCCCCAATAATCTGAAATAAATTGCGATTTTACATATACTGTAATGTATAAACGTACATAAAACGTACTTGCCCCTCCCCCAATAATTTGAGAACTCTACGTTGATGAAAGCATCCTTTATCACTGATTTTTTTTTTTAATTTGAGAGAGAGAGAAAGAAAGAGAGAATTTTTGGTATTTTTTAGGAATTTTCTGGATTTTGTTTATGAAGTTTCGTCACTTTTCATTCGTTACATCTGAGAGCTGCATGTCTTGTTCGCTAAAAACGATGAAATTGAACTGGGCTTCAGGGGCGGACTGGGACGCCGGTTAACCGGCCCCTGCACCGGTACGCCTTCGTGGGTAATTACAGGGCCGGATTTATATATTTTGCGCCCCTAGGCAGAATATAGGCGCCCCCCATTTGCCTTCACCACATCATCTCTCCACCATTCGATCCCTCACCTTTTATTCTGCAGCAGTGGTAAGTGAAAACTTCAATAATCATCCATTTAACTTGATGAGGGAAAAAACAAAAAACAAAACTTATTTATTTTTCATTACTTTTCGACAAAATAATAAAGAAATTTCGCAAAAAAGCAAATTGAAAACATCTTGGAGAAAACATCTTGCTGTTGCATATCGTCTTGTAGGAGTTTCAGTTTTAACCACCGTTGTTTAGTTTTAATGCGAGAGTTCCCTGAAACAATATGTGTCAAAGAAGAAACATCATTACAGTTCTCAAAATTTGAACTTTGTTAAATATTTTCGGTCGGAATTTTTAATCAAATTTAATGATGGAAACATATTTTTAAGCAGATAGAGTGTAAAGAACAAGAAAATATGCTAAAACTGGTTTCTTTTTTTGTCTGGTTTTCGAACATTCCGCCCCACTCTGTGGCGGCGGTTTGAAGTCTGGTAGTTTTCCGAAGTCGGCGCCCCTAGGCTCTAGCTTAGTGAACCTAATGGTAAATATGGTTCTGGGTAATAGGACTTGCGCCCTAACGGGTGATAGAACTTGGGCCCTCCGATAATTCTAGGTATGCTCCCTTTGAGAGAATCCAGTCCGCCCCTGCTCGGCTTAAACACCATACACAACAAAATACATATTTCTTATCGCAAAATCCAAAAATTAGCGAAGTGATTTCTGCTATATATCAAAAAAATTTTTTTTGAATATATTGCAACCATAATAATTTTTTTTGAACAGACAACTTTGGAGAAATTAGTTTATGATGAAGTTATGGTTAAGTTTAGTCTGTGGGGGTTTCATAGGAGGAGAGGAACTAAGTTACACACAACGATGCGAATTGCAAATGACTGAAGTCAACAGATAATATTTAATGCAAATTAAGTTCCTTTTCATTATTAATTAATTAATTTTGTTTAATCTACATTTGATGCTAATTAGCTTGTGTGTTATTTAAATCTAATCTGATGCTAAAAAGTAATGTATGATGTTGTAATTAGTAAGTAAAGTAAGAAATGGAGCAAATAAAGAATATATTATCATTATTATCATCATAGAAGAGGGGTGCATATATATATGCATATAATTGAATTACGAAAGTCCCGTTGTTTATAGACTGATGTGCACTGCAAGCCTATATCTAGGATAAAGGGGCAACGTGGGGTAAGGCAAAAGGCATATGGGGCACGGGGCATAGCTCGATGGGGAAACTGGGGCATAAGCATGGGGTAACTGGCGCCACACTCCTGCTGACCCCGGCTTGGCTACAGGCCTGGTGCACTGCGTGGTGTGCATGGTGCATGTGTAGTGTGTACACATTGGTAGAAGTGCATTCTTTGGTACTTTATTAATATGCTCCGTACTTAATGGACGAAGCCATAGTTTTGACATCAGTATTGAACTAAATTAAAATCTTAGTGAGTTCAGTGACTTAAAAAAAAGCATGGTGATTTGTACGTCCCGTTTAGCCATCCGGTCCGTCTTAAATAGTACATTGCACAGCTGCAGAAAACGAAATTGAAAATAAATATTGTATCTTCTATTTCCTCCCCCACCTCGATGCTTTTGTATTAAAAAATTTCAGCCCTTGGCTTATGATGCCATAGTGGGTGTAATTTCCCTTTGATTAAAAATAAATCCCTTTGGATTCAACCATCATCCTGAAAATTCCCTAATTTGTCTGTGGCAGTGGTTGTCAGAGTGTCTTTGTGTCAATAAACTTCCTTCTTGTAACAATAAACTTCCTTCTTATGACAATAAACTTCCTTCTTATGACAATCAACTTCCATTTTTTAATAGCTGTAACTGAATAACCTTTTTTTAAAAAGAATAAACTTTCTCTAAAACAATTCTCATAAAAAACTATATCTCGTGTATTTTGTTCTAAAAGATGACGAATTCCCCAATGGCTAGAGAAAAATCCCCAGGTTTATACCTATAGATCAAGGTTGTCCAACCTGTTTAATCGGAGGGCCACATAACAAATTTTCAAGAATCTCTCGGGCCAGTGGTTTCGTAAAAAAAAAAAGCACCTCCATAGTTTCTTCTGATTATTTTTGTTTTTGATCACATCCGATATGGAATGTGGTCATCCATGCTATCCCTACCGTTTTCCCTTATTTCCGAAAAAAATATTTTTTTTTTGTTTTGGGATTTTTTTTTTTTATTCCAAACAGTTGTCGGCTGGTTGGGTTGTGGCCCGCGGGTCGTATGTTGGACAACCCTGCTATAGATTTTCCACATCGTATTTACATATTCAAAATGGGTTTAGTTGTATATTGGGATATGTATTATTGAATTTTACGTCCGTGAAACGATTCTTAGTAGTCAGAAAGCATTATTCATGATTGTCACAGGGCAGTGGCGTTGAAAAGGGAGGGTCAAAGGGGCCTCAAACCCCCCTCATTGGATAACCAAACCCATAATTCTGTTTAATACCATATCATATGATCTATCGTAATGTTTTTGTACCCCGCCTCCACTTTTTAATACAATAAAACCTCTCTTAACGACCACCTCTATGCGGAGACCACCTCTATTAATGACCTCTTTTTCTGAAAATGTTTTTTTCACCCCATAGACTCGATGCTAAATTTACCTCCATTCAGAGACTACCTTCCTGAACGACCGCTTTTTCACGGAGCCGACGGTGGTCACCTTAGGGAGGTTTTACTGCATATATACCGTGTTATCTCTCAAGAAGTGACATATACGGGATCTGACATTTTGTCCCTTAAATAGAGGTGTCTCTTCTTCGGAGGCGTCTTTTAAGGGAGAGAACACTGTTTATGAATTATGACTTCTTTAGTTTGATGGGGGGAGATAGTGAATAATCCACAAGGTCGTGCAACCGCCATCCGAAGCACACTGTCCACCTTAGGAAAACGCATATGGATGCCCATGTTGGAGATTACCTATTTCTGAAGTTACGATACGCCACTGATCGGCATTTTAAAGAACATCTATAGGTTTAAATAATTGCGCAAAGTCTTAATATGAAATTGATACAGCATTTGCTTTCATTAGATCCAATTTTTCCAAGTAGCAGACCATATGAACTCTCTATTTTCCGAGGCGTATTTTGTCCTCTTTATTTTTGGGAACCCACGCCCTACTTTTTCCAGTCTTTCTCTTTTATTCAATTTTGATATTTTCCCCATTTTTTACCCTATAGTGCTTTTTCGCTGCACTTAATTTTCCCTTTCCATATACTCACTTTTCTGACCTCCTTCACGTTTATATCCAAACTATTCTAATTACATTTTCCATTTTTTTTTTCGTGCTTTATGTTTTGCGAGAACGCGCGGCTGTCCTTCAAATGCTTGTCACAGTTTTTAGTTGCTTGAATGGTTATTAGTTCGGGGTGTTACGCAGGTCACTTGCAAAGTTCTGAAAAGCCATATATATGTCATAATGACTTCGCCTTCATAAAAGCGCTCTATGTTCGACAAGGTGCGTTCTTTCGTAGGCGTACAGACATTGTGGACTTGGGCTGGTGTCCTTTTCCCAAGCGGTCAAACGTACTGGATACGACTACCACACCCTGTGCTACATTTCCGGTTATTTCTCACTCTGTGATAGCTTGCTGTTTTGCATATTTATATTCCAACGTCAATTTTACGGTGGAACAATATCTTTCTGATCAACGATTTCATTGCATTTCGTATTCTTGATTTTGGCCTTTGTTGTCTCTTTCAAAGTCGGTATCTACTTGTGTTTATAATCAGACACATCGATTGAGGTGTTGGTGCACACGCCCAGATAGTTACTTTGTTTTTTGTTTATAATTTGCATAACAATATAGCGCATTACCGAACTTATTTAGTGCACAATAAATTAATAATTATATAAATAACAAAGCTTATATTTTGGAATAAACTAAATTCAGTTTATAAAATTTTAATAATAAAACTAGACCATTTGCCAAACCCTTCTTTTTAAAAGGCTTTGTAAGAATTTGTATAACTTTATTCACTTTCGTTTGTGAACAAGAGCGTGTTATCTCATTAACCAAGTAATTATACTATTACTCGCTACTCAATTAACACTATTATTAGTTAGTCATGCTACAGATTAGTAATGTTAATCGAATTAATTCCATGACGACAAATTAATTTTATTTGATTAGAATAATTCGACGACGTTAAATTTACTTTTAATTAGTTTATAAGTGATATTTTAATTAATGATTTTAATGGTCAACGGTACCTTAATTGGTAACATTAATGATCAATTGTACCTTAATTAGTAATTTTAATTAATAACAGTGTCTTAATTAGCATTTTCAACAATTAACGATATCTTAATTTCAATGCGTACTAATTGATATTTTAACAATTTCGATGAACACTGATATCTGAACAATTTCAATAGATAAAAAATGCATTTTTCCCATTGTGCTGTTATTATTATGCAATATTTAGAAACAAAATGCACGGAATAGAGATATATCGAGATGCAAAAATTATCACATCTCTATCAGCAGATGTTGCATCGGTTCTGGATTTATCAAGAAACATGTCTGGTAGTAAACTGTTTAAATAACGTCTCGGTATAGACGCTGTGCCAAGAAAATATATTTTTATGAGTCATTATCATTATTATTATTATTATATTAACAAAATGAAAATATATGTATTCATTCTACCAGTCTCGATGAAGTTAAAAACTGAGAATAATAAAAAATGTTATATATTTGTGATTACGAAAATTGTATCTCAATTAAAATGTCACATAATTTAGACATTGGACCATAGCAGTTCTCTTGTCATGAAACAGAAAAGAAAAAACTTGGGAAAAACACTCAAGGGTTGAATTGTATTTGAATAACTTGGATTGAATTGTATTCGGTAGTAGACTGATGATGACTGAATATCATGATGATCATGAATTGAAAAGAAAATAATTATGAACTTCTAAAGTTCCTGTACTCATAATTATAGGCACCTACATATGCATATTACAAGCATTTAAAAATATATGTAGTAGACTACCTTGAGATAATAGAATTACTCTTGACAGCAAATAAGTGATCATCTCATATTTGAAAGTTATTTTATTTAATTTCATTTTCGATATTTTAACGTTATCTTAATTTCAGCATTTATATTATTTAGCACATATATTAATTTCAGCATTTATATTATTTAGCACATATATTAATTTCAGCATTTAATGTTAAAGTTATCTTAATTTTGGTATTTGAATGTTACCTTAATTTCAACACGTTAATGTTACCTTAATTTCGACATGTTAATGTTATCTTAATTTCGGCGCTTTTTAACATTAGCTTAATCTCGACATGTTAATGCTATTTTAATTTCGACGCTTTAATATTTTCTTAATTTCATCATTTTTAATGTTGGCTTGATTTTGACATGTCAATGGTATCTTAATTTTGGTGTTTAATATTACCTCAGTTTCACCATTTTAACGTTATCTTAATTTTGATATTTGTGAATGCTATTTTCATTTCGATATTCTAAGATTATCTTGATTTCGGTAATTAAACAAATCGCAGTCGACTCAACTAATCATGCATAATTCTGAAAATATATGAACAGCCTAATAATAATACTTCTATTGACTCCTTTCTTATTTCGTTTGACGCATACTGGAGTGTCGGATTATTCAAATTATTCGTCGGATTATGTGGATTATTCTCGAAACTTAGTTCAGCCTCAGATAGTTTCGTTAATCCTTATTCTATTGTATGCAGTGTTACCTTCTATAAGGGACACTTCTATTTAAGGGACAATTCCTCTGGTCCTCAATACATGTACCTCCGAAGAAAGGGCACATCGTTTAAGGGGCAAAATGTCCGGTCTCTTGGGTGTCCCTCATTGAGAGGTAACACTGTACTTCAATGATCAATTAGGAGATCTGGCCATCTCCGTCCGTCGCAGCATGACTACATTGTAGTCTTTGAGCCGTAAAACCACAAAACAAACAAACAAAAATATCCATCTCCTGTACATCTCGTCACTTACAACAACTGCTTAATGATGATCTCCAACGATATCATTTGCGAATTAACCTCGTAAAACTCGTTGATGGTAAAGCTCTTGGAGCAGAACCCTGAAACTGTCATCGCGCCAATTTCAAGCTCCAGAAATGATTCAAAGACGTTAATAAGAGAGTGAAGTCTTTTCTTTTCTTTCTTGAGCCGCTTAGGTTTTTTCCTGAAATGAGAGCGACATTGACTCTCTCATTATCTCCAAACGGATGCAAGCGATACGCTTATTTAGCTGGAAAAGAAAGAGACACATCAACGTCTCTTTCACGCACAATGAGTTGCGTATAAAGAGATAATGCACATAACTTACTGCATCCTGATAAATTACCGAGAGCCCTGGCCCTATGGTGAACCAATGTGCTGCCTTAAGGCGGTCTAATGATCAGTGGCGTAGGTAAGGTAGGGGATGAGGGGATTCAAGCGCCACTCCTATTGGATATCAAAACACATTGCGCTCTCTGAAGCCACATTACATAATCTTCTTTAAAACCAATCGAGCCTCCATGAGTTTTGAAATGTTACGCTGCCGCTAATGGTAGCGCTTTTATTCATTGTTCCATTTACTCGGCCTCGACTTCCAATGGTATCAAATAACGCGTACCGTTCCTTCTACCCACCGTAATTCGGAGTTTGTCTCTCTTAATTGCAAAGTTCGTGAAAATCGCTCTTTTTAGTCGCCCCTCTTTTTACTCTGTGCGAGCGTCTGTATCTGTCCATCCGCCTTTCGTCTGTGTTTTCGGAAAGTGCGTTTTGATGGGTTTCACTTGAGATGGTCAAAATCAGGGGCGAACTGGCCCCCCCTGGCCGGTGCGCCCTCATGGGCGATAGGACTTGCGCCCTCATGGGCTATAGGACTCGCGCCCTCCGATAATCCAAGGTATGCGCCCTTTGAGAGGACCCAGTCCGCCCCTGGTCAAAACCGTTCAGTAATGGATTTAATGAATGATTCTTTCTATCATTGAATGATGTTCAGAATTAATAGTTAATGATATTGCTCACCTAGTGACAATAATCAATTTTCATAACTGACAACATTAATGTTTATTTTTAATATGTCCTGGCCTAAGGATAGTTTAAATTTCACTGTTTTAGAATTACAGTTCTTCGAGGTGTTAGACTCATGCTTGCCTGTGAATTCAACCCTGGAAAACGGATCGGTAGAGAAAACGGAAAGCTTTCGAATCTATGAGGATTCGAACCCAGGTTTACTGTACGGTAGACAAGCGTGTTACCTCTAGGCTTATAGTAAGTTTCGTGTTAGGAATGACTCCTAGTTTTTGTTAAATTAAGATCCCGCCTACCACAATTTGCAGTAGGGCAGGTTGTGCCGCGAAGATTGCACAGCAACTGAGATTTCAATTCAGTATATACAAAACACAATAAAACCTCCTTTTAATCTTTAATCTTACGTCCCGAGACTCCAAAATCGGCCCTTTGAGACAGATGGAGGCGCTAACGATGAAATTATGGGGCTGAATGTAGCCAAGGGAATGAAAAAGAGATAGGAAAACAAACAATGACATTTTATATACAGTGTGTTTTATACGTTATGTCCGTCACTCTCATTTATGTCCCAAAAGAGGAACTCTTTAAGAAATTAATCCACTTTTATACAGTTTATACCAGAATGGTTCATGCTATAAACTATCCATATACTAGAACGGTTCATACTCTAAACTGTCCATATACTAGAACGGTTCATACCATAACTTATCCATTTACTAAAGCGGTTTTTATCATAACCTGTCTATAATAGAACGATTCATATTTTAACCTATCGATATACTAGAACGGTTCATACTATAATCTGTCCATACTAGAATGATTCATACTATAGAATAGTTCATATAAGAACGGTTCATACCATAACTTGTCCATATACTAGAACGGTTCTTACTATAATCCGTCTATAATAAAACGGTTCATACTAGAACGATTCATACTATAATCTGTTCATACTAGAACGATTCATACTATAATCTGTTCATACTAGAACGATTCATACTATAATCTGTTCATACTAGAACGATTCATACTATAGAACTGTTCATATTAGAATGGTTCAGATTAGAACCTGCGCTTTAGGTAGAGAAAAAAACCCCATGCACGTACTTGTTATGTCTTTTTCTTTCTTTTACCTAAAACGCGGGTTTTCGAGTAAACCATATAAAAAAGTGAGGTGTCAGAAAATTTAATCGCATTTGAATAATCCCCTTAGACCCTCCTGAATCTTTTAAAAAGTCCCCACCACATCTCGGTCAATATACATACATAGACTAGAAAAGACCCACGTAAGGTTGTGCTCAGAAGCCTATCAGTCAAGGCACTGGGGTGGTAACCCAAAGTTCTCTAGTTCGACACCCTTCTGCGGGTGTACAGCATGTGTCCACCCCCCTCCACCTAAAATACAGGTTCTAAAAGTATGAACAATGTAAAAGCGGCGTGCCAAAATCTTAATCCTATTAATGATTAGATTTCTTCATACATTATACAACAATTTTGAGAGGGCGAGGGCGCCTAATAATCTTTGGGACCCCTCACCTACAGACAGCTATAACGGAATATGTATTTCCAATCTTCGAGCGTCCGGAAGGGGAACTACCGACATTGCGCCCCTGATTTGGATGTCTTCATTTTTTTTAGATGTACCAAAGACTATAATCAAGATGCCGGAACATGCCTAGTTAGAGGAAAAGTTCGCTTCTAAATATAAATATTTAGACGACGGATTTACCAGCGATTGAAACCTTCCTTTTCGAAGCAAATCTTGCATTTTCGTTCTTTGAAACAGACGTGCGGAAGTGCTTATTACGACTGTCTCGTTGAACAAGCTTGCCGATTGGCTTTCAAATTATATTTCGCTTTAGGGTTAGTCAGGAAGATTTAATCATATCTTCCTTGTACATGTGCGTATATCTTCCTGAAAACTACGGTTATCTATCAGTGGGCACTGGAGCGTAGGGATATGGGGTACAGGGACAATTTCCCTCAGGGCGCAGCTCATGGGGACACGGTCCAGCGTGGAACGGTGCATTGAGGATGTTATTGTTCTTTGTCTTGACAATGCTTTACGTAAAAAAAAATACATCGATTTTTCAAGCCTGAAACGAACATATGACCCCATGTAAGAGATGTGAAATGACATTGAGGGGTTGTTCACAAATTGATAGATCACTACCTCTTCACATCAATTAGTTTATTGTTATTATTATACATTACAATGCCACTTAGGCCTATAACACTATGTTATTGTTTACTGCATTAAACTCTCATATAAATTTTAATATTCAGAATGCAGCATTCGTAATGAAAACGTTTAGGATTTTACTTTTATTTTGGATTTTTTGAACTGTATAAAATATTATATATATATACACTCGATCTATTAATAATGGCCCTGACAATATAAACATATTTTGATACAAAACACTAACACTAGTTCTTGACATATCCGTATTTGGACTTGATTACGGTTAATACTGATTAGGGAATCGTCCTTTATATAGAGATGTCCCTTACGGTACGTATATATATATAGGGTGTCTGATAACGCCCAAGAAGAAAAGTACATAGAAAGATTCCTCGCAAAATTCTAAACAAAAATGTTAGTGCGAAAATGCTCAGAAATTCATATTTATGGAATTATTAGCATTTGAAGATTATCCAGTCTCAAGCCGTTTTCATTTATTAACGCCTTTCGTAGTCCTGTCGAAACGAATTGAAGAAATCTTGGTTTTAAAAAGGCGTGGAGTAAATGCGTTTGAGCGTTTATTCGGTAATTTTACTTTGAAAGCCAACGCACATGCGATATTTTTTCCCCCAGCCAATATGAGGAATATTATGTCATACAAACCGTGATTTTAATTTGGCAACCATTGAAATTTCCTTTTTCGCCAAGAACCAATAAGTGATACTAAAAGTGGATGCATAAAAGTAATTAGCAAAAATAAAAATATTTTAATTCTCACATCAAACATATACAATTATGTAGCGTTAATATTTTAAAGAAACTATAATGTAACAAACCAAAACAAGCGTTAATTTACAATTTATATTAATATTTTACCTTCAAATTTAAGTTGTTATTGAGTGTGTTTGTAAAACTATTGGAATCTGCAATATAGTAGGATATTCGTGAGGCAGGGACATGTAACTTTTTGAAAGTAAAAAAAAAAAAAAATTTGGTCTAATGTATGCACCTTAATACTCCAGCAGTGACGAGATCTTAGCCGTTGGGTCCGCTGAGCTGGGTTCGACATCTAATAAGTTTGATTGGATGGAATTTTATCCTTGTTTAGAAGTCAAGTTAAGTCATTGGTTACACCTCAGCTTATACCTGGGTGTGGTTCCCGAGGCGACAGAGGTTTGAATTCCTTGGGAACTATAGATAAAAGATGACCATTCCCTTAGTTGTCCTTGCACCATAAAATACGAAACAAACCCTAAATAAGCTGTTAAAGTTATGTTTGTGTTTATATATTCTATCAATATCTTTTTGTGTTTATATTCTATCTATTATCTTTGTGTTTATATTCTATCAATATCTTTGTGTTTATATTCTATCAATATCTTTGTGTTTATATTCTATCAATATATTTGTGTTTATATTCTATCAATATGTTTGTGTTTATATTCTATCAATATGTTTGTGTTTATATTCTATCAATATGTTTGTGTTTATATTCTATCACTATGTTTGTGTTTATATTCTATCACTATGTTTGTGTTTATATTCTATCAATATGTTTGTGTTTATATTCTATCAATATGTTTGTGTTTATATTCTATCAATATGTTTGTGTTTATATTCTATCAATATGTGTGTGTTTCTATTTCTTTAACTATCCTTAAAACAGTTCTTATTCGTAACAATATCCAAAGACTTGAGTTAGTCGTCATATGAGAGCAAATTCGAAAGAAATTTAATTAATTTATTACCAACGAAACTTTAATAGAAATTAAAAAAAATCACTCTTAATACTTATAATAGCATAAGTATATACTATCAAAGTAGCCTATATAATAGCAAAAATTGTCAATTGTGGCAGCAGAATTAACTTTACGTCACAATACGAAATACACCTTACGTCAACCTTCCAGTTTTCAGAGGAAAAGTGGGTTGTGCTTGAGAAAGGGAATTTATTTTTATTT
Organism: Dysdera silvatica; assembly: GCA_006491805.2. NCBI lineage: Eukaryota > Metazoa > Arthropoda > Arachnida > Araneae > Dysderidae > Dysdera > Dysdera silvatica. The sequence continues at coordinate 3,664,155 of QLNU02015270.1, read as the reverse complement.
TCAACGAGTTAGTCCCTTTCTATTCCAAGGGGAGGGGCTTTGTGATTTCTCTCGTAAGTGGGTTTTCGCCAAGAAAAGGGTGGTCAAAATTTTCTTTGATTGAATGAGCTTGAGACCTTAATAAGTCGAGAAATATGGATTTCTCAGCATTTTCGAATTAACATTTTTTGCTTAGAACTTTGTAAGGAATCTTGCTGTATATTTTTCTTCCGGACGTTAACAGACATCCTGTATATATATATATATATTTGCATTTATTATAAGCACCAGAACTTCGCTATGGGTGATCTGGGATGGGACCGATGACTTAATCTAACCCCCAAACAGGAATACACTGGACAATAAATGGAATTTTATTCGATATTTCGGTCAAATATTGATGAAACAAAGAATGTATTGGTCTCTAACCGCTTGTGCTCGCGATTAGAAAATCGGGAATGCATGTGTAACATGGCACCCTAACAAATGGCGATTAAACCATGAAAACTGAAAAAATGAGAAAACTTGAAATAGAATAATTAAAATGTATGAAGTACAGATTATCCGGACTTGTCCAGATCTGTTCGAATAAGCTGAAATACTGATAATTGAGTTGAATGATGTTACAAAGAGTTCAGCGGCGTAGTAAAGGAGATCAAGCTACCCATTGGATACCGAGGCATTTCTTTTCTTTAATATTGAATAAGTTCTTTTTTAAAATTATTTGGGCCCCCAAAATTTTTGAATTGTTGCGCCCTTGAAAGGGCGAATAAGCTATCACCACAGCCGCCCATATGAGTACTTCTAGGGAGTGGCTGAGAAAAATTATTACTTTCTTCTCAAGACTGTCAAACATTTTAGTGAATGTACAAGATACTAAAATGCTACAAAAATAATTTATACTGCTTGGCAATTAGTAATGAGCTAAAAAGTACCTTATTTTAAAATGTGCTTGTAAAACGTTTGAAAGTAAATGCACAGCCAGGGCCTGATCACCGCAAAGGCGTCCAAAGCCCAGGCTTTGGGACTAGATTATATTCTGAGCATGTGCGTGGACCAAGATCATGCGCAGAAGGATTGTTCACCGTGCAGTTCCCACTCCCACTAGAGTCTAGTCCCAAAGCCCGGGCTTTGGACGCCTTTGCGGTGACAAGGCCCTGTACACAGCAGTATCCAGTAACTCAAATTTTTGGATGGCTAGGGGGGATCGAGCCCTTTTGCCCCCCCATATGGGTGCCTATGGCTGTCATCTTAGTTATTTAAAGCTCACGTGACTTTCAAGAGAAAGGACAAAGACCCGGTTACTTCGATAATTTGAATAATTAAGTGAGAATGCTTTCGAATAATTGGAACTCTATTGTATTTGGAAAACGAACATTGCTTACATTCGTATATTTCTAATAGCGGCACATCAGGAACCTCTCGCGACCCGAAGTGTCATTGCGACCAAAAGCTCTGTTGCGACCAAAAATTGATTAAAATTTCTCTAAGTCAGGGTTTTAAATACTACTCAATTTAAATTTCGAAGTTTTCAATTTCTGATAGTAAATTTTATTTCAATAATTTTAAGCTTAAAAACTAAATACTGCTAACTAAGTAAATCATAAGAGGATTCAACACCAAATATTCAACGTGAAGAAGCAAAAGAAACGCAGAAAATTAAACCAAAAATCGAGCTGATCAATTTCACGACGGAGATCAGCAAATCACACAGAGCAAAACATTTTTATAGTATTGATTAATTTCTTTTTTTATTAAAAATTAACGACATGAATACTTCGTAAATTTTTCCCTATATATGCAACATCATTGCAAATACAACTTTGGCTATAATTACTCAGAACATCGTAGATTTGTACGATCAATTGACTGATTAGAGGAGGTTGTGGTTCGGATCCCATCACGCCCGTAGTTAGACGTTTGTTAAGGGGGGGGCTCTGAAAGTTACAAGGAGGCTCAGAAGTTACGGGGGCTTTGAATTTGTAAATGTTTTGATATATTTTATTAATATATTTAATAATACCAAATATATAAGGAGAGTAATATATTTAAAATTAATAAATAAATTTCTTAACATAAATTTTGCATTGAAAACTTATAAATTTTAGTATACCTCTCTATAATTTCTCTTATCCTTATTATAAAGTAGATGAAGACTCCAACCTCTGCAGAAAACATTAAGTATACAAGATCTACTGTAAAAAGCTATTTCGAGTACATTTCCAATGTCAAAGAACAATTAGCACTGTCACGTACAATTTCATACAAGACGAAATATTTGAAATGAAATTCTACAATATTTTATTTTGAGAAAAAAAATTCCAGGACGCCCAGCCCCCTCTAGTCCCAGTCTGGCTACGGCTCTGGGTCCCACTAGGCCCCGAGAAATCATTATTTTTTTCGAGAGTAATTTACCATTTAGTTGTAGAATTGGTAGCAGTATGGGTAGAATATTCTAACTGCTTTCTTCTCATTGTAATGAAATGTTAATTGTAATTGTTAACTCACCGTAGAAATTTAAACAGACATGGTAATTAACATCCAAAGTTAAAAAAAAAATACCAACATCTAGTTGAGGAAAGAACTGCAATATCGGTCTGCAAGCACTAAGAGACCATTGGAAAAAAAAAAGCCGTGGAAATGAAAATTACCGAAAAATTTAGAAATTTTCTGATTCTGAAATGGATTGGTATCTGATATCCTATCAACTGGGTCAACCTTTGATCCGAGTCAGTAAACCGAGTTCCGCTTTCGAAATTTTCTATCTGATTTCTTATCATTTAGTTTCACAGGGTTGATTTCCATTCTTTTTTTTGAAAGAGACACTAAGGTCACCTCTTCGTTTGAGCAATGACAAGGGAGCTAAAAATAACTCTGTCTTTCACCAAGGCTTGCTCAATCACATGTACTTGAAACCCGAACAAATATTCATTTTTACCCCACACACCATTGATTTATGATGGCAGCTCCATTGCCTTGATCTCTTCATTTCTTTGCACCTCTTTCAATACAGTTATTGATGACATATATCTGTCAATATATGTCTAATACAATCGTACCACATTTCGATAGATCTTATTGCCGTTTCTTCTGGTGGCTTATACTCAACATCAGTTTTGGGTGAGGTTGATCGGATATTCATGTCCCGTGGCATGTCAAATCTGACTGACTTCATTCGTCCATTTCGTCATAGAAAGTTCTTACATCTGTCGTTCCTTCGGTTTTCTTTTCTGCTTGTAGAATTTTTTTTTTGATACGTTATAGAAGCTTCTTTTAACATTTGTCGCCATGGAAATGGATTTCCGAACTTGTAAGTTCATATCTCAGCTCTGATATATATTTCTGTACTTTATAACGGTGGAATGGAAATATAGAAAAGAAGACTCAGACGGCTTGGCATGTACTTATTTACTTTCCGTGTCCAGATCAAACTTTACAGTTCCAAAAATTTGCCGCCATTACGGCCTTGTCATTGGCCTGAAGCAAGTGGTCCGTAGTACATATTTCCGGTAACTGTGGATAGATTAGCAAATGTGCTGGGATCTGAATTTCTCCACGGTTGCACTTCACATCTCTGTCAATTGATAGCCCCCACTTGGCTAGGTTCGTCTTGCATTTTATTATGTCAACCCTCATCCTATTCAATGTCCTCCGGACTCTATAAGGGAGTTCCTGTCCATTATCCATCTCCTCTCTCGGTTCCTTTTCTTTTTTTTTTGGTAAGTTCCTCCCTCTATTTAGCCAGTCAACTTAATCTCATAGTGTCCTGAAGGGCTTTAGTTCTTGACATAAAACTCCTCCTAGGTTTCAGCTGATGTCTGGGGTATGTATCTATCCACTTGATGGGTGTCGAGTGTTTGGCATGTACAAAGAATGGGAGAAGCTAGAAGAGTTGAGAAAGTTGCAAAAACTAGTTTTAGGTTTAGTATTTACAACATTCTCAACTCTTCTAGCAACTTTTGCAAGTTTTTGCAGAAGGAAAAGGGGTGGAACGCCCTAGGAACACGAATTGAGTGGAGTGGCGAAAGACCGCAAAAGAATAGGAGTAAGAAAACGGTGAGGGAAGGCTTTGGATGAAGGAAAGTGGGCGACGATTGTTAATAGGGCCCATTTTCTTCAGGAACTGTAACGTCGGAATAATAATGTATATAATGGTACTATGTACATTTATTTTTCAGATTCTTTATAATTTTAAATATCCAGAAGATAAATACTGGAGAAATACCAGTGATACACACATTAATTATCAATTTCGGAGAAACAAGATAGCGACAAATAAATTTAGATTTATAGATCACCTCATTTTGAAGGCACTTAGCCTAGTCTGTTTCTGTTTCATTGAAAAGCTTAATTTTATTACAGAGGGTTTTCGATATTTTTAATACTAAAACAATACAATTACAATACAAAAACAATACAATTACAATACCTACAAAACAATAAAGAAGTCTTAACTGTTCATACATAGATTTCAAGAAGGCCTTTGACTCTGTACCTCATTCCTGGCTAACTGAGGTATTAAGAATACACAAAATACATCTAACCATAGTGGCGTTATTAGAACACAGAATGAAGCAATAGAAGACTATTATACACCTCATGACTGAATGTAATACAATAAAGGCCAGTGAAATAGCCATTAGACGAGGTGTGTTTCAAGGAGATGCCCTTAGTCCATAATAGTTTTGTTTGGCACTGAATCCACAATCAAGAATACTGAACACCAGCAAATATGGCCATACACTGAAGAAAGTCAAAAGGAACCCCCATAAAACGTCACACCATTTGTATATGGATGACATAAAGCTATGTACAACAATTGCTTCGCAACTGCATCTGATCGAAATAACCGAAACTTTCTCAAAGGACATAAAAATGGAATTTGGATTAGACAAATGCAGAATACTGAGTAACATCAAAGTACCAACTGCAAGTATGTCAACTATAATAGAGCTTGGGGAAGGTGAGAGGATGTGAGTTTCGAAAGAACAAGAAACATACGAATACCTTGGAATATTGTAAGCTCAAAGACAAGAACATAAGAAAGTTAAAGCCAAACCATCCCAAATCTACAAGAACAGACAAACATTAATCATGACAATAATACTGAATGGAAAGAATATCACACAAGCAATAAACACACACATGCAATACTAATACTTGAATATTCCTTTGGGATTATCAAGTGGACACTGAATTAGAAGATCTGCAACGAATAATAAGAACGACACAGACCAAATATTAACAATTAAACCCAACGTAAGTAATTAAAAGAAACATTCTCCCACCATGTATAGGAGGACGTGGACAAGTGTACCTGGAAGGCTTTCACGACACCCAAATTAAAAATTTCAGAAACTATGTCAATGAAAAAAGTTCTTAGTCTCCTTTGATCCAAGTAATAACACAAGTAGATACCTCTCACACCCCACTTAAACTCGGCATAGATAACGAAGCACCTGGACCGCACAGCAATAATAAGTTGAATACGTGGTTGGGTAAAGCACTACATGGCAAACATTACAACGACTTGCTAAAAAAGTCCACATCGATAAGAAAGTCTCAAATGCCTGGTTGACACATGGAACTTTACAGCCTGAAACTGAAGGTTTCATGATTGCCATACAGGACCAAGTTATCCGGACAAAAATCTACATAAAATACACTGAGTGGTCAAAAAATTAGGAACACCCCTCACTCAAACTTTGACTTGTCTGTGCAGCAAGTGCGCTGACGCAATAAACTGGATTCGCTGATAAAAAGTTTTCCCCTTAGTCAAAAGCACCAGTGTAGGTTACAATTCAACTGAGAATGGGGGAATATAAAAGATTTAAATAAGTTTGAACAAGGCATGGTTGTGCGCGGCAGAAGGGCCTGTTCTAGTTTTCTCCGAAACCGTTAACCTCCTGCGTTTTTCTCGTACAACAACGTTGAGTAGACAAAATTATGTGAAAAATTACCTTTTCAAACAAATTAAATTAAATATATTAAATTCATTAAAATATCCCCCCCCACACCCGGCCATGCACCTTTCTTTTACCACATGAATATCAAAATCAAAAAAAATTTGCAAGACAAAGCATTTAAATTTTATATAATCTGTCTGTCGCTGTCGTTTGTTTCTTTTGCAGATGGTTTCAAAAGTGTAATGTCATTGATTAGATGCCTTGGTGTCCTAAATGATGCTGTAACTCAAAGAAAAAATCGTTGCTCAAGATGAAATGAAGGGTACTGATAATGCATTCAAACCATCAACATATTAGATGTGCCGAAGAATAAACAAGGTGAATTTTCCTGAAGCTTGAAAACACTTGAAATCGATCCCAACACCTACAGTGAGCTACGGAAGGCCAACACCTGAATAACCTACAGAAGGAAGTCTTAAATACTTGGCATCTCCCGTTTCGTCTGTTCTGCCAACAGCGAGAACACATACAAAATAATAATAATTTATTTCTCCTTTGACTTTGGTATTTTAGTTCATTTTTATTTTACCCTTATAATTTTTATTATGTATCTGTTTGAGTCTGGAACTTCAATTGTCTTTTGAGGGTTTCGTTTTAGTCTTATTTTCGGGACAAAAACAGGATAAAATAGCTCAAAGCAACGTTAGTTAAAAGTTTTGTTTTGCAATGTCAACATTTCTTTTATAGTAGACGGCGTAGGAGCCAGGAAAGACATATTGGTTATTAGTGAAGGCTTTTAACACTCATACAAAGTCGCCCGAAAGAATTTGGTTGGAGCAGGAGCACATAAGCATTGTGAGGGGCTTAAGTAGCTTTAAAAAGACAAAGTGATTCTGCATTAAGAACAATTAAAATTATTAAATTTGACACCAACGTTTATTTAGCTCATACTGGAGTTTTTGTTTTGGTATAGGAGAAAAAGAGAGATATCCTCCCTCTCCTGGATTCGAACCAGGGTCCCTCCGTTTAGCCCGGAGTGTCTTGGACCGCTAGACGAATGAGGACAGGAAACAACGCTCTCTTTCTCCATATATGAGGACTTAAGCTAGAGAGGAATTGTGCATATAGAATCTGTCGCTTCATTTGCGACCATGGATTCTACACATACAATTCTGGTGAATTTAACTAATTTTAACAAGTCGCCAGAGAGAGCGTGACGTCTGTTGACATTAAATAATTTTAAAAATCTTTGAAATGGCGCATTGTAGCCATTTGTGGAAACCTTGAATGTGGTGGATGCAAATACTAAATTCACTGTAGTGCCCGAACGGCTAATTTTTGGAAAAAAATTCACTGAACAAAAAATGTTTATTTTGATGTTCTTCACCTGTTATACATACTTGGCAGTTCCCAATTCTTTTCTAGTGTGTTAAAAAAGGCAGTTTTAGGCTTATTTTCACTAAACAGTAACACAGATCAAAATCAGGAAACGGAATTCCAGATTTCTTTGTCTCTACTGTATTATTAGCTCATTCACTTAAATTATGTATCAAAAATTGCATTTAATTCATGTAATTGGCGACGTAGCAACGACACGGACGTTAACAGCAGTTATGCTCTACAGCTAAACTGGCCCCTTTTCAGAAATTTTAAAAATGGAAATAATTTTATTCAACCGATATACAGTGGTTGTTCATACACCTGTTATGATATCATTCTGATGATAAAATTGAATTTTTTTTTAAATTTGGAGCATATCGACAGTACTAGATTGGAAATGAAGGAAAGCAGAAAGCAAAAGCTTGTTGCGAGGCTCTCCACCAATTAGATAACGTATTTTATAAATCAGAATTTTACCAATTCAGGGCTTCTTAATGTGCATTATTTATATAGAATCAATGAATAGATCAATAAATTTTATCGTGTATATTTATTTGAATTCCATATAAAACAAGGCATTGTTTCATGTAGATATATGGCCTCATTTGAGAAACTGTGATGTCGGGCAGATGAACATTCAGTTGACACATGCGTCTTGTTTAGATAGAGGTGTCCGTTGGAGTTTGAGTACTAGAAAAAATTTAATTTATTTTAGTGAAATAATTTTGACGTGCATTTTATATTATGTTAGTACTTTTCAGATTTAGACCATGACGTCAGCTGACGTTAGTATAAAAAAAGAAAACCATCGCGCGGATGTAAGACACGGGGATATGGGCAAATATGCCTTATTTGGTGTCCCCAACAACCCCTCTTATTTTGTCGGTAGAGTTCAGGACCACCCTGTGTATGTATATGATAACATTTATACATATTAACAAGAGATAGGAAATTAACTTGTTTATGCATATTGGTAAAAGTTAGCATAAAGGTTTGAAAAAATATGTGTACATTTCGTAATTTATTTTGTCGTTTTTTTGTTGCTTCAGAGAAAGAGATTTAATGGCAAAATTGCACAACTTTTTACGACGCTTTTTGATTTCGTAGTCCTGTCGATTTCTCCAACGGTGGAAATTAACGAGCATGGGGAAATTTTCCGTTAACGAGACCTGAAAACGAATGACCCGAAACTGACCTTGACGAGAAAGTTGTCTCTTTTGATCTTTAACTTAAGATCAAGTTTTAGTTAAGATGATTACCCACTTTCATCTTCGGATGGACTTACGGCGAAAATCGCCAAATCCGGGAAGAATGATTACTCTTAATCCCTCGTAACCCACAGCAACCACCTTCGTTTTGAAATTGAGTGTCCATTTTGGAAAGTGACATTTTTTTTAGGCTAATCAGTCAGAATTAAGGTAAATGCGTTGTTTCCCAGGAAATGAGGACATTTTGCTAAATTTTAGGTACGTGAAATAGCATTGCGCCAGATCGTTTAATGATTGAACCATTGAACAAGTCTTCCCGGTTATGTTAGATGAGAAAAACCATTCATTCAGTCATTCACTGAGCAATTTAGCACATCTGTAATATGAAGACAATGATTACATTGCAAAGGCATGGCAATTTAAGTGAGGAGATAGTCGTTTCTTTGAATGGAAATGATCGCTCTTCTTCAATTCCACAAATCTTGAGTCATTGATTTTAATTTTCGTTTTAGAGGTTAAAAGTCGCCGGCACAACTAGCATGGTTTACACTAAATGAATTTGAAACAGTATACGGCTAGATGCTCTTGCGCCATAAAAATCCAAACAAACAAACGGAAACACTAAATATAAAGAACGACAGTTCTATACGATTGTTTATCAAAGTTTTGACGATCGATATGATTTATAACCCCCACCACTCAAGAATAGACTCACAGCTGCCACTATCTCCTTCTATTAAATTAATTTAGTACTATCTATCTTGTTAAATATTTATCAACGTAAAATTTAATAAGTTGATGATAATTGTATGTATATAGTTTATAATAATTTTATTTTATAGCTGGTGATAATTTCATCTTATAGTCAGTAATACTTTTATCTTATAGTTGATAATAATTTTATTTTACAGTTGATAATAATTTTATTTTATAGATGATAATAATTTTATTTTATACGTGATAATAATTTTATTTTATAATTGATAATACTTTTATTTTGTACATGATAAAGCCTAGGGCTCAGTACATATCAAGGTCTAGAAAATATTCATTCAGGCCTAGGACCTGTGGGGGGGGGGAGGGCAAAGGGAGCAAATGCCTAGGGGCTCCACGCGAAACTTTAATGATATAAGACATATAATTTATTATTATAGAGAATTGATTGGGGAGAGGGGACAAGCTGCTAAAATGGTTAGGGTCCGCAAATCCTGTCCCCGGCCCTGCTAGTAGTATCGAAGTTACGTTATTAGCCCGTTTGCCACTTGTTCATAGAAATCAAGCAATTAATTCTACAGGATCTCATTCAACAAAGTTATCTACAACCGTAATTGATAAAACGCCCAACTAATGGTGTTTCAATGCACTTAATGGTATTTCAACGTACGGGACTATTTCTCAATGTAGCAAAAACTAATGAAGGGGAAAAAAAAAACTTGGACCATGTAATGACATCCTGATACTATGGAAAAGTGTGAGAATTTTTTAATGTAGGCAAAAAAATAACCCACAACACATTTTTAGTTATGATATTATGCTTACACAATGGGCACGCACCCATTACTCTTACTTACGTAATGGACTTACTAGTTATAAACTAATACAACTGCTTATATTAATGACCATAGCTTGACAATGGGTTAAAGAAACTGGTTATGTCACTTCAAAACTGTATGTTCATTCATTATCTTCATTTTCAAATCAGAAGTTCGGCTCATGCCTAAAGCCTGATAGATGGGAATTGAATAGAATTGAACTTTTGAATTTTCAAAAAACTGCTAACGCTTTGGGCATAGTTACGTATCTTTCGTGTGTTCATAAGTGTTATATTCTATGCTACACAGTACATATGCAGTTAATTTTAATTATGTTTTGACAGTTAATTAACCTTCAGGTTAATGGCTTGCGTCATAAGCACAGGAGCAGTTAATCCAACGGTTTAAATGAAAATGACTTCCATTTTGTCAAAAGTCTCTTCATAAATGGCGCAAAAGATTTTAATATTTAAATTCCTATGCAAAAGACGAATAACGGAGCCTGGATAATATGTACTAAAATCCAGAAAAAAAGCATTTGTATGTATTTAAAATAGGCACTCAAATATTTTCCCACTTGCTTGAAATACAAACATCATGTATTTAAAAAAAAAAAAAAAGATTTACCCGTTTTTATTAAATATTCAAAAGAAAAAACAATTGATATGAAACAAAATGGGGTGCTTGCCCTTCATCATGATTTTATTACAACATAATAAAATGTAGTGGATATTGTGTCAACAGTTAAGCATCTTCTCAATTTAATTTAATGTAATTTTATGGCCAAACGTTCTTTCCTGACCTACAGAGGATATTGAAGAGTGTTTGTAAAATTTTGTAAAGTGATAATTACGGATAGTTCATCCTCAATGGATAATTACTAACGAGGGTTTGTAATTTTACCCCCAGAAAGTTTTTTTTTTCGTGTTTAATCGGCCCTTGGGACAAATGCCAGTCTGACAAAATAGAACTAAACCCTTCAGTGGTTCTAATAGGGATATTGATTAATTCAGTTATGATTAAATTTTTGGCATTTTATGATATAATTAAGCATTTACAAGTTCCTTTGCCCACTTCTCAGATGAAAAGTAAAAGAAAAATCTAGTTCTAGGGCTGTGGAGAAGTTTTGCTGGTAAAAGAATAATAAAATGCTTAATATTATACTGAAATTCTTAACATATAATCAACGTTCATTCTGGAAACTTACCGTTTTGCATTTATATGCACTAATGGTAAAAGAGGCTGAAATGTGCATGCACATGTGCATTTGTACATAACCAAGGATATAGTAATCAGACATCGAAATAATCCATTTATAATTTGAGAATACTCCTATTATTAATTAACGAACATTTAAATCGATGCTTCGAGCAATAACTAACAAAAGATTTGAACATACATATTATATGTTAACCCCCAACATATTATATGTTATGTCCCCCCCCCACTTGCATCCTTTTAACATGATACTGGTTACTCCCCCCCCACAAGGCCGTAATCAGGATTTAATTTTGGGGGATTCAAAAATTTTTACAGCATATATCAATACAATCACAGCATGCAAGGCCGTAGCCAAGTCCCATTAAAAATTTAGTTTTGAGAGGGGGACCGGTCCCTAAAATCCCCCCTTCCCCGGCCGCAGTAATATTATAGACTGAAAAAGCACACCTCTGTTATCTACCACTTTTAAATTATACATTTATTTATTATTAGATATTATATTTTGTTGTTATCACTGATGCCATAGAGTATGAGTGTACGAGTATTAATTGTTATTATGAAGATCTATAAGGCAGAATTCTAAACTCAATTTTGTACATAAGTCGCTGAGCAAAAATTAGTGAATAAAATATAATAAATCGCTAAGCAAAGATTATTGAATAATATATAATAAATCTCTGAGCAGAGATTATTGAAGAATATATAATAAACCGCTGAGCAACGGTTATGGAATCATATACTGTATAATAAATCGCTGAGTGAAGGTTGTTGAATCATATATAATAAATTACTGATCAAAAAATGAAGAATGGAAGAAAAGGCAGGCAGGGATATGAATGTATAAATATGTTCAGAAAAATGAAGTTGCCAACACTTACTTTTTTAATTATTACTCTTTTTAATTGAATAACAATTTCAGAGATACTTCGAGGAATAAGTTTATTGTTCGGAGGAAGGCCTTGGGCACAAAGCACCTTGCGACCTTACCAAGAGAATTAAAAAAAATTAAAAACATTGACTTGCAAGCGATGCATGCTATGATTCACCGAAAGTTCCCTGGAGTACGGAAATGGATTTTTCTGAATATGTTAGGATAATCCTTTCCTCACTAGTGATTATTCATCAAGCAGAATAAGACCCTGCGCAAAGATATGCGCGAAGCACATAACTGTTAAATCCATTGGGAAATGTTCTTAAATCCCAATTCTTCGTATTTTATGTTTGAACATACAATTATTATTACTTTGTTCTCTAAGCTAGCAGGAAATTTCTTATCATTTCTTTCGAAATTGTGTATCAGCGTATTAACATTACTACCATCATGATTATCATCACCATCATTATCATAAGGACCATAACCCTCATCATGTCTTATCACTACCACTTCTTCGGCATTCTTTTTATTATTGGTGTACCTTTAAAAATTTCCGTCATCATGACTTAATAATTAATGACCATGACTAAATAACTGATGACCATAACCTAATAGTTAACGACCATCACCTAATAATTGATGAGCGTTGACCAATAATTAATGAGCATTGCCCAATAATTAATGATCATTGCTTAATAATTAATTATCATTGCCTACTAATTAATGATCGTTGCCTAATAATTGATTATCATTATAAATATATTATTTAAACGTCATATGCAATATGGGGCTTGTTAGATTTCGCCATTTTTCCATAGTTTTTCTCAATAATAGTAAAATAAAAGTTTGAAGTCAGTTTTGATCTCTAGTTTGCAGTTTTCAAATTTACAGGACGCTTATCATTTTCTTGGGAGAAAATTTTTTGAGGGTTTACACACCTTGCAATATTTAAATACTATAAATGTATGTGTTACATGTAAAATATTATAAATATGTGTATTATGTGTTTAAAGGTATAGTTAAGTATTATAAAAAGGTACATATTGAATATTACAAACGTTATAAATATGATTTAATTTGGCGACAACACTTCACACTAATAAAATGATTGAGAAGACGATAAATTAACATAGATGTATATTATATTTAATTGTTTACAGCTGTTTCAATAGCCCTATGCCATTTTCATCAGAACAGCAACTGATACAACGCAATGTGCGATGCCAACAGTATTACAAACGGCGGTTACAGGTATAGGTAAAATGCATGACATCCAAGAAATTAGACCGTGGGTTCGAGGAAACGTCTCTGGAAGTAAAACGTAAGTTTGAAGGAACGTATCTGGTAGTAGAACTTGACTTAGAAGAAACGTCTCTAGTAGCAGAACGTGAGATTAAAAGGCGTTTAGGTAGCATAGAAGTTAATTTGAATGGGATGAAATAATCTGACAGTCAGTAGAATCACTGAATGTAGAATTATTGTTCGAAATGGGAGAAAGTTCCTCCAAAAGGGAGAGAAACATTCTTGGTAGAGAGAGAGAGAGAGATCGTTTCCAGCCTTCTCAAATTCAATTTTCAGGTTGTCTTCACTCCCATTATTAAATTGAGTTTCCCTAAATTAAAAAATCCTCATCTCAGATTTTGATTTTTGGGGAATTTATCCCATTCCTTGCCAAAGTGGCAATGTCTACATTGGCAGAACACGGAGAGCCCTTCGAATTCGTCTAAAAAAAAACACGATGCATACGCTCGGAAGCAAGAACTCAATAGATTTGCTTCAGCTAAACACTTGTGGGAAGTTGGACACAAATATTTTATTTCATAAAGCGCAACTCGTGCAAAAAGTTTCCTCTCCACTTGATCTTAATTGCTTTGAGGTTATACATGTAATCGCCAACACCAGATATCAACATTAATGATCAGTTACCGTCCAATTTCTTTTCTCCCTTTTGGAAGAATTTTCTCCCCACATCGAACAGTAATTCCACATCCAGTGTTTCTACTGACTCTCCACTTATTTCACCCCATTTAGATTAACTTCTATACTACCAGAACGTTTTTATAACTCACATTCTACAGCCAGAGACGTTTCTTCAAACTTACGTTCTATTTCCAGAGCCGTTTCCTGTAACTTACAGCCCTATTTCTTGTATACAATGAACTTTCTTACACCCGTAACCGCCGTTGGTAACACTTGTTGCATCGCACGCTGTGGCGAAGCGTTCGAGATAGACTTGAATCCCTAATATCATTGGCTGTCCATGCTGACGTTAGGATTTTAAAGTGGTACTAATTGTTGCCGGAACTACGATTTACGCGCTAAAAATAAGCTCGTAAAACACGAAGGGTACGGGTTATCAAGTAATTAAAGCAATCTCTATTTTGAGGTAGAAGTTATTTCTTTGTGTTTTGTTGCCATTTAAAAAAATTGAGCTGGGAATTCTGGTATAGTTTTTATTGTTTAGCACGCTGCGTCCAAAATATCATTATTACCGTGGAAAAAGTTTATAGCAGTAGACAGGTTCGTAGATAGATTAGGGGGTGGGGAGCTCTCAAAGTTACAGGAGGGCTGAGAAAGCTACAGAAGGGGCTTAAAATTCGTTAATGTTTCGACGTATTTTATTTAATAATACTAAATATATAAGCAGATTAATATAATTAACGTTAATAAATAAATTTCTTAACGTAAATTTTGCATTAAGAAATAAATTTTAGTATACCCCTCTATAATTTCCCCTATCGTTATTACAGAGTATATGAAGACCATAGGCGTAGAGTTATATGAGCAAGGAAGCTTTCCTTCATGCAATACACTATGAATATTTTGGACATGTCGAGTCAAATTCGATTTTAAAGAAAACGTCTGTTCACAATAAATATACACGTTTTCCATCACAAAGACCTTTGAAAAACACGGACAGAAATATTCAAGACAACTGCATGACGTGATTGGGTTGCTAGAAACACGAAAGCTACTTCTAAAACTGCTAGAAGCAAGCAAAAAGCGTTAAACACAACGAACGGTAGAGCGGCTCTACAGCTCTCCTAGAGCCGACGGAACGATGACATAATTAGCACAAAGAAGCGACGAAAAACTCTATTTAAATTTGTTAACTCTAAAATGAATAAAAATGTACGAAATCAATGAATCCCCGGAATGAAAAAACGGCGACAGGGAAATGTTTTAAACGTCTTTTCCCTGAGTCTTTCCAAAAAAACGAACAGCCAATGACACGAAGGATTCAAGTCTGTCCCAATTGCCTTCGCACGTTGTGTTGTATAAGCTGACGTTCTGGTGAAAATAGCCTAGGGTTATGGAAACAGTTGTAAACGATTAGATATAATATTCAACAGTGTTAATCTGTTGTTTTCTCAAAATTTTTTTGTTATAAACATAGTTTATGCATTAAATACTATATATATATATTATAAATGCCATTAATATGTATTATGTGGTAAATATTATCAATGCGTTTGTAATATGCGATATCATTCCTCAATTACTATTTTCACACAAGCGGTGATAGCATTAAACCATATAGTTTACTACTTGTTATGAATCATGTGATAATTTTATCTACTATATAAATCTATTCATCTGGTGGGTGTGGTAATTTTGGATAGTCAAACACATAACCCACTCAATTCTACGAGTTTTTAATATCGAGTGCTTACCGGTTCTGAAGTCGCACCCACATGGTCAGCGTATTTTGATTAATTACGGTGCAGCTGTACATACGGAAAAAATTGATAAAAAAAAAGGCAATTTACAAGGCTCTTTTCCCATTGTTAGTAATAAGCATGTATGCAAGCGAGCTTATTTTCATGTTCAGGTTGTTCTATATCTATGTCAGAAATTTTTACATTCATATATCACAATGAGATTTGCATCTTGCGGGGATCGAGAAATGGAATTACTTATTCTTCTGCTGGCATGGACCTAATTTCTGTAGAACCTTTTCACATATTGTGTTGATAACGACAACTATAAACTGATTGTCATTTCCTTGTCGTCTTCGAAACACACAAGTAAAGAAAATACAGAAAACAGCAAAATAATTTCTAGTTTCGCATATTAAACGTTGTGGTGGTTGTTATTTTGAAAACGAGTTCTAGTGATTGGTATCATCTAGTATTTTTTAGCGACTAGAACCATCTAGCATGCTTTAGTGATAAGTAGCAGCTAGTATTTTTTAACGATTAGTTCCAATTAGTATTTATTAACTTTGGGTTTCTGAATACCAAAAAATTGTTTCACAGGTTTTTTCACTCAGAAAATTGTCTCATAAGTTCTCTAAGATTAGTACATCGTTTCAAGGTTCCTAAATTAGGGTTCACTAAATTATTTACACAATATATTATAAATTATTTACATAAACAAGGTCCACTAAATTATTTAAAGGATTCCCTAATACCAAAAAATTGTTTCAGGAGTTCCCTAAGGTTAGAATATTGCTTCAGGGATTTCACAGGATTAGAATATGGTTTCAGGGCTTCCTTAAGATTAGAAACTTGCGCCTGGGGTTCTATAAAATCAGATAATTTTTGAAGGGTTCCTTAAGACTAGAAAACGTTGTAAGGGTTCTTTAAGACTAGAAATTGTTTTAAGGGATCTTTAATATTAGAAATTTTTTAACGTTTTTTTTAAGATTAGAAATTATTTTAACTGTTCTTTAATATCAGAAGCAATCTCGAGAGATCTCCAAGATCAGAAAATTATTCCAAGTGTTCCGTTGTTGGATTAAAAATATTTTTAAGGATTTCTTCATGGATAAAAAGTATGAAGAAAGCTACTATAAAAATATATATGCTAATTCGCATTCTTTTACCGAAATATTCTGCATAATAAAGCTGTTTTTCACTAAACACTTTTTCAAATTTGAAGTTTTAATGAGAGGGGAAAAATCTCTTTGTACCAATATATAGTTTTTTAAGACTTGTTAGAAAAATATTTTTTTCCTTGAACATTATTTTTTAATGTATCTTTGAATTCTCTCACGAACAGAAATCGTCAAAACTAAAAGTGTTTTATGATAATTAAATGCATTTGATTTATAAGATATTGAACATTACTAAAATGAAATGTTACCTATAAATTCCTTGGTGTGTCTATTTATATATATATATATATATTCAATTTATTTTAACTTTTAATATTGTAAAAATCCTCGAAGAATTTGGAATGATTTAATACTGTATTAAAATAAAATTCAAGACATTTCAAAAGTTCTTTGACTCGTCTTCACTAACGGGCGAAGTAAGATGGAGTGAATTATTTTTGAATTGCTAATAAAGAGAAACTATTTATAATAAGATTACTGTAGATCTTTTAAACGGATTATACAAGGATCTTGAATGGATTATACAAGGATTATACAAGTATCTTGAATGGATCATACAGGGATTTTATAAGGAGCTTGAATAGATCTACAAGGTATATGAATAGATCATAAATATATCATAAAAAATAAAGAATTGCTAATGTATATCACGGATAATAATGGATATGGACTACATTACAAATAATAATGGATAAAGATTATATCACAAATAATAATGGATGCAGAATATATTACAAATAACAATGGACACGGACAGTATTGAAAAAATAATGGATCATGAATGGATCACAAATAATAATAATAATAGTGAATCATAAATGAATCACAAATAATAATAATAATAATGGATCATAAATGGATCACAAATAATAATAGTAATAATGGAGCATAAATGGATCAAAAATACTAATAATGAAGCATAAATGGATCACAAATAATATCAATGGAGAATAAATGGACCACAAATAATAATGGACTATAAATGGGCCATTAATGAACCACTATTAATAATGGATCATTAACGGATCACAAATAACAATGAACATTAACGGTTTGCAAGGAGCAATTGCTAATAAGTAGCAATGAATTATAAATGAATCTTAAGTAATAATGGTCCAACAAAAGACCCTAAACGATAATGGATGATAAATTGATAAAAAAGTAGTAGCTCGCATAAATAGATCATAAACAAGTCTGGAATATTAATAGATCATAAACAAGTCTTGAATATTAATGGATCATGCTGAAAGTTACAAGACATTTGGAAATATACTTCTCAAAAGGCGCAAACGTAGATCGACGAAAGTATGCCAATCGCACTGGAATTGTAAAAAACGAAAGAATGCGTTTAATGGCGGAAACGGGTTACTTTAAACTGGTGAATTACAAGCAGTTTAAGGGGGAAAAAAAATCGAAATTGCCAGAAGCATGTAAGTTTCACTTGCCTTTTTCTCTAACATGATTGACCATGTTCAAATAGGTTATGACGGTTACCTAATATTTTACGTCATTAGGTCATAAATCAAACGTCAGTACAACTAATTTTAGAGAGATTAAATGTAATGGATGTTTTTATTACATATTGCATAATTCTGTTAAAGTTATGTATGTATCATACGGAAAAAATATGGTTAATTAAATGTGTATTTACTTGGATCCATTTATTAATCGTTTTATTGTGTGTTTACAAGCGTCAAAGTAAAACATTATAGATTAAAAATTAAGTAAACATCAATTGAGTTCTAAATTCATTAATTGGCAAATTAAATACTTCATATGGCACCTTTCTCCCTCTATGTATCCTCATTCGTATTTACTTTAAAAAATTTCTACATATAAAAAATTATCACAATTTACATATGTAGAAAAAGTACAGAAGAAAAATTTGCGCAATATTTTTATATCTTGGAATTTGAATAATTAGCGGGTATATGAACTTCGAGTTTTAGGGGCGTGAGGAGGGCAGAGGGGACTCTATCCCTACTGGTTGTTTAAAAATTTGATTTTCTCGATTCTGCCATGCATTTATTTTCAAAATTTTTACAGTCACATCATAAAATATGATAAAATATGCTATTTTTTAGCTCATTACTAATTGTCAAGCAGTATCAATTAGTGTTGTACACTGTCGTGTCATGTACATTCACGAAAATGCTTGACAGCTTTGAGCAGGAGGTAATAATATTTTTCAACCCCAGTCTCACAAGAAGTACTCATACGGTCGCCTATGGGTATAGCGGGCGCCTATGGGTATAGCAGACGCCTTGATTCGACCTTCTAACATGAAAAGGCCCTCCGTCCCCTGTCTAGGTCTTGTTATATCCTGCGGGTAGGACGAGAATGTCAATTTCCGGGCTCTAGGCGTTTCTAGAATAATTAATGAATTGGAATTAAATTTCAAGCATTTGCTTTGACCCAATTAGATAAGTGTGCAACCTCAAGTAAATAGATTGGAGTTAACATGTTCGGCCGATTAACACACCCCAAATTTCCCGCGAAATTAACGCAAATCTCGGCCAGAAACTGGGGTAGCGTGTAAGGCCATGCATGCCATAATTCACCCACGGTTGTGCTACAAGTGCCATGGACAAAACTCGATCAGTTCGATCGGCAATTCGACGTGACACAACTCCCCATCGATCGGTGAAGAGCTACGTGACATAACTGCCGATCGATCGAATGGATTAATCGGGATCTTTCGATCACGTGGTTGTTGGAAACGCGAGACACAACTGGTTAAAATTGGCCAGTTCCTAGTCGTCCGACGGGACGATAAAAAAACGAGAACAACGCGATAAGGTAGGAAAAACTCTGTAACAATGAACGAATGCAACTAGGCCCTGTGAGATGGGAACGGTAACGCCTTTGAGAAAAGTAACGAACTGTACTGTTAATTCGCTTTCAACTGAGAATAAGCAATTGGGTTACAATCGGTTGAAGAAATTAATGACCGGGCGTGTTGTCAAATTCAATGTGAGAAAAACAAACTCGCGGAAGCTCATTTGCGGAAGTGAGCTAATACAAACGGGGCAGAAACCTATGAACTGAAATAAAAAGAAACTGTTTTATATATATATATAGCTTTTCTTTCATAGGTTCATACTTCACACTTTAACAATGCCATTTTTCTATTTTTGCATTAACAGCTTGAAGCTTTTTGGAGAAAGATCTTTTCAGAGTGTACGTGACGAGGTTGTAAAAATGAAATGTATTGGAAGCGTTAACTATTTTTCCGGGGTACTGTTAGACAGAGGCGTAGCCAGGGGGAGATTTTTGGGGTTGTAATTCCCCATCGTAATGAAATTTTGTATATTTAACATAGGAATATATGAGTTGTAGCTCTGTAACCCCTCCCATTAAGCCTATAACCCCCTTATGAACTTTCTGCCTACGCCACTGCTGTTAGATTATAGACTGTTCGTTAAAATACTTTGCACCTAGCATGGTGCGACCTGATGAGTGCAACAGTTTTTGGCAAACCTCTTCCCGTCGTAAAAATGTGTACTTAATAATAATAAATCCGTGGTACAGTTCATAGAAAAGCTTTTCTCCTCTTTAAAATATCTTACTTACGATAAAAAATCCGCAGTTGGAAAAGCTTTCACTTTGTAAAAACTATTGCACTTATTTATTTTATATAAATTATATATTATATATAAATAAATATCGCCCTTACACTGAGCAAGCCTTAATGGATGCAACATTTTTTTGGAAAAGCTCTTCTTTTGGAAAGAGCGTTACACTTAAAATGAACAAGCTGTGATGGGTGCAACATTATTTTGCAAAACTTCCTTTTTTGTAAAAAATACTGCGCCTACAATGAATAATTAATGGTGAGCGCAATAGATTTTAGTAAAACTTGCCCCCTTTATAAAAAATGTCGCATTTAAAATGAACAACCCATGTTATTTGCAATATTTAATTAATAAGGAATGTGCAGACACACAGTACCAATACCCGTTATTTATAAGCATAGTAAGTGTATAGGACGTACATATAAAATAAGCATATATTATTATATTAAACTGCCTTGTATTTACATTGTATTTCAGTGACGTGCAAATTTTGGAGAGTGGGGGGGGGAGGCATCAAGTATGACCCAGCAGCCTCCTCCAGCTCAGTTTTGATGTGAGAGAAATTAGTAATTTAATTTTAAGGGAAATACGTGCTTCATTTATATTTTTTAAATGAAATCATTTTTTAATTTAATTAATTTTTAAAAATTTAGTTCGTTTTATCTTTTAAAACAATGTCCGGGAAAAAATGGCGCGGGAAAACCGCTTTTTTTCAGCACGTGACTTCCAAAAACACGGCAATTAGTATTTCCTCTCTAGCTCCAAATCCCTTTTCCCTATATATGTTATTATTCCTTTATTTTTTCCTGCAGAACACAAAATTTCGTAGGGTAATTTCCCAAAAGTAAACATCTTATGTCTCTAAGCTCCAAACCGGATACACTTATTAAGATCCCTAATCCGTGACGGATTTCCCTTTTTTCTTGAAAAAGTTAATGAGTAGTTTCCGCTTTTAAACACTTTGATGACGACGTTTACTCGTAGGGAAAACATCATTACTATTAATTATGCATAATTAAATAATTTCAAATATTTCAAGTAGTGATTACTAATGCCGTCATTATTAATTTGACTCCAAGCTATAGTGAAGTAGAGTGGAAAAAAAATCTATATACTCCCTCTCTCCTGAGTTTCAATAACGCCGATCCCAAAGAAACTATTAAAAAGATCTAAAACATCTGATGTAGATTTTGATAGGACCCCTGAACTTTTAATGGAAGAAGGATTCCATTGTTTCCATGGAAAGCCAATTAAATTAATGGAAGGAGGAAAAAGTATTTATTGATTTCACACACATGGAAATGAACGGTTGATGAACTAAGGTAAGGTTAATTAAACAGAGGAAGAGGAAAGCAATATATGAGTTTAACGAATAGATTAATCTAAGAAAATAATCGTTTCACTTAATAGAAACTGTATTAAGTCAATGGAGTGAATAAATTAATGGGGATCAATGACTGTATTAAGAAACATTATATATGTCCGTTAAGATAACAGCAGTGTGAAAAAATTGGAGCCCACATTCTTATGATATCATTATTGCGTTACATTTTTATGTTATTATTATTTTACACATTAATTTATTTACATTTATTTACATTTACATTTATTTTACACATTTTTATGTTATTATTATTGCGAAAATTACAATAATTGAATAGGTCATTTTGAAAAGGGGTTAACTCTATACGAAAACAATGTAAAATAAACTCTTTCCAAAATGACCAATTCAATTATATCTAACATTATACAAGAAAATCAACTAGGAAGAACCTCACATGAAAATTTAGTAATTTACAATTTATAGTTTTTATAAATAAGGTTTATATGTAGAGAATCAGGCCTGTGTTTAGGATTTTAAAATGGAGGGACCGATAAGAAAAACGTGGGGAGGAGGAGGGATTTCACAACAACAAAATTTTCCCTCATAAGGGATTTTACTGTACAGCTAATAACTTATGAAAATGAAGGCGTAACACCTCCTAATGTCAGGTCTTTCATAGAAGGGACTGTGCACTGTCTACAGCGATTCTGCCTATAATGCTATAAAGATAGTTTCCCATAGAAATATAGATTATTTACTAGGTTCAACTTTGTCTGTGACAATCTATTCGCCACCTTCCGGTGATTAGAATATCTGTATAGACGAAGTTTGCCCTATATGCACTTTGATATAAGCGGTATTGAAAAAATTATCACGCAAAACCTTTTTCTGTTAATTTTGTCCGTCAGTGTATATGGAATGAATATATTTTTAATTTTTCGTATTTGAGATAATGAAATACAAATGCTTATAACATTGCTGAATGTAAATTGTAGGGAAGTATGCCACAGAAATGTGCTCAGCAAAAGGGAAAAATTGTGTGTTGTACCAATATTTTACAATTTTTTTCCCCCTAAATTTAAAAACCGTGCATGATACAAAATTGTATCATACTTACATGTTGAAAATATTCAGCAAAACTGTAGGATTTACGATGAGTTTCTTTGGGCGTACATTTCAAAGGGGAACTTGGAAGATAGATTTTGTTTCCGACAATTTTTAACACGCGTCAAATTTCCCGCCAATATTCAATATTTTGGCGGGAACGAAGCACTCCTTTCGCGCTTGTTTAAATCTTTGCGCTTCAAACAAGCTTAGCTCGTAACTTCATATTGGCGCCAAAATTTCATCGAAGTTGCCATTTTCAGTTAGCGTATCAGAAAGGTAGGGACAGCATGAGTTGCCTGTTTTGCGACTTGATCGTGTTTCCTAATTTACTTCATTTTTAATTTAAGCATGCGTTCAAGAAATGCCGTTTTCGAGAATTTGAGCAAGTTTTTATGTTTCTTACTTTGAGTTTAAGAGCTAGGGTGTGTTCATTTATATTTTCTTGTGGAGGAGAGGCCGAATTTCTCGTATTCCCACATATTTTTAGTAAAATTTTCATTTAAATATTTTTATATAACGGTGTGAAATTAAATTGAGGTAAGGAAAGCAAGGACTAATTTTTTGTTGTTTACCGTTTTGGAAAAGTGGAGATTTAGTTAATAACGTAACTGAAAATTAAGATTACGAAATTATTATTAAAATCAATTTTATTAAATCGTTTTACTAAAATTGTTTTCTTGATCATTATTTGTTATTTTTGTTAAACATTATTAAAACTAAGTTTACTAAAATTAGTGATTAAATTAACTACGTCGAAATGTCACTAAAATAAATTTTATTGGAACATTACTAAAGTAAGAATTATTAAAAAATCACGAAAATTTACTTTATTAAACACTACTACATTTTTTATCACGTCACAATAACGATTATGCATTAAACCTATTTCTTAAAATAATTTTAAAATTTTAATTATACTTCCCACATTAAAGAAGCAGATGTATACTAAATCTAATGTATGAAAGGATAATAGAAGGAAAACATTTTGGATAATATTGATATCCAATATCACGAAAACAATAGAAATTTAAGAAGAAGCAACCAAATTAAGCTACGAGAGATTAGAACGGAAATGTACAGAAAGGAATTGAATATATGGGAATAAAGCTTTGGAATGAATTACCAAATAATCTTAAAAATATTAATAATATAAAATTGTTTAAAAAGAAATTAATTGTATACTTATTAAACGGAGTTTGTGCGCCAGCGGATTAATAGGGTCCTCAGCCGGTTAAATTTTATAATTTTTACTGGGGACCCGTCACGGGGAAATGCAAATTGTATTGTCTGTTCTAAACTGTGTGAAATTTATTATACTTAAATTGAAATAATTCAAGACTGTATGCAATATGTAACCCTTGTGATAAATAAACATTATTATTATTATTATGGGAGGATAAGCATCGGGAATTCAGCTTGAAAATCGCTGGTTTTATCCCAGTCGATTGCGTGTGTGGCCGCTTCGTTTCATGGACTTTTTTTGAGTAAAACAAAAATAATAAAATTCAGGCTTGAAATCGGACGAATAAAAATAATCCTATTTTACTTAAGATTTTAATTATTTTTAATTTATTAATTACGAAGTTATATGAATGAAACAAAATGAAACTTATTACATGTTTTTCTACAGAATAATTAAGTATAATTAATGAATGAAGATTGAGAGGCTTAAACCTAAATCCATAAATAGACAAAAAAACTTATTTAATAACCAGACGCTTCCCCGCACGAGCATAACAGAAAAACAGGCCCTGAGTTTAGTATTATGTTCATTGGCAAACCTAACTTTTAGGGGTTTAAGAAAGTAATATTGATCTTCTGGGTTTAAATAATAAATATATAATAATTAACATAATATATATAAATATATATAATGGAATAATTAATGTAATTAATTACAAATACACATATTAATGTAATTAAAGATTTAAATCTCGCGACATCAGTTCATAAGAAATACACAAAGAAAGGAATTTAAAAGAAAATGAAATACAATTTAAGGACTTAAAATTACAATTTAAAGTCTAAAAATTAAAATTCCACCAAAACTTAATATAAGAAATAATTAAACGATCAGATCACCAAAGTATTTTTATAATATCTCGCAGAGAGTTGAAATCTTCGCCAAATGCCTTTAAAAAAAAAAAAACTTCAACCCTTTAGTCGAACACAAACCAAACTAGCGAAAGTCGCATGAGTGCAAGCTGGCCGGATATTATTGAAAAATAGAACTATTATTACTTTATCATATTTACTCATTTTCCATGGCTCATATTGTATAATTGTGGTGCCAGACTTAACTTTTGTAATTATACATTAATTATTTTATCTATGTTAATGCATCGAAATTTATCTTGAAGTTGGTGGCAACAACTACATCACTGAAAACTATTTTATATAATTTATTGCTGTATATATATTATATATGTAGAAGAGAGATTTAACACTTACTCTTGTCCCTTTTGTCCCATCATGTTCCCCATGGGGGCATAATCCCAGTCGACCTCCATGCAGCCGATGTAATAAATCCGCGTTGCCCTCACTTCAACATCATATTCATCAGGATTCCCATATGTTGTAACGCTGTTAATACCTACTCTATGCCTTCTCCGACTTCTTCCAAAAATTTCATTAAATTCTTGGCAACTGCAACTGCCAACCAAGAACACTGTCCAAAGATACCACCAACAAGTCCTCCTCATCCTGTCCGATTGACCAAGACGCCAACAGAGATTAAGAGTGTGCACACAGTTTCACTATTACCCCTTTGACTCACTGTGAACGATATGAGACTCGGGCAGTTAACACTCGATGTAAAAACTATAGAAAAAGAACAATTCCACGAATATACCCAAAGACTATGGTTCTCAAGTAACCAATCAACGAGCAGCAAAATGAAACGTTCCGCCAATCACGCACTTTCTATTACCAGTACGTCACCGTTCTTTACTGGGTCGCTGGTGTACGGTTGGGTGGGTACGTCACCAGAGAGGGGTTATTCCGAGAAAATTTTTCTTTTTTTTTTTAACAAGGCGATAAAGGATAAAAATCCTACTTGTCCTGTAAGATATAAGATGTTAATTTTTTGAATGGGTATGTGACTTACCAGTTTTTTTTTCCCGGTTTGGATTATTGCTTCGCTGTGGGTAGAGTATTTGGCGGTCATGCGCTGCATCAACCTTGCCAATGCCTTGCGCGCTGGAGTGTGGAAAACACCGAAGAACAGCAAAATTTTTTTAAATATACACAGTTGATAAAACAATAGACGACTTTTCAGTGTAAAAGCTATTTGTTAACACGTTCTTAACCTCACAAACAAACGACTAACTCTAAGGCCATGAACGGGAGTTCAGACGAAAAGACCTTAGTTTGTTTTCTCTCAAAACGCGTTTTATTATTTTAA
Organism: Dysdera silvatica; assembly: GCA_006491805.2. Taxonomy (NCBI): domain Eukaryota; kingdom Metazoa; phylum Arthropoda; class Arachnida; order Araneae; family Dysderidae; genus Dysdera; species Dysdera silvatica. The sequence goes on along the minus strand of QLNU02015270.1, from coordinate 3,637,806 downwards.
ACTAAATTTCAATTTAAAAAATTAGGGATTTTTAAGAGACAAAGGCATGTTTTCTAAAATATTGATGGGCCGGGCAGGATGATATTGAAGGGGCTGGTATGGGGCAAGAGATTTCCAATGGAACCAAATTATCAGGGACAGGTCGAGGTATATGCCTTTGGCTGTCGGCAGATATGGGCGTTTCCTCTTGTTATTAATTGATAGGGAATTTGTTTATCCCTAAAGGGTAAAAATTAATGATTTATCCCTGGGCCTTATAAATAATTTTCCCCCACGTGTTGTATGGGTTAAGGTAGGTTCAGGGCAGAATTGACAGAATTAGGGCATTTGACAAATAAATAAAGCTGTTTCTTGTGACATATTTTTGACTAATTAAAAGGAGGAAGGAAAAAAATAATGCAAATATCCAATAAGGCAGCTTATTTCCTACTGTTCAAATCAAAATAGGATTTTGAACTACCTGTAAATCTTTTTTTAGAAAAAGAAAGTGAGGATTTTGTGCTGTATAATTAATCTTGTTTACAAATAAAGGAAACAAAAACTTTAACAGAAGTCTCTTCATAACAAAAATTGGAAATATTAATGAACAAAATAAATTGTTTCATTATTTTAAAATTTCTTCTTCTGTAATTTCTTCGTATTCTTATAACAATAACATATATTGTAATAATCACAAGCAAAATTTCAATGTACATTTATAAAATATACATGTTATAATCGAACACTAATTATGAAATTATTAATATGCATGTTATAACAGAACACTAATTATGTAATTATTAATATGCATGTTATAATCGAATTCGATTATAACGAACATCTAGTAACCGCATAATTTTCTTCGTTAAAAGCGTTATTTTCTGTTATCGCTATTTGAAATGGGCATTTATCCAAAACCTTATTTTTGTAGTTAATAATTTATAATTTTGTTAGTTGCAGTTAATAATTATAATTTTAAAGTAATTAATAATTTTGTTAGTTAATAAGCATGATCTTTAAAGGTTTAAGGCAGAGATTTACACAAATTTAAAGTGTATATTTAAATACAAAATGTTAATATATATATTTAAATACGCAAATTTAAGGTATACATTAGAATACATAAATTCAAGGTATAGATTTAAATACACAAATTTAAGGTATGTATTTAATAATAATAATAGTAATCTGTGGCTATTTATTTTCTATATTATCCAGTCCGCATCATGTATATAATATTTTGATTATACAAATCAATCAAATCAATGAATAGCAAAATTTATGTCAATACACAAATGAATGCGTAACGCGCAACGTCATGTAAAAGGTCCAGAGAAAATGCACAAGTATAACCTGCTGAAGACGCAGAAAAATAAATAAATAAACAGATAGATAGATAGATAGATAGATAGATAGATAGATAGATAGATAGATAGATAGATAGATAGATAGATAGATAGATAGATAGATAGATAGATAGATAGATAGGTAGGTAGGTAGGTAGGTAGGTAGATAGATAGATAGATAGATAGATAGATAGATAGATAGATAGATAGATAGATAGATAGATAGATAGATAGATAGATAGATAGATAGATAGATAGATAGATAGATAGATAGATAGATAGATAGATAGATAGATAGATAGATAGATAGATAGATAGATAGATAGATAGATAGATAGATAGATATGAATGAATGAATGAATGAATAGATGAATGAATGAATAGATGAATGAATAGATAGATGAATAGATGAATGAATGAATGAATAGATAGATAGATGAATGATGATGAATAGATAGATAGATAGATGAATAGATAGATAGATAGATAGATAGATAGATAGATAGATAGATAGATAGATAGATAGATAGATGAATGAATGAATGAATAGATGAATGGAGATAGATGAATGAATGAATGAATGAATGAATGAATGAATGAATGAATGAATAGATAGATAGATAGATAGATAGATAGATAGATAGATAGATAGATGGATGGATGGATGGATGGATGGATAGATGGATGGATAGATAGATAGATAGATAGATAGATAGATAGATAGATAGATAGATAGATGAATAGATAGATAGATAGATAGATAGATAGATAGATAGATAGATAGATAGATAGATAGATAGATAGATGAATGAATGAATGAATGAATGAATGAATGAATAGATGAATGAATGAATGTAGATGAATAGATAGATAGATGAATAGATAGATGAATAGATGAATAGATGAATAGATAGATAGATAGATAGACAGATAGATTACTACATCCTCTTTTCTGACCAATTAATATTTCTTAATTTTTGATTTAAATAATTTCGGAGTTATTTTGTATTCCTATGGTAGTGAATTACAGTGTTTCATTTCCTCTTAACTTACATTGTCCTTTTGAATTCAAGTATAATTTTGGTAAATTGAATTTCGCTTTCTTTTGTCTACATACCTTTGTTATATATCTGCATTTCCTCATGTTTTGTTCACTATTCTTCGGTACGTTTTGGATGACACATAATGTATTCTTGCATCATATCCATTGAAAATATGCCATAAAGATTTCGACGGTGTCTTCTTCTTGATAATCTTATTCCTTAAGATTGTTCTTATCATTTTTGTAGTGATTCCATCAATTTTAAGTTAATTATTCCGAAATTCCCCCAGACACTATTGCAATACATTAGATGACTGTTAATAGTTGAGTAAAAAATTAAACAATTTTTTGGTCAGTATTTTGTGACTGTTTTTATTTTACCTAGGCCTTTACTTATTCTACGACATATTCTATTAACCTGGTCATTTAAATTTATCTGTTATTGTAAGGCCAAGGAATTCAGTTCTGTGGACGACGTCGATTTCTTTACCATTGATCACAATATTTATTTTTCTTTCTGTTCCATAAATATTTTATTTTTGAATATTAGAAGTTTAGTTTTGTCTCATTTACTCTCATTTGATTTACTTCAAGCCACAATTCATATTCCTGTGCTCCCTCTCTTGCCTTTCACAGAATTCTGTCAATATCCTTGTCCCAAAATATTACACGACTATCACCTGAAAATGGAGTTAACGCCCATTCTGTGGACACATTAAATATATTGTTGATATATATAACAAAATAATAGTGGTCCTAAATTCGAACCCTGTGGTACACCAAACTTATTAATATATGATGCAGATATATCATCCTTTACATAAACCTCTTATTGTCGATTTTTTAACTAGTCTTTTATTATATTATTGATTTTTTCTTTCAAACATCAACGTAGAGTTTTCAAAATTATTGTGAGGGCCCAAGCACTTACCACGTGCTTGGGCCCTCCTGATACCAAATACGGTGCATTGGTGTATTGGTGTGCAGTGGATTGGAGGGTCAATGACCCCATTGGGTGGACTCGTGGAGTGCTTCAAGGTTTGGATGTTAGAATATACTGATATAGCCCTCATTTCCTTTATGGATCGAATTATCTCACACGCCTTACCTGCAGGCACCGCTCATTTCCTCTTTGCCACTTGATAATAGTTCCGATTATCTAATCTTTCAAAAAGTTCCAAGACTGCCGCTAAACCAATTATATCCAACAACAATCACTTGCGTGACTTTGAGAGCACTCTATATATTTTTATTGCTGATCTATTTCAATAAGGAAGGAATTTTTTTTAATATTTAAAATTCTAGCCTATTTAGAAAAAAATAGCATTATTTTATAAAACACGTTTGGCAGTTTTGAAAGCGTTCAAAACAATTATATAGGTCGTCTGTTTATTTAATGATGGAGTCGTATATTTAATACCGCGTGGTATATACTACTCCATAACAAAAAATACCATTTAAATACTTATTAGTAAATTTGTCTTCCTCCACGAGCAGCATGAAATTCTAGTTGTGAAGGTAAATTAAACTATTCTTAAAAGTAAATGAGCTTGAAACCTATAAAACGTATGTGAATGATAATGCATATAATTAAAAGACAGACATATGTAAATTATTATTATTATTATTATAAGGAGGAGGAGAAATTTATCGTGAAAATAAATAACGTTTGCTAATATCTCTTTAAAATTTTTTGTGATTTAAATAAAACACACCCCCTTTTACACATCTTTTGCACAGAATAATTGGTTAAAAATAATTGCCAGGTTGTTAAAAAAGGAAAGTGATAATTTATTATCTAAGCTAATAATCATTATTTTATTTATTTTGCGGGTGTCATTAATTTTTATTTATCATAGGAATAATTATCTGTTATGATTTTCCTCCAACAGCAAATAAACAATGAATATGATGTCAATACCATGATACGTCTTCATAGCCCATTTTTCTCAATATTCAATGATCGTTTGTTTTATGATTGATTTGATGATTTAATGATTTTATGTTTAATGATTGTTTGTCCATTAGAAGAAAGCTGATTATTGTTTAAAGGAGTTCTTTATACAAGTTAACTGTTTCTGTCATTAGTTCTGTTGAATGTAATAATCGCTTTCTTTGTAATGAGGGGGGCAATTATCTTACCTCTTTACAGACTAATTTCTTGGGGTGATTAGTCAGATAAATTAAAAATGTCATAATTAAGATTTCATTCATTCTATCCGCCATATTGTTTGAGACTGAAAATAGGACAGTAGAATATATTATTTTATAATTATTGCTAATTAATGAAGAATTATTTACCAATAAATAAATTATTATTAGTCGTAATAATTGTTATTGGTATATTATTTACTACTGTTAATTATGCTGTCATCATCATTGTAAGAATTTAGCTAATTTGCGTGTGAAAAAATTAATGAATAATTTAGCGTCGTGTAATAAATTTCGTGAATTGTGAATAGAAACAACCGTTAATTACTCATTAATTTTAGGCACTGTATTACCTGAATTAGCCCAGCTCTCTTTTTTCATTTTAGTTTGTTAAATTCACACCATTAATTTCTCAAGGACCAACTAATGCCATTTATAAGCTTTTATCTAATTAATATTTATTTAATTTCCCCAAGAATTCATTAACTAAAAAAAAAACTAATTGAAATACTACACTGAAATTTGCTAATACCAATAAAAAATTGAAATTTACTGAATAGAACCGTAAACTAAACTCTATATTCTAGTATCTATCAAGATTTTTATATTTTGATTTAATAATAAATTTCAACGAATGATTTTATATGTAATATTTTACATTTTTATTTTTAATAGTTTCTGCGATTCCTGGTAAACTCCATATATTTTCTATGATATTTAATAAAAACCGTACATCGTTTCTGAGGTATTTGGTAAATAATATACATATATTTAACTATTAAATTTTTACACAATATTATTTAACACATAATGATAAAATCTTATTTAATTATTCAATTTTCCGAGAAGCGTTGTTCCGTAAACTTCATTAGAAAAGAAACTTGGCTCTTAGACATGTAATGTAAAAAAGAAAAGACTTTCCTAAGTCTTATTAGAATTTACGTATAGTCCATTTATTTTTATTATCAGAATTTACCTACAGTCCATTTATTTTTATTATTAGTATTTACCTATAGTCCATTTATTTTTATTTTTAGAATTTACCTATAGTCCATTTATTTTTATTATTAGAATTTACCTATAGTCCATTTATTTTTATAATTTGAATTTACCTATAGTCCATTTATTTTTATTATTAGAATTTACCTATAGTCCATTTATTTTTATTATTAGAATTTACCTATAGTCCATTTGTTTTTATTATTAAAATTTACCTACAGTCCATTTATTTTTATTATTAGAATTTACCTATAGTCCATTTATTTTTGTCCTGTTTCCTTCTTATATTCACGATGTTCTTATATTTACCATTTAGAAAAGTTAATCCTAATTTTTGAAACCAATTAAAATTAAAATAATTTTCCCTAGGCAAGTGCTGATGGGCGTTTGAACCTTATCTGGTTGTATGTTATGCATCGCTGCTTTAAAATGATACTCCTCCAGCAGTAACTTTCAATTGCCCTAATTCACAGAAGTAGTTGAATGATGTTCCCTGAAGGCTTTTACCTGATCTGAGGACTTTCTTCTCCTTCTTCTTCTTCTCTAACGGACTTACTTTTTTTTTCTTCTGCTCTGCAAACCATGACATCCGAGAGCAACAGGTTGAAAAACGAAAGGAAGAAAGGAGGAAAGGAGCGTGCCTATAACTGAGACAAGTAATCACGTTTTCTTTCATTGCTTTCGTTTCGATTGCTCGAACTTTTGTATGTCGGAGATATCGATGGTTGCGATTCAAGGTCCGGTTCTGGGTAAACGATTTTTTGGCACACTGCGAGAACCAGATGTGGGTTTCAGCAAAAGTTCTGTTTGTCAGTGGTGGCAACGCCAGAGGCGAAATTGTCAAGGTGAAACCGAAATTCTTTAGATTGCACCGAAATGTAATTAACAGATTTAAGAACACAAATAAACACGTGAATTATATGTAGCCAGGAAAACAAATCTTTGAGAGTTTTCATTGATCTTTCGGCACTTTTCAGTGCCCACATCCCGTCATTTTACAATTTAATATACAGATTCTCAATTTAGTATGCCCAGTATATGTATATTTTAGTTATAAGAAGTATACTTATACCTAGTCAACCTCCCTCTTAATTTGAAACACATCCCTTTTTTTCAATTATATTTTCTTTAATTTAGAATTTTCCTTTTGATTTGGCATCTCTCTTTATAACTTTTACGTATATCTATCCCTCCCTCTCTCCCAAATTGGTACTGTCTCTTAACTTAGTGTCTCCTTCCAATTTGGCATTTTTCTTAATTTGATAAATCTTTCAATCTAATAATTCCCTCTTTTAATTTGGGATAGCTTTTTATCTATTACTTCTCTCTCTTAATTGGGTATTTCTCTAAAAGTGAGTTCTCTTTTAGTAAATTACGAAATGAAGAAAATCCAAGAGTGATATTCCACGATGGAGCAGCAGCTAAAATAGAAGGGAATCGTATAGAAAAGACTGATGTGGAAATGGGGCTTAGGAAAATGATAAGCGAAACAGCAACAAGTACGAATGAGATACCGCTGGAGGTATAGGAAACGCTTGGAAGATGGAGGAATAGATATCATGTGGGACTTTTTAAAACAATTATGGCAACCGAAGAAGATTTTGAATGAGTGGAGGAAGAGTATATCAATATATAAAGGTAAAGGTGATGTGCAAGAATTTGGTAACTACAGAGGAATAAAGTTGATGTCTCATTCACTGAAGATATGGGAAAGAATTGTGGAAATGGGGATTAGAAAGGAGACAGATATAATAGCTGAACAGTTTGGTTTTGTGCCAGGTAGAAGAACAATGGACGCTATATTTGCGCTGGGACAGTTGATAGAACGTTGTAGAGAAATGTAAGAAGATTTGCATATGGTGTTTATAGACTTGAAAAAGCATGCGATAGAGTACCTAGACAAGAGATATGGAGGTGTATGAGAGAAAATGAAGTACCAGAAGTATGTAAGACTTGTAAAGGAAATGTACGAAGAAGTAGAGACTCGGGTCAGGAGTAGTGTAGGTATGATAGAAAGGTTACGGTAGAGGGTGGGCTACACCCGGCTCTCAGTCCTTACTTATTTGATCTGATAATGGATGTTTTAGTGAAAGACGTAAACTGTAATGCACCATGGAGTATGCTGTTTGCAGATGACATTGTACTATGCGAAACATCCTGTGAAAAAGTAGAAAGGAAAACTGATGTTTGTTTTTTTGGTTTTACGGCTCAAAGACTACAGTGGTCATGCTGCGCCGGGACCTACAGTTTTCCGAGGAATCCGAACCTCTTAAGGCCTGGGGAACCAAACCCCGGACTACAGTGAGCAGTGCGATCTTTTATGAGATCTCTGAGTAAGCGTTCTTTTTGCACTGCTGGGAGTCGAACCCGGATTAGCCGCGCAATAGAAAGAAAAACTGAGGAATGGAGAAAAGTGTTGGAGGAGAGAGGCTTGGAGGTAAGCAGAATAATGACAGAATATGTGGCATTAAATGGAGAAAGAGGAAGTGGGGTAAGTTTACAGGAAGAAAAGTTACCATCAGCCAAAATATTTATCTTGGATCATTTATAGACCGAAAATTTTCCACAAAGACAGAATATAGAGTTCAGTGTGAATAGTTACATTGAAGAAAGATGAGTGGAGTGCTGTGTGACAAGAGAATAAGTGGTAAAATAAAAGGAAAATTGTATAAAACGGTGGTGAGACTTGCAACGTTATACAGGGCAGAGAATTGGCCAATTACAAGAGCGCATGAAAGGAAAATGGAAGTGGCTGAGATGAAAATGCTGAGGTGGATGAATGATGTTATAAGGTGGAATAAAATGAAGAATAATTTAATCAGAGGTACAGTCGTGGGACCCATGGGAAGAAAAATACAGGAACATAGGTTTAAATGGATTGGATATATGGAACGGTGAAATGAGGAATATGTGGGGAAAGGTATTGAATAGGTTGGTGGTAAGGGGAAGACCATGGTTGAGATGGAAGGATAAAGTGACCGAAGATCTGGAAGAGTATGGATGGAGTAGAGAAGAGACATTGGATAGAAGATTGTGGAACGGAAGATGAGCATAACGTCGACCCCATATAAACGTGGGAAAATGGAAAAGTGAAAGAAGAAAAAGAAAATTTAAACATTCTTCTCAATCTGTTATTATTCTTTCTTTCTTAATTTGGCACCTCTATGGAAGTCTATCATCCCTATCCCTTAATCTGGTATTTCGTTTTCAATCTATATCTTTTAATCTATAATTTTCTATTTTTCTTTGATTTTTTATATTTTTTTTATATCTTACTTTCTTATCTAATTTTTTATATACTCGTATATTGAAAAAAATTGGTAGCTTCATTTAAAAAAATTTCATCTTCATTATAGTATTTCTCTTTTAGTAATTCAATATAGCTTTTTCTTAATTTACTTGTGAGCTCGCATAATAGAAATACTTCGTTCACTTCGCAGGCTTTCTTAACTGTTGCCACTTAGAAACGCAAGAAAAAAACTTAAAAAGTTCAATTTCTAAAATTGGCAAAATGCCAAATTGTTTCATTTTAAATGATGTTTATTAAATATACATGATTTTATTTTCCGCATCTGGCAGCGTATAATTTGTATAATTATAATTTTACTTTTTATATTTGGCAACAGCGTAATTGTTTCCAGAATTCTAAAACCAAATTAATCTTCAATTTAGCATCGACGTGTGCACACTTACTACGAAGGCTCCGCCGTACAAAATTTCCTTTAATATTGTATTTAATTATATATCTGGCGTCGTAATTAATTATTCTGAAGATTTAGTGTATTAATAAATATTAGTTCAACTCAATGAAGTACTACATTTCTTCAAAATGTGTTTCTGCAATTGGTGACCCTTTTATTTTCTTCTAATTTAATATCGTGTTTTTAATCTGATATATTCTTTCCAATTCTGGAACTTTTCCTTTAATTTTGCATCACTTTATCTTAATTTTATTTCTTACCTTAATTTAATATTTCTTTCTCTTAATGTTATATCTTTCTTTCTTTATCTGACATCTTTTCCTCTCAATTTATCACTTCTTTATCTTGATCTGATATCTATTTCTCTCAATTTATTAATTCTTTCTTTTAATTTGGGATAACTCTCTCTTAATTTGGCATAAAACTTTTAATTTACGCTCTCTCCCTCTATCTTTTAATTGCTCTCTCTCTTTCTCTTAATTTAATATACTGCTATATTTCCAAACTATTAGTACGTTCGTTAAGTAATGTTTGCGTCCAAAATCACTTTTGCACTTATTCACAAATGTTGACACTGTTATCAATACGTGCTATTAATGCGATTGTTGACAAATACTAATATGGCCAGTGGCAGTTATTGATGCGGCCATCAACATTTATTTATCCGGAAACCAAAACTTACTTACGTGGCTACCAACACATGTTAAATCATTCATTACAATTACTGATATAGTCACTAACAATTATTGAAGTCGTCACTAGTATTTCGTGATGCAATCATTAAAAATCATATATGCCATTACTAATATTTAATGATACAATTACTGAAAATCATTTACACTATCAGAAATATTTACTGATACAGTCATGAACAATCACTGATATCATCAGGTGTATTTATTGATGCACTCATTAACAATCACTGACATCGTCATCAGGATTTATTGATGCATTCACTAATACTCATGAACACCCCGTCATATAATCTTTTGAACTCTTATTATAATAAAAACTACTATCACATCTTTAAGCTTCTACTATAGCTCTCACTGCTATCATAGTTCTAGATTACTCTTAAAATTCTAAACTACTATACTAAGGTTTAAAATTAACTAGTATTTTAAGTTAAAATTAATAAAATTATGCGTATGACACTAAGATCACCAAACACCCAGAAGGCTTTTGTTATTTATCATATTAAACTGTTTATTTCTCAGCATATATCCTATTACGTGCTTGTGGACATATCTGCTTGGGGCAATTTCCATTGTCTTTCGTTAAATGACGTCATTATTCTCTAGATCGTTAGTTAGCTGATGGAATCAGTCAGTTTGTGCACCTATAGCATGTTGTTCCTCCCTCTAAATTACCAGTTCTCTCCATAAGTATTGGAAATGGTGTTGTTATTATATCTAGTGGTATAACGCCATAGTCTAGTTTATGGGAAAACCTAGCAGAGGTAAAAATGAGAAAGTAGGGATGACTAGACCGAAGTATTGCCCATGAACGTAAAAACCTGAACATGGTGCTTGAACTTATTTTTTGAAAACTGTGCACGAACTTCCTGTCTTTTACACCGAAGACATGAGTTTAATTTCCCCGTTTTTCCTACAGAATTCCCTTTAAAAAGGGATGTCTTTGTTTTTGACGATTTCGTGTCTTTTCTTTGTATGTTGGCGAGAGGCACTGACCTTATTGCACGACATTGGGATTTGTCCCTCAACTTTTTGGGTTTTTCCCTATTACTTCACAGCTTCGCTAATGTGAACCCAGTTTCGCGGGAGTTTCGTTTTATGTCATGCTTCGCCAGGTTTGCATTTTAAATAACAATATTTGACTCATATTTTGAATAACTACCTTACAAATACTACCGTAGTATTTTTTTTTCAAGCGTAGTTGAAGGTAACCACTCCAAAAATCTGTATAATAACCATGTTGACCAATATCAAATTTGGCTAACACACCCATGAATTTCTGTTTAAATGAAAACTATAGTCAATATAAGTTTAAATATGGACAGCGAAGCATAGCCTTACAATTTATTAGACGGTTTAGTACCATTTCATTTGAAGCTGCATGTTTCTTGGCAGGAATTATTCCAATTTGCTTAAAAGTGAAGAAAATAGTTGAAATTTACTGATACGAGAAGGAGGCAAATGATGTTCAGAGCCACGACCTGCTTATTCCACCTGCCATTTAGATTTGTCCTGGGAAAATTAGCAACATTGAATATGTGCTGTATTCCGAGTTTGAAATTCAAATATATGCAGATGGTAGCAAACTTAATAAGTAGGTCGGATGCGCCTTCATAGTATGCAAGGAGGGCCTTGTCGTGAACGAGAAAAAATTTAGACTTCATCCAATGTGTTTAAACAACCATGCAGAAACAATGGAAATCTCATTAGTTTGTGAACCTTTGAATGAAGAAACATATCGTAGGTCAACTAAAAAGGTTATGATAATTTACACTGATAGTCAGGTCAGGATATACTCAATTCAAAATTGCAAAAACTATTTTCCCATCTCTGAAAGCGTTCTTCAAGTTATGTCAAATCTCCACTCGCACGAATGGAAGATAAAACTGAGATGGACTAAAGTACACAGTAGAAATCAAGGAAATGAGAATGTAAATGCACTGATCAAACTTTCTGCCCAGTCAGATAACCTGCCAACAATATATGATAAAGTTTTCATTACCGCAATTAAAAAAATTGCTGAAGATTCGATATTTAAGAAATGGAAGGACTTATGAAGGGAAACCGAAAACCCCAGTCTGAGAAAAACATTGCTCCTAACCGCCAAAGTTAGGATGAATGCCATCTGGAAATTTCTTACAAACTAACTCAATTGCTAACTGGTCATGTACGACGATTTTTTTTTTAAATTTTCAAATCAACTAAAATTTTTGTAAAACTCTCCTCTCTAGTGCGACTTATTAATTTTCACTAACTAACCGGACGTTTTACAAAACTGTTCATTGTGTCTTTTACCCTGATTCTTTCAGTCTAATCGTTTACACATATTTTTGTATCAACAACTATTTTCAATCTACTGCAAGATGGAGGTCTCTCTGTTATCACACATAGTACGGTGAAGGAAATACAGAGAAAGGGGTTCAAAACTCACCGCGTTGGCAAGTTGGATTTACAGTTAAATAAAAATTCGAAACTTCAGTCACCACAGCCGAAATTCATCTGCTAAAGCGAAGCCTGTTGTGTCACCCTCTTACGGAATGACCTCCACCGCGGCTGCTTTGAAGCGGGGTTCTGCCGAGTGGCGATATTCTCAGCAGAGGATGGATATGGAACATTTTTCACATACATACGTATATATATATATATATATATATATATCATCATCATCATCATATTCAACCATTATCTATCCACTGCTGGATGAAGGTCTCTCCAAATGCTTTCCACACAAGTCTATCCTGAGCAATTCGCTTCCACGTCACCCCAACCTGTTTTCTTATTTCATCCACCCATCTAGTTTGAGGACGTTTTCTAGGTCTTCGGTGGTCTCTTGGAATCCAGTTCAGAATTTCTGTTGTCCATCGTTGATCAGTTCTTCTTGCAATATGCCCAGCCCATCGCCATTTCAGCCCTTTTACTTTAACAATGATGTCCTCTACTCTAGTTTGCTCTCTCACCCAAGTGTTTCTTTTTCGATCTCTCCTAGTTATTCCAAGCATGCACCTCTCCATGCTCCTTTGCGTTGTCTGTAACTTTCGTATTGCTCCAACTGTTAGACTCCATGTCTCTGATCCATAAGAGAGGACTGGCAATACACACTGGTTGAAGACCTTTCTTTTTAGACACAAAGGCAATTTCCCCTTCAGGATAAAACTGTTTCTTCCAAATGCACTCCAGCCAAGTTTAATACGTCTGTTGAGTTCTTTCATAATGTTGCCATCCATTGAAATCAGCTGGCCAAGGTAAATATATGAATCAGCAATTTCTAGCTCAATGTTGTCAACTTGTATTTTTGTTTCCTCTACGAAATTATTGAACATGATCTTAGTTTTTTGTAGGTTCATCTTGAGTCCAACTTCTTTACTTCTAGTTGAGAGCTCCTGTACCATGTCTTGGAGTTCTAATGGGTTCGTTGAAAAAATAACAATGTCATCAGCAAACCGCAAATGATTTAAATATTCACCATTTATTTTTATTCCCTTGTTATTCCAATTTATCAGCTGAAAAATCATCTGTAAAGCTGAAGTAAAAAGTTTTGGAGAAATGGTATCTCCCTGCCTCACCCCTTTGCCAAGTTTGATAGTTTTGGTATCTTTATGTAAGTATGTAGTCCAGATTTCTAGATCATTTGCTTCGTACTTTGTTGAAGATCAATTTTTCTTCTCACTATAAAGGTCATAGCATTTGCTGATAATATTCTCCTTCTTGCAGTAGCATCAACGGGATTGGAACTGAAAATACTCGAAAATATTTGCATAAATCAAATAATATCGAAGTAATCATCAGCGAGCAAAATCATTTTCAACGATAATAAATCAATGATAATGCACTTTACTAGTAAGGAAATAGAATATGAATTTCACTTTTCACAGACGGAAAAAGACTCAAAATGGTTAAGAAATTAAGCGTCTCCTCGTATATTTCAATGATAAATTAAATGGGAACATCCACATGGAAATAGTTATGAAAAATCATGTTATATTATTAAAGCCTCATTGAGAATGACAGTGGTATACTGGAGAACCTGCTTTAAGAATGATTTACGAAGACGCTATTTCCTCTTTTATAACGTAAGCTTCACCACATGGATTTCTACTTTAAATAGCAATTATTGGGAATGTAAGCTCTTAAATCTGTGCAAAACAAGCATTACATTATGAAATATTAGAGAATTTTACATCATATCGTGTAATTCTTCATGTTTCTTGGCAGAAATTACTCCAATCTCTCCGAAAATGAAGGAAATAGTAGAGATTTATGGACTTGGGAAGGCCGCCGGGCACGAAGGAGGACAGCCTATTCCACTTACCGATTGGATTCGTCCTGGGAAAATCGTTAGCAACGGGAACATGCTTGATTCTAAATTTGAATTTCAAATATATGTAGATGGAAGTAAAATTGATGACCGAGTCATCCGTGTATATATACAAGGAAGCATATGATACGTATATCGTACGTTTAGTATGGAAGGAGGGCACTGCCGTCGATGAGAAGAAATTTAAACTCCATTTAATGTGTTCAAACAACCAAGTACAAGAAATGGTAATCATATTGGTTCTTGAACATTTGAATGATGAGTAACATTGCAAGTCGGCTAAAACGGCAGGCACTCACACTGACAGCCAGGTCATAATAAACTCCATTCAAAATTGCAGCAACATTTTTCATTTTGCAATCAAAGGAAACATTCGACATGTTATTGTCATATCTCCACTCACATCAATGTAGGAGAATAAAACAAAAATGCACTAAAGCGCACAATGAAAATCAAGGTAATGAAAAAGTGGATGCGCTGGCTAAATTTGCTGTCCAATCAGATCATCCACCAATACTTTCTGAAGAGGTCCCTGTCGCAGTTAAAAAACTAGAGTTGAATAACTCAACGATCTATCTAATATTGGATGATTTATTTCATATACATAATTGGTATAATCTTAATAAACTAACATCAAATGTTCCTAAGACCAATTATATCATTTTTCAGTTGAGAAACGGCATTGTGTTTGATCATAAATTGATATACCATGATAAAAATTGTCATCAAAATTTATGTGCATGTCCTGAGATCAGTCGGTGTCTCAATTAAGATATTTGGGACTTACTGTAGATAAGAAATTCAACTGGAAACCACATACTAATAATTTAAATATTAGTCTTTCACCCATGTTACATATGTTTTATTATGTGAAACAGATTTGCACATGAAATATTTTGGGACTTTTGTATCTTTCATTGGTACGACCAGTTATAGCCTGTGGGTTGGCTTATTGAGATGGTAGATATTTTTCGACTTCGGAACTGCTAACCAAGACCGAAAAATATTTTATTAGGCTAATTTCCGATAAAGAAAGACGCTAGCCTTCAAAATTATTGTTTGTATTTTTGAAGATTTTGCCTGTTCGGAAACGATATATTTTTAAAGTACCATCAACCGGGGTGACTCTGTCTCTTCTGGGGTGACTTCGTACACCCAAATGAGGAAAGATAAAACTCCTGTCTGTTTCGTCGAAGTATTTTAATAAAACCTGAATCCGGTAGGTAGAAGTATTGCCTTGAATATGAAATGCTTAATTTTAAAATTTTAATTACTGAAGGTGGCACCACTGCAGTTGTTTCCGATACTTTTTTGCGAAATTTGCTTGTCATCAACTTCTTTAAAAAACTTGCTTCTACATTACGTAAAAAGGAAGGGCCGGAGCGTGCACGGGTGCAACGTATGCAACACACATGGGCGACCAAACATTAGAAAAACAAACGTGATGAAAAAGAAATTTATATTTAAAATTTAAAAAAAAGGTCTAAAACATTATTTTTAAGAATTGTAGCTTCTATAGAAGCTGCAGTTCAAACTTAAACTTTCATCCAGGGCTTCATTTGATTGACCGGTTGCCAATGACCGGTTTTCAAATGAGCAAATCGAGTCATTTCTCTGGACCATCGTAAACCCACATATCAAACAAAGCACTCTCTTCCCTCAGTCCTAATGAGTGCAAATGTATTATGTATGAGATGGGGATGCATCATTTCAGAATGACCTTCTCAACGTCCTTTGCGGTTACTCCCGGGATATACGTACTGTAGACCAACTCCAGCTAATGCTGCAAGTTTCAAAGACGAAGAGGAGCTTTCCCTCTACGTAACTCGCATTTGTAAAAGAAACTCAAATTTAAACGTGTAAGATACCATGGGTGCCGACGGCATAAAAATATTGGGGGGACAGTATACCAGTGGAAGGAAGCTTGTTGTTAATGAGGGCCGTAGCCAGCAGGTGTTCCCAAGCCCCCCACTTCCGAAATGTTTTTGCTGTCAATACTTATTCATTAGCGAGGCTGTAAAAAATTCTTGCCTCCACAAAAAAATTTCTGGTTAAGGCCTTGTTGTTAACAACTCTTTACAGAGATAACAGACACCCACAAAGCAGTGTTTAATTTAAATCTGCTTCTGCTTGATGACGTTCACTTTACCATAAAATTAATATTCTAGTTATATTTCCAGTTTCATTTTCACATGAAAGAAAAAAGAAAGAATAAGAAAGAAACTTTATTCAACCGATATACAATAGTTGTTGATACAAGGGTGAATCAGAAAGTCTTTGCTCCTAATTTTTTATTAGCCAAAATAAGGTACATACAGGTAATTACAGATATAAGCACTATGGCAGCACTAAATTTGAGATGCCCCTGTGGTAGAATTCGTCCGGCTGACTGTGGAACCACCGTCGGACTGCTGTCTTGGCTTCATCGTTGCACGTGAATCGCTGTCCTGCCAGGAACTTCTTCAGCGGACCGAAAACGTGGAAATCACTAGGGGGCGAGGTCCGGACTGTATGCAATCAGAACCGCCGACAAGCTCCGGTCATTTCACTGGGAGAGTCTGGACCACCCACCATACAGTCCGGACCTCGCCCCTAGTGATTTCCACGTTTTCGGTCCGCTGAAGAAGTTCCTGGCAGGACAGCGATTCACGTGCAACGATGAAGCCAAGACAGCAGTCCGACGGTGGTTCCACAGTCAGCCGGACGAATTCTACCACAGGGGCATCTCAAATTTAGTGCTGCGATGGGACAAATGTCTGAACCGGTGTGGGGACTATGTGGAAAAATAGTGTAAGGTACGTAGAATAGTACGTATATTTGTAATTACCTGTATGTACCTTATTTTGGCTAATAAAAAATAGGGGCAAAGACTTTCTGATTCGCCCTCGTACATCTGTTATGATATCATTCTGACGATTAAGTTGAAATTTGATTAAATTCAGAGAATATTGACCATAATAGGTTAGAAATGGAGGAAAGTAGAAAGCAAAAGCTTGTCACGAGGCTCGCTCGGGGGAATACAGATATCCAGTGTATATCCTTTGGGCAAAGCTGTTCGCAGTGTGTTGATTGCATGCAATGCACCTTGCAAAATTTTGCATGTATTACGCTGACGGTGATAATGTAGACAGTTCTTTTAATTTATGTCGTTGATAATGAGCTTAATGGGCCAAAAAGTTCCTTGAGCTTGCGAAATTAAAATAGAGAAACTATAGTTGTAACGTTATTAAAAACGTTCCGTTTGAAAGTTGAAATAATAACACGTCAATAAAAACGCTGCCATGCAGAAAAGAGAGCTATATAATACAATAAACAAAAGCTATAATTACATCAAATAAATGACAAAGTGCATTTTGAAAAAATGTCATTAAAAACAACGTACAAAAAAGCATATATTAAACTAATGTATATAACGAATACAGGGTGATGCATTGAAAGCGAAATAGACGGATTTTCAAGTAGTTAAAATAGATTCTTCCAGAAATACGTCAGATACGTCAATTTTATTTTCAAGAGAGAAGTGCAAAGTCACCATACAGTAGTAAAGCAGCAAATAACTTGACCATTAATATTAAACATTCTTCCATATAAAATTCCAATATAAATTTGTTCGATCTCCATGGCCACCCCAAATTTGTAATATATTTTCTAAAGGGCGTAAAAGGTGCTGTTAGTAAATTGGGGAAAAATTGAAATCGCTGCGTTCGTTTGTGAGCAAGAATTAAAATAAAATCATCATTTTCACCTATTTAAAGATGATAGTGAGAGCATCTTTCATTCCAATAATAGGTGAAAGTACTTGCTAGCATATTTAAATTGGTGAAAATAGTAATGTTATTTTCTCTCTTTTTTTTTTGTGCATTTGGTGTTGCTTTCTTTCGATTTCGTGAGAGTTTTTTCCGAAGAATTCTCACCAACCCGTGTTTTACTTCATTACATCCATGCCGACAAATCAAATTCGTGTAAAATCTGTAACGTAGACGTAAGATTGAATAATAGAAAATATTTGTGAATTTACACGTATCAAAAAAATCCCAAATGAAATTTCAAAATTGGTTTGTTAATGCTTAAACATATCCCTTGGTTACGCCACTGCCTTTATTTAAGACTTTCAGAAAGTAACAGACGAATGCGGTAAATCTGCTGCAATTTTCTCTGACGCTGGGGTGATGTACGAGGACGTAATACACGATCCTAGCGCAAGCACGTGTCCTTTCGATCTTTAACCACCCACCTCCTAAAGGATAATTGTATTGCGCAATAAATACACTATGCCGAAAAATATTAGATTAAAAAAATAAAAAAAGAATATTTTAAATTTTGAACGACGCTACCTATTATAAAATTTTTGTTTGAAATTGGGGGGGGGGGACATGGAACCAATATTGGGGGACAAGTCGCCCCTGTCCTCCCCCCACCAACGGCGCCCGTGCCAACAACAACATTATATGGACTTATCCATCATTAGCCCTATGGGGAAGGGAACCCCCGTTCGTCAGTCAACATATATTATTATTTTTTCTTTTTTTAACCCCAAAACATTTTATATGTGATGATATAAAGAAAGGTTCCCCACCAAAACATGGCGGTTCTTTGGACATATGCACTGACATAGGTACCTACAAGCTTATCTTCCAAACAAATACAACCAACAAGAGTACAATGAGGAGTTCATGCATATATTAGGGGGACCGGAAAGTAATGTCGTTTTTCTACATTAAATTCAAACAGATAAATTTTTACCAAGTTTTTATTTTTAATCAATAATGTAATCACCCTCGTTATCAACAACCTTTTGCCATCTAGTGTGCAAATTTTCAATGACAGATCGATAAAACTCAATTAGTTTTGTAGCAAAATATCTGGAGATGGTATTTTGGACATCATCTGAATTTTCAAATTTTTTGCCACTTAGAAAATGTTGTAGCGATCGGAATAAATGGAAATTCGATGGCGCAATATCGGGAGAGTATGATGCTTGAGGCAATACCTTCCATCCCAATTCATTAATTTTTTCCAGGGTTCATCTTGCGCAGTGTGGCCTTGCATTATCCTGTTGCAGAATAACAACTTTTCTGTTGACAATTGTCGGGCGCTTTTAAATTAAAAATTGATTTACTCGATCCAATTATTCACAGTAAAGGTCTGCATTCACAGTTTGTCCAGGTTTCAGCACTTCAAAATGAACGACCCCGCGATTACTCCACCAAACACACAAAAGCGCCTTTTTGGGGTGTAAACCTGGCTTAGCTGTACTTTGTGGCGATTCATTTGGAGAGAGCCACTGCCTTTTGCGTTTTGGGTTATCATAGAGGACCCATTTTTCATCTCCAGTGATCAATTGATCAAAAAACGCTTCTGTATTGTGCCGCTGAAGCAATAAGTTGCATGTGATGGATCGGTTAGCTTTATTTTCTTCGGACAGATTATGCGGGACCCAAACACCTGCTCTGCTTACTTTACCAATCTGCTGCAAATGTTCTTGGATGGTCGACCAAGGTTGGTTAAGAGTGTTTGACAGTTCCTCGATTGTCTGACGTGGATTTGCTTCCACTTCCTCCCTAGCATGTCATTGTCTAAAGTTGTTGGTCTTCCTGATCGGTACGAGTCGGAAAAATCGAAATTACCGGATTTAAACTTAGAAAACCACCTTTGGATTTTATGAACGTCTAATGCGTTTGGATAAACATCGCAAATGTTTTTGGTAGCAACCGTTGCGTTACTACCCTTGTGAAACTCAAAAAGCATACAATGCCGGATATGTACCTCTTCTGGTATTTGGCCGGCCATTTCACCATAAACTGCAAAAAAAAAAATTAAGATTTATTATTTACGAGTAAACAAGTCACTCTAACTTTAAAATGTCTTTACACGACTTTGAAGTACACAATGAGCTGATAAATGACTAATGAATATCGACATGCGTAAAAATGACATTACTTTTCGGTCCCCCTAATATTTCTTCCCAACAGATAAACTTCCTTTAACAACCCTAAGGCTCTTGTTATTTTCAATGGCTTTCCTTACTAGCTCACAGTTGAATTTTCTTATGTCTTCTTTCATGCTTTTGCGCAGAGTTTTACAAAGTTCTATGTACTCAATCCTGGAACTGGTATTTCGATTGTCCACCTTCATATCTCTTCGCCTTTTCATGAGCTGTTTCGTCTTCTCAGATAATTTGCTATTGTGCTTTTTACAGGTTACACCACCAATTTCCCCAGCAGTTTCAACTATTGTCTTAACAATGTTTTCATTTGCTTCTGAGATATCACTTTCATCAATAAGTCCTTCCAGTGCAGAAAAGCGATTTTTTAATTCCAACTTGAATGCCTCGGTATTTTCTTTTAATTTCTTTAAATCCACCCTCTTACTTACTTGTTTCCTAATGAGCTTCTGTCGTTCTAATTTAGTATTTAAGTGCATTTTACATCTCACCATTCGATGATCACTTCCAGTATTAAATCTGTTCAGTACACTGCAATCTTCAATAATTGATTTCTTGTTTGCCAGGATATAGTCAATTTCACTAGTTCCCCCATTTGGGTGTTTCCATGTCTACTATCTGAAGTTCGCTGGTATCGTTCGTTTGGTATCGCTGGGTTAGTTGAACAACGAGCCTCGCTGCTCGATCTGACGTGCTTTCGACTTCAAGAAGGTAGTCTTTAATTCTTTTGTTGATTAAGAAGCCAACACCACTTGTTCTTCCAGTTTCCGTTCCTCTATAATAAAACAAATGTCCACTTTTAAGTTCCACCAACTCTTCACCTTTTCTTCTAACTTCACTGAGTCCTACAATGTCCCATTTGATCTTGTCTAGTTCCTCTTCCAATTCCTGAAGTTTTGCTTCAGAAGCAAGGGATCGTCCATTAAACGTAGCCAAGGTCAATAACAAACGGCAGCCTGGGCCATTCCAGTGATTCTTAGCACCCCCTGCTTTCATGCCACACTGACCGCTGCCTTGATCAGGAGCACTCCAGCACCTGGAGACTAGGGGCCATGGTTTCTGGTGTGTCAACATAATGGAGGAATTAGCCATAATTTCACCACGCTGGCTAGACGGGTTGGTGAATTAGCCCTCCCCTTCCGCCTTTCTATCCGTGTAGCAAATATTAATTTGCCACATAAATAGAAAGCTCAGCCTGCACCACTTGAAGGCGGGGTAGGACACTAGGTTACTGGCCTGGCCGGTTCCACACATCGTCACATACGTTCAGCGTGTGGGTCTCCTTCCAGTTAG